>JAOWBW010001313.1:0-90293 GCA_026119855.1 Campanula takesimana | reverse complement strand
TTCTATTTATTTAAATGATGTGCTTTATGGTATTGCTAATTCATTTAATGTCCTTTATATCTTAGATGTCAAGAATGAAAATAATGTCTATCATGTATAATAAATCTAAACCTAATGATGTAAATCATACTTATTTGTGGCATTGCCGTTTGGTCATATTAATGAGAAGCGTATCTCAAAACTCCATGGGGACGGACTTTTGGTTCATGTGACTTAGAGTCATATGACACTTGTGAGTCGTGTCTTCTTGAAAAAATGACTAAGACAACCTTTACCAAGCTACCAAGCTGGTGAAAGGGCAAGCGACTTATTGGGGTTGATACATTCCGATGTATGCGGACCATTAAGTAGCAATGCTAGGGGAGGATTTCAATACTTCATAACCTTCAGTGATGATTATAGTAGATTTGGGTATGTTTACCTAATGAAACATAAAAGTGAAGCATTCGAGATATTTAGAATATTTCAAAATGAAGTAAAAACCAACTTGGCAAAAGTTTAAAGGCACTTCGATCAGATCGAGGTGGTGAATACTTGAGCCAAGAGTTTGATGATCATCTAAAGAATTGTGGAATAGTTTCACAATTGACTCCGCCCGGAACACCACAATGGAATGGTGTGTCTGAGAGGAGAAATCGGACTTTGTTAGACATGGTTCGATCAATGATGAGTCAAGTTGATCTTCCAATATCCTTTTGGGGTTACGCCCTAGAAACCGCTGTTCCAACTAAATCGGTCCAAAAGACAATGAATGTGGAGTGGAAAGACACCTAGTTTATCTTTCATGAGGATTTGGGGTGCGAAGTTTATGTCAAGAGACTTATCTCTGACAAACTAGCACACAATCCGATAAATATATTTTCGTGGGATATCCTAAGGAAACTAAAGGATATTACTTTTACAACCGTGAGGACAACAAAGTGTTTGTTGCCCGAACTGGTGTCTTTTCTAGAAAAATCAGTGGGAGTAAAATAAATCTTGAAGAAATTCGAGACCAGAAAATAACATTGAACCAATAGTGGAACAAGAACAAGAACCACAAGGAGTTGTGGAAACTGTTCAGAATACACAAGCGACTCGCAGATCTAGTAGGTTACGATCCGAGCCCGAGAGATATGGATTTCTCGTAACGGATAGTAATGAGGTAGAAATCATTGAGAATGATGAACCGTCAACCTACCAAGAGGCGATGTCCTCTCCTGATTCGGCCAAGTGGCTTGGAGCCATGGAATCCGAATTGCAATCCAAGCAAGACAATCAAGTTGGAATTTGATTGATGCGCCCAAGGTGTAAAAACCATAGGATGCAAATGGGTCTTCAAGAAGAAGACTGACATGGATGGGAAGGTGCATACTTACAAAGCTAGGCTTGTAGCGAAAGGTTATAGGCAAGTTCATGGTATTGACTATGATGAGACCTTTTCACCCGTAGCAATGATCAAGTCTATAAGAATTTTGCTTGCCATTGCCGCATATCATGACTATGAAATATGCAGATGGACGTCAAAACCGCTTCCTGAATGGAAAACTCCAAGAGGATGTGTATATGACACAACCAGAAGGTTTTGAACAAGATTCTAAGGTATGCAAATTGCAAAGATCCATCTATGTATTGAAGCAAGCTTCAAGGATTTGGAATCTCCGTTTTGATGAATCGGTCAAAGATTTTGGCTTCATCAAGAATGAAGATGAGCCTGTACAAGAAGATTAGTGGGAGCATAGTGCTATTCCTTATTTTATACGTGGATGACATATTACTCATTGGAAACGACATTCCTACACTTCAGTCTGTGAAGACTTGGTTAGGAAAGTGCTTCGCAATGAAAGATATGGGTGAAGCCGCATATATTCTT
Source organism: Campanula takesimana (assembly GCA_026119855.1). Lineage (NCBI taxonomy): Eukaryota > Viridiplantae > Streptophyta > Magnoliopsida > Asterales > Campanulaceae > Campanula > Campanula takesimana. Next base: position 88,441 of record JAOWBW010001313.1, on the reverse strand, counting down.
GGCATTAAGATCTATAGAGATAGATCAAGGAGGCTACTTGGTTTAAGCCAAAGTACATACATTGACAAGGTCATTAGAAGATTCCGTATGGAAAATTCTAAGAGAGGCACCTTGCCCATGTTACATGGAGTTTCTCTAAGCAAGACTCAATGTCCTAAGACAAAAGATGAGCGTGAGAAAATGAATGATGTTCCATATGCTTCGGCAATTGGGTCCATCATGTATGCCATGATTTGTACTAGGCCGGATGTATCTTATGCTTTGAGCATGACAAGTAGATACCAATCCGACCCTGGCAAAAATCACTGGATAGCTGTAAAAGCGATTCTTAAGTACTTGAGAAGAACTAAAGACTCCTTTTTGGTCTATGGAGGAATGGAAGATGATCTTGTTGTAAATGCTTACACGGATGCAAGCTTCCAAACCGACAAAGATGATAGCCGATCGCAATCGGGTTTTGTGTTTATGTTAAATGGTGGAGATGTAAGCTGGAAGAGTTCCAAGCAAAGTACAACCGCTGATTCTACAACAGAAGCTGAGTATATTGCTGCATCGGATGCTGCAAAGGAAGCTGTTTGGATTAAGAAGTTCATAACTGAACTTGAAGTGGTTCCTAGTATTGCTAATCCAATAGACCTTTATTGCAATAATAATGGTGCTATTGCTCAAGGAAAGGAACCAAGAGCACATCAGAAATCCAAACACATACTTAGGCATTTTCATATCATTCGAGAGATCGTTGATAGGGGAGACGTAAATATATGCAGAGTACCTACTGATGACAATGTTGTGGACCCGCTAACAAAGGGACTTCCACAAGCTAAACATGATGGTCATGTTAGGTCCATGGGTATTAGATACATGGGAGATTGGGCCTAGGGCAAGTGGGAGATTGTTGGTAGTGGTGCCCTAGGCACGTTTAATAAACGTTGTAATTGTTATCATTTATTTCATATCAATAAAGAGATGTTTTGATTATTATTGTAGTTCATGTTTACTTATAATAATCTCCGTCCCTAGCACTTGTTAAGCACTAGTGTAAAGGCTAAATGATCATGGGATGATCATGTTAGATTTATGGGTACTTGTTTGGAACAAGGTACTAGACATGACCCGCTCTATGAGATTTATGTCATGGTCTATGTCATACATATATCTCATATTAGTTATGTCATTTGAATCCTTAGACATGAAGTTATTATAGTCTTCCACTTGATGAACATTATGTTTGACATATTCAAACGCTACCTTTAACCGGGAAGTTATAAAGGGTATGATTGGCATAATCGGATTCACGTAGGGAAGAATAATAAGCTAAATGGATTTGTCCCTCTTCGGAGAGATGTCAAGCTTGGGCCTCTCGTAGGAATGATGTTGATGAAATGTTCGGCCGGACTCAAATGAATTGATTGGATCAATGTCATTTGGATTATCAACATATTCGGAATCGAGAAAGTATTGAACAAAACAAGTTGACCGTTTGACCAAGACTTGTGTTCAATGACATCATGGACAAAGGGATTATGACATATTCTAAAGGAATGCGAACTTGTATCTAGTTATACTATTTGAGTAGGTATGACGGTTTGCTAGAACCTAATCATATCTTATGGTTTCATGCTTGAACCCATTGCCAACTTAGTATAATCCTAAAGGGTCACACACAATAGAACGAATCTTTAAAAGGACTATATTGGAATTTTGGAAATTCTGGACATTCAGGGGAAGTGGGCGACCGCACAGTATGGACTGGGCGGCCGCACAATTAGCTCAGTTTTGTACCAGTTTTGTTTCAGATAGTTGTGCGACCGCACAGAGGATTTTGGGCGGCCGCACAGTACTGTCGGGTGGCAGATTCCTAATTTGATTAGGAAACAAATTTTGGACGGATTTTAACACAAGTTTCCTATTTGGAATAGGTCATACTTGTGTATAAAAGACAAAATTCGGCCAGCACTCTAAGCTAATGATTTTGTGAGTCTCAAAGAGTTTGAGAGAGGGTTTATTTTGTTCTAAGACATTCTTGGTTGAAGAACAAAATAATACACAAAATAAATTCCATATAGTTTTTTTGATTGTGAAAAAGTGTTTCACAATTTGGTCTAGCAACCAAGATCAAAGAAGCTCCTTTGATATTCGTTCGAAGTGTGGATACCGCTAGAGGGTGAAAATCATCATCTTCAAAGTTCGTGTTCAAGCTTTGTGAACGTGATCAAATCTTCAAACCTCCACCGAAGACCAAGAGAATTTGATAGCCAACAAGGGTTAGTTTATTCCTTTATTCTTATGTTGTATTTGATTTAATCATATGAACGGATCCATAGCTTTGGGTTTCAAAATTTTAAATGCTATATTCCGCTGCGCATGTGTGATTGAAACCTAACACCTCTATCGGTATCCACAATTCGAACGGATATCAAGAACACCTTCTTGATCTGGATTGCTAGACCCAAGGCTTGATGAAGATATGATTTCTTCATAGGAATTATTTTGCTCCATTGATTATTGAGTTTTGATGATTCTAAATCTCAAAACTAATAATCCCCTCTATATGTGTGTAGTTGTTTCTCAAACAACATGTTTTGATTTCTAAAATCAACCATTAGGTTTCTTAAACCCGGCTGCACACATATATAGTAGGGTATTAACCTTATTCCTTTTGGGACTCAGGATTCCTTGTCAAACAAGAAGTCTTGAACAAACTGTTTTCGGCCGAACAAACCATCCGTACGGATTGGTTGGGTGGCTCCCAAACCATCCGTACGGATCCTTCCACCAGGATCCAGTTTTTCCCATTTTCTGTGCCTTATTCAATCCGTTCTATTGTGTGTGACCCAATAGGATTATACTAAGTTGCCAACGAGTTCGAACGAGTCAGAACCCGTAAGTCATAAGTGGACTCTAGCAAGCCATTATGACTACCCAATTAGTATAACTTTGAAAGCCCAAAGTAACCTTATAGAACATATCACAATCCCTTTGTCACGCGATATCATATTGGACATAAGTCATGGTCCACGTCAACTTATGTTGTCCAATGCTTCCTCGATCCCGAGTAGATTGATATGAGCAAATAACATTGAACGCTTCAATTCATTTGGGTATGGCTGTACACTATTATCAATCTCACTCATCGAGTGGCCAAGCAGATATCTCTCTTGAGAGAGGGACAAATTCCATCTTGACTTATCATTCTTTCTTACAAGAATCCGATTATGGCAATCGTAGCCTTTATAACCACCCGGTTAGGGGTAGCGGTTGAGTATGTCAAACATAATGTTCATCATGTGGAAGACTATGATAATCTCAGGTCTAAGGATAAATGATATAACTATTATGAGATTTAATTATGACATTTTACCATGACATAAATCTCATAACGGGTCTATCCAGTACTTGTTCTCCAACATATACCCACAAGTTTAATCCGCATCCTATGCGTTATAATCATCATATGATTATCCATTAAACTCATGCTAGCCCTTCATAAGTGCTAGGGACAATAATCATTATAATAAACATGCAAAAGATATAATAATCAGGTTTCGTATCTCTATAACAATGAAGCTCTGATATAACGCATAGGCCTTTGTCAAGGGCCTAGGGCATAATATCCAACACGAGGTTGCACAAATACTCCTCAGTGAGTCAATTGGTTTGGGCAGCGAGTAGCAACAACATGGTGTAGATACCCGGGAAACCACGGCTTTGCTAGAGCGGTGAATTAACCTAGGATGTCTACTTGATTTTAAGAGTTGCCACCCACGTTTTTAGAGGAACGCGAGAAAACCTAAAGAAAGCCAATTTTTGTATGAAAACCAGAGATTCGGGAGAGAAGGGTTCGGAGGTTAGGTGACGGAGTGGGAAGTACTTAAACACCCACTCCGCCCCGCTTACGCGGGACTTGCTACTTTTGGTGTTCTAATGTTAAATGTCCTTCAATAAAAAGTGCTAACAATTAAAGTGAAAAGAAAGGGGAAAATAAAAGAGAAATAAAAGAGAATTGTTTTATTTATTAATTTATGCTAAAGATTACATGTAACAATTATACTAAACAATTACATTAAGAAATGGATAGGAAATTAAAGTAGAGATTGAAATGTAGGGAGATGACCTTGACCAACTTTAATGTAATAAAGTGGTCATTTGGTCATGTCCCATTTGGTGGGGATTGCATACATCTAAAAAGACATAAATAAAATAGAAGAAGAAGAAATGTACCTTTAGAAAAGAGGACTTCAAACTTTGACTTGGAGTTGTTGTAGATAAATTGTTGTGTAGAAATTTGTGAAGAGTTTAGTTGCTAGAACTCTTGTTGGGGAAATTTGTGTAGGGAGAATGGTGTAGCGTTTGTGTAGGGAGAAAGTTCAAAGTTCAAGGTCCCTTTCTAAGGTAAAAATGAGGGGTTTAAATAGGTAGAAAAGAGAGGAAAATGTGGTCTTTCAACCAATAGAAAAATAAAGAGAAATAAAATAAATAAAAGAAAATCAAATAATAAATAAAAGAAATATTTAGTTTTTGGGAAAAAGCTAAGAATATAGGATTGGGAGGTTACAAAATAAAAAGGGGTTAATGCTAGATTAAGACATGTGATAAAAAGATGTTTTTGATTCTAAAAATGGAGGGAAAAGGCTGCAATCTGTAACAGTCAAAGTGGGAAGCGCGCGAGTCCGGCCTATTGGACCAAACGCGCGCGCGCCCAATGACCATTACGGGAGGCGTCCATGGGTGAAAATAACAGAATGATAGAATGACTCTAAAAGTTAACTCTGTTATGCAGTTTAGTCCAAAACTAACGGACTCAGTTAGGAACTTAACGGAAGTAAAAGAAATTAACGAAAACAAGTTAAATAAAAATACTATGTATGCAATCGGGGTAAGAGGTCCAAATCGGGGTGTCTACAGAGCGCCTCGGCGATGTGGATTGTAAAGCAAAGCGCGTCGATGAAAGAAAGACAACCGCCAAGGACATCGACAAGAGAAAACAAAGACTCGATAAAACATGAATTTGAAATTTGCGAAGGATAGGGGTGCGCTCCCTGTGTGAGCGTCTTTATTGATATAGAAAGGATATGGCGGGATCCGTTTTGCTGAAGCGGGATCCGTTTGCTGAAGTGGGATCCGTTTGCTGAAGCGGGATCCGTTTGCTGATGCGGGATCCGTTTGCTGAAGCGGGATCCGTTTGCTGAGGCAGGATCCGTTTGCTGAATGCGGGATCTGTTTCCTGATGCGGGATCCGTTTTCTGGTGCGGGATCCGTTTGCTGATTGCGGGATCCATTTGCTGATTGCGGGATCCGTTTCCTGAATGCGGGATCCGTTTGCTGAAGCGGGATCCGTTTGCTGATACGGTATCCGTTTGTTGAATGCGGGATCCGTTTGCTGAAGCGGGATCCGTTTGCTGAAGCGGGATCCGTTTGCTGATTGCGGGATCCGTTTGCTAATTGCGGGATCACCTTGGACCAAATTGATGTCTAGAGCTGCAGTTGCTGTTGACTTTATCATGGGGATGCGGGCATGGTTGACTGTGGACCATTTTCTGCTGGGGATGAAGTGCCTTAAGTAGCGGATGCTGTTGATTTTGTGGTGGTACCTGTTATGTGTGTGCTTGGCAGGTATATGTGTTTGTACAAGAAGATGCATGAAGTGTGAAATGAAGAGAGAAATTGTGCTCGTGGTGCAATGTGATTTGAAAGCAGTTTTGCATGAGAGAGAGTTTTTGTAAGAATGGAGAAAGTGATTTTATGTGCGGTGTGATTTGAGGAAAGCCTCGGATGTATTCATACCTTCACTTACCATTGTCGCTTGATTAGAGATGGATTGCTGAAGGATGTTGATGCTTTTGATGAAGAGTATCTATGCTTTGGATGGAGAATGTGATGTTGGTGATGATGAATTGTTCTTGCCTTTAATGGAGTGTTGGTGAGATGGTATTCTGGGTGATTTGGTCGTGCCAAAAGGCTGCCTACGTATCCCTTGAAAGGAATCAGACCATCGTAGTTCAAGGATGGTGGAGAACGCTGGGGGAGAATGCTAGGAGCAAAGCAAAAAGGAAACACATAATTTTGCGCAAGAAAAGAAAAAAGAAAATAAAATCTATTCTTTTTTTTTTAATTAGAAAGAAAAGAATATGCACACACGTGAGAAAAAGATTTTTTTTAGTTCGTGGGTGAACCATTTTAACCATTGTGTGTTTGTAAAGCCAACCCAAGATCAAGTCATGTTCAATCGAAGTCCGGATTGCTTTTCTTGAATTCTATCGTTGTTGCCATTGTGTCCAACGAAAAGTGATTTCTAGCCCCAAGAGATGTGTCAGTTATGGGGCTCCAAAAAACATTCGATGCCGAGATAAGGGGGTTGGTGATTGTAAAGCCCCTAGAATGCCTTTGATGCAAAACTATGAGAGACTTGCATAGCCCCAAGATGAATCGACTCTTGACCTTTTCAAATAAATCGCCTGCTGTTGACGTGAGCAAGCTCCAAGAGAAGATCATTGATATCAAGCTTCGAGAGATTACTAAGCCCCAAGTGTCGTGGGCTTGTTGTTTGCGAGCTTGTAGATGGTGGGATGTGAAGACCTTTCGGTGTGAAGCCCCAACTTATCTTGGCATTGTATTGAGAGCGGGATGCACCATTGGATAGAACTCATGAAAGTGATCTCGCTCTTACTCTTGCAGGGGAGATTAATTGCCTCGTTGTGGTTGGCACCCAAGTTGTGGAAGGCCCATGTTGAGAATGCAGTAGGGTCTTTGGGAAATGTCTCGTGGGAGATGGTGATGTTGTTGCTGATAATAAGGTCTTGGTGTGATAAAGTCTCGAACGGTATGTTTGCTTGAGTCTTCTTGAGTTGAACCGACGGCGGATCTTCGGATGCAGCCTGTGCTTTTGATCTTGGAGAAGGGGGTGCTGTATTGCAGAAACATTGGGATTGGCCGTAACTCTGCTTATAGAGTTAACATATTGGCATTGCCTGCTATAACTCAGCCGGGTGAGTCTAGCATATTGATTCTTTTTCCTTTTTTCTAAGACTTCCTTCATAATCTCGCTGTGAGTTCTAACAAGAATCATCAAATTCATTCATATCATCGGAGCCTTCATTTAAAACCAAGAGGCCTTTTGACTGGAAGTGTTGAGGGACCATTGAAATTTGATCCCTTTCATATAAGACTTTTCCACATTGCATTGCTTGAGCATTGTTGTCCCAAAAGACTGTCGGTTACGAAGCCCCAATATTGCCCTTTGCTTGTATCACTGTAATGCCATAGCCCCAAAGATTGTAGATTACGAAGCCCCTTGAGACCTTCGGTGCCGAATTGAGGAAGCTTCCAATGTTGCACATGACTCCGCCGGGGACACTGAAGTGAATTTCTTCTTGCCGAGGGAGCCTTTAAAACTTGATCGTACCCCCTAGAGTGACACCATTGATTAGGAGTGGAACGAGAAGGGCCTATCCTTGATCGGGGGAACAAGTATGAGCCAACATGACAAGAAGGTGCTTCTCGATATTCCTTTTGAGAGACTTTAAGGATAGCCTCACACATCTTTCTCGAGCATAGCCCCTAGGGCTTATTGATTGTAAAATGAAGCAAAAGAAGCCGTTGTTCTTGAGTCACATAGCCCCTAGGGCGTCACCATTTGTTGAGCAAAGCAAGAGTGATTCATCCTCGTGCGAGGGAACAAACATGAGAGGACATGGCAAGAGCTACTCCATTTCTCGGGAGCCTTTCGGCGTACTTTAGAAGCACATACTTGTAGAAGCTTTGAAAACTGAGACACATGTTGTTGCTATTTGCTGCCCAAGCCAATTGACTAGCTAGGGATTATTTGTGCAACCTCGTGCCCTTTTATGATGGGCTCGTTCTCAGATGGGTCTTGGTTACCACGGGCCTTCTTTTCATGAACCCAAAAATGCACACTGCTGGAGAATGATGCCGATAACCCAAGACAACCTTTGATGGTGCCATATCTTGTCGAGCCTTTTGCAATCCCAAAGTTGACTTGGTGGGGAATTGATTTGTTGAGGAGATCCAATGTAGAGCTTGTCCAGTTGTCTTCCTTAGAGGCTGGAGATCCCCATTTCTTTTTCCCTTCTCTCTCTCACTCTCTCATTTTTTTATGACGCACCCTGTTTTTTTACCTAGACCGCCCTTTCGGGTTTTCAATCTAGCGGGCATCTCTTTTGCGTCTTCATTTTGACTCGATTAATGAGGAAGTGTGCATTGACTCTAGTTGAGGAGATAAGACATGTGATTTTGCGGTGAAGACCTCTTGTCACTAAAGATGAGTGACATTGACTTGGCTAGGGAAGTAGCCCCTAGTATTGACTTTGTATATATTTGTTGAATGACTCACAAAGGCAAGTAAGTCATTAAGAGAGAAGAAAAGGAAAGCCCCAATTTGATTGCAAGAAATTGGGAGTATGCAGAAAGAATAGAAGCCCTAGACTCGACAAGGAACGGAAAGTGATTCCAAATCTAGGAAAGTTGTTCAATCTTGAGGTGATTAATTCATTGGCAAATGAATCGTACAAAGATGTCTTGACAAGTTCGAGATGAAGGCCGATCACCATAACGCGCTAGGGTGAAACATATCTTCTTTCTTGCATGAGACCGGACCCGAAGGTTGCCTAGGTTCCTCCAGTGTAGAGGCTCAGGTCACCGTAGTTCTTGTGGATTCTCCATTCGCGGTGATGAATTGTTGCTTCGTCGTGATTGTTGTCGATATTGCTTCGTCCTTCGTTTGGTGGAATGATGTTGTTGTTGTGAACTTCTTTGAATGAAGGGGATTTTTTTTTTTTTTTTTTTTTTTTTGTGCTCTAACTTTTGCCTATGTTGATTTGAGGATTTCAACCTAGCAAGCTTTTTTTTTTTTTTTCTTTTTTTTTATCCCCTTTTGAAAACTTTGCTTCATGATCATTGCTCCACCTTTCTTTGTCTTGATTTCTTCGTTGTTGATGTCTTCGTTGTTGATGCCGTCGTTGATGTTTAGCCCCTAGGCGTTCAAGCGATGGCCTTCATTCCAAAACTTGTTTAGACATTTTTTCATCATTTTGCCAAGAATTAATTAAACAACTCGGAAGAGTGTATGAGGACAAGAACGACTTTTATTTGATGACTCAATGGACTCGAACATTTAACATAGGACGAGAGAAAACATTGATGCACACTTAAGAGGACTTTTGACTCTTTTTTTTTTTTTTTTTTTTTTTTAATCCTATTTCTAGGTAGAGAAAGAGAAACGGAGATTGTTGTTGTCGGCTTTGTAGCATGATCTCCTGTTGAAACCCCATTCCAAATCTGAGCCTCTTACTTGATGAGTTCTTGCATGTTGCCATTCTCTAACTGTTGTTCCTCACCCACGGTAAATTCACCATTGTCAATCAAGTCTTGGATGATGTTGCGGATGGAGAAGCAATCCTCGGTGAGGTGACCGCTGCATAGGTGATAGTCACACCACTTGTGGTGGGCATGATTGCGACGTAATGGTTGTGGTTTCTTGTACCCTTGGAGAGGAGAAACTTGTCCCTTGGTTTTGAGAGCTTCGTAGGCCTCGGTGATGGTCATGCCATTGAGAGGGGTATAGACACGGTCGTTGGTGGCACCTTTGTGACTTTTAAGGGATGAGCCACTTGAGCGTGCTTTACCGTGGACCTTTGCCTTGCTGTCGGTGAGCTCTTGCAAACGAGCCTTAAGTTCGGACACTTCTTCCTTGTGAATTTTCCTCTCGAGATCAAGACGGTCTTGCCACAAATCATCCTTGCGGCGGGCATCCTCGACAAGTCTATCCATTTGTTCCCCCATGGATCTTATTATGTTGAAGAGCCTTTCGTTGGACACGGAGATGATCTCACCCTTGTTGTTGTTGTTGTTGGAAGCCATTGGACCTTTTGAGAGAACACGGTCGATCTTAGGTTGGCCCCACAAACATATTTTGAGTAAAATAATTAACCCACAAACAAAGGAAAAAGACTCAACCACATAAGAAAAATGACTCTTTTTTTTTTTTTATTTATTTACAAAAGTCGGAAAGACGTGGTCCTTTTTGGGGTTTCTAGAAAAATAGTGGAATCGTCACACTAGTATATAGACCTTCTCGCGATCCCATATACTCATCGGATTCCACCACGATTGTGAATCCTACATGTGTCGGGATTAAATTAAATTAATGTAGTAAAGCATACATGCGGGGACAGATTTTTTATTTGCGTCCATTATGACCACTTGGTTACGGATTTTTATTTCGTCCATAACAACGAGTGGCATGTATGATTTGAAGACATTAGTTTAGGGAAATCTCGGCACATGGAAACCAACTTGAGTTACGGAGTGTTAGACCCTAACTAGAATTATATGGTTTGTGTTCGGATAAAGAGAGGCTTAAAGGTCACCCCCGGCATGTAGTCGTGAACTACGCCATGGGCTGAGGTTTACCGCTTCGGAAGAGTCAAGGTCGAGTGGAGCTTGAAACTTCCTAGGACGGGCCTCGACGGGTTTGGGGTTGGACTTGTGCGACTCGATAGTGAGCAGTTAATAGGAATTATGTGCGCGTAGTGTGAGGTCCATCACGTGACAAAAATATTTTTTTTTTGAAAAGAAAAGATAAAAACACATAAGCACGTAAATTACAACTCCCGAATCACCCGTGTGACCGGTAAAATAAAACAGAGAATTAAAAGATGGTTTTGTGCAGGCCCGGTACCCACACTGTCAAAACTGCTCTGTTCTGTGTACTGTTCTGTTCTGGAAAGTTGCCCAGACGCGCGCGCTTTATGATGTGAGGATGGGAGGCTCGCGCCTTAGGCACTAGAGGGAAGAGGCGCCCGCTTCTGGGCAGTACCTGCAAATTCATGGGTTCAAGGGACTGCCTTGACCCTAAATAAAAACACTTTTCCCCTGCAGAAACTGTTAGCACAATAACATAAAATTTGAAGGACAAGATGAGAGGCGGGCGATTCTGGTGGTGAAGATGGGATGCGCGCGCCTAAGGCCAAGAAGGCCAGAGGCCCACGCGTCTCACCTTTTTCCACCAGAATGCCCAGAAAACAGAAATAAGAACACCCAAAAATGAAAACGAAAGTTTAACCCTCTATGTCCCCAGCGGAGTCGCCACTGTAGATACCCCAGGAAACCACGGTTTGGCTAGAGCGGTGAATTAACCTAGGATGTCTACTTGATTTTAAGAGTCGCCGCCCACGTTTTTAGAGGAACGCGAGAAAACCTAAAGAAAGCCAATTTTTGTACGAAAACTAGAGATTCGGGAGAGAAGGGTTCGGGGGTTAGGTGACGGAGTGGGAAGTACTTAAACACCCACTCCGCTCCGCTTACGCGGGTCTTGCTACTTTTGGTGTTCTAATGTTAAATGTCCTTCAATAAAAAGTGCTAACAATTAAAGTGAAAAGAAAGGGGAAAATAAAAGAGAAATAAAAGAGAATTGTTTTATTTATTAATTTATGCTAAAGATTACATGTAACAATTATACTAAACAATTACATTAAGAAATGGATAGGAAATTAAAGTAGAGATTGAAATGTAGGGAGATGACCTTGACCAACTTTAATGTAATAAAGTGGTCATTTGGTCATGTCCCATTTGGTGGGGATTGCATACATCTAAAAAGACATAAATAAAATAGAAGAAGAAGAAATGTACCTTTAGAAAAGAGGACTTGAAACTTTGACTTGGAGTTGTTGTAGATAAATTGTTGTGTAGAAATTTGTGAAGAGTTTAGTTGCTAGAACTCTTGTTGGGAAAATTTGTGTAGGGAGAATGGTGTAGAGTTTGTGTAGGGAGAAAGTTCAAAGTTCAAGGTCCCTTTCTAAGGTAAAAATGAGGGGTTTAAATAGGTAGAAAAGATAGGAAAATGTGGTCTTTCAACCAATAGAAAAATAAAGAGAAATAAAATAAATAAAAGAAAATCAAATAATAAATAAAAGAAATATTTAGTTTTTGGGAAAAAGCTAAGAATATGGGATTGAGAGGTTAGAAAATAAAAAGGGGTTAATGCTAGATTAAGACATGTGATAAAAAGATGTTTTTGATTCTAAAAATGGAGAGAAAAGGCTGCAATCCGTAACAGTCAAAGTGGGAAGCGCGCGAGTCCGACCTATTGGACCAAACGCGCGCGCGCCCCATGACCATTACCGGAGGCGCCCGCGGGTGAAAATAACAGAATGACAGAATGACTCTAAAAGTTAACTCTGTTATGCAGTTTAGTCCAAAACTAACGGGATCAGTTAGGAACTTAACGGAAGTAACAGAAATTAATGACCCCTAGGGCTACGCTCAAGAAAGATGTGTGAGACTATCCTCAAAGTCTCTCAAAGGAAATAACGAAAAGTCTTTTTGTCATCTATGCCCGTGCCTGTTCCCCCAATCAAGGATAGGCCTTTCTCGTTCTACTTGCAATCAATGGTGGCACTCTAGGGAATACACTTGAGTTTGAAGGTCTCCCTCGGCAAAAAGCAATTCACTTCACCTCCCAACAATGGCCCTAGCAAAGTCATGTGCAACATTTGAAGCTTCTTCTATCAATTTGGCACCAAAGGTCTCTAGGGGGTTCGCAATCTACAATATTTTGGGCTACGGCGTTACAGTAATCTAAGCAAAGGACGATATTGGGGCTTCGCAATTGACAACCTTTTTGGGGAATGGTACCCGAGCAATTCAATGTGGGTAGCGGTCCAAGCTTAAAGCGTCTCTCAGTACTTCAAGTCAAAGGTCTTTTGGTTTGAATGAAGGGCTCCGATGTTATGAATGAATTTGATGATTTTTGTTAGGACTTACGACGAGATTATGAAGAAAGTCTTAGAGAAAAGGATTCAAGGAAATGCCAATATGTGAACTCTACAAAAGGAGTTATGGCCAATCCAAATGTTTCCGCAATTTAGCACCCCCTTCTCCATGATCAAAAGCACAAGTTGCATCCGCACGAGTTGCATCCGAAGATCTGTCATTAGTTCAACACAAGAAGACTCAAGCAAGCATACCCTTTTGGGACCTTATCACACCGAGACCTTATCATCTGCGACCTCGACGACACCACAAGACATTACTGCATTTTTTGACATAAGCTTTCCGCCATTTGGGTACTGACCACAATAAGGCCATTCATCAACCCAGTAAGAGTAAGAAGGATATCTCTATCAAGAATCCTACCTGACGCTGCATCCGCTCTCAATACTGAGCCGATTCCAAGATAATTTGGGGCTTTACATCGACAGGTCTTCACAACCCACCATCTCCAAGCCCGCAAACAACAAGTCCATGACATTTGGGGCTTAGCAATCTCTCAAAGCTTGGTATCAATAATCTTCTCTTAGGGCTTGCTCACGTCAACAACAAAAGGCGATTTATTTGAATGGGCCAAGCGCTGATTTATCTTTGGGCTATGCAAGTCACTCAAAGGTTGGCATCAAAGGCGTTCCAGGGGCTTTATAATCAGCAACCCCTCGGTATTTCGGCATCAAAAGTCTTTTGAAGCCCCATAATTGACAAATCTCTTGGGGCTAGACATCAATCTTTATTGGGCACAACAGCGACAACAGAATTCAAGCGAGGCAATCCGGACTTCGACCGAACATGACTTGATCTTGGGTTGGCTTTACGAACATACAATGATTAAAATGGTTCACCCACGAACTAAAAAAAATATCTTTTTCTCACATGTGTACATATTCGTTTCCTTCTAATCTTAAAAAAAAATATATATATATATATATATATTTTTGTTTTACTTTGTCTCCTTACTTGTGTAAAAAGTATGGGCTTCATTTCACTTTGCTCCTAGCTTTTTCCCCAGCATTCTCCATCATCCTTGAACTACGATGGTTAGATTCTCTTCAAGAGATACGTAGGCAGCCTTTTGGCACGACCAACCCATCACCAAGAGTGATCATGCCTCCATCAAAAGTATAATGACTCATCTTCATCAAAAGTGTCGACATCAAAGCCACAACATCAGAAATCCATCCCAAATCAAGCGGCCATGGTAAGTGAAGGCATGAACATCATCCATCAAAGCTCCTTTCAAATCACATCGCACACAAAAGCAATTTCTCCATCTTTGCAAAATCTCTCTCTCATGCAAATCTCTGCTTTTCAAATCACATCACGCCACAAGCACAATTTCACACTTCACACATTTTCTTGCACAAGCACATATATCTGCAAAGCATACACATAACAGGTACAAGCATTTGGACTCACAAACGGGTTCAGCCAATGGATTCACAAACGGATTCAGCCACCAGGTTCACAAACGGACTCAACCATCGGATTCACAAACGGATTCGACCAATGGATTCACAAACGGATTCAGCAAAGGGTTCACAAACGGACTCAACCATCGGATACACAAACGGATTCGACCAATGGATTCACAAACGGATTCATCCATTGGGTTCACAAATGGACTCAACCATCAGATTCACAAACGGATTCGACTAATGGATTGACAAATGGATTCGGCAACGGGGGTTCAAAAACAGACTCAACCATCGGATTCACAAATGGATTCAACCAATGGATTCACAAATAGATTCAACAAAGGGTTCACAAACAGACTCAACCATCGGATTCACAAACAGATTCGACCAATGGATTCACAAACGGATTCAGCAACGGGTTCACAAACAGACTCAACCATCAGATTCACAAATGGATTCGACCAATAGATTTACAAACGGATTAAGCAAAGGGTTCATAAACGGACTTAACCATCAGATTCACAACCGGATTTGACCAATGGATTCACAAACGGATTTAGCAACGGGTTCACAAACGGACTCAACCATCGGATTCACAAATGGATTGACTAATGGATTCACAAACGGATTCAGCAAAGGGTTCACAAACGGACTTAACCATCGGATTTACAAATGGATTTGACCAATAGATTCACAAACGGATTCATCAAAGGGTTCACAAACAGACTCAACCATCGGATTCACAAACGGATTCGACCAATGGATTCACAACCGGATTCAGCAACGGGTTCACAAACGGACTCAGCCATAAGATTCACAAACGGATTCGACCAATGGATTCACAAACGGATTCAGCACGTTCACAAACGGACTCAACCATCGGATTAACAAACAGATTCGACCAATGGATTCATAAACGGATTCAGTAACGGGTTCATAAATGGAGTCAGCCATCGGATTCACAAACGGATTCGACAAATGGACTCACAAACGAGTTCAGCAAATGGATTCACAAACGGATTCAGCCAATGGATTCACAAACGGATTCAACAAATGGACTCACAAACGGGTTCAGTAATTGGATTTACAAACGGATTCAACAAAACGGATTCACAAACGGATTCGACAAAGAGACTCACAAACTGGTTTGACAAATGGATTCACAAACGGATTCGGCAAATGGATTCACGAACGGATTCAGCACACCTCTTTTATCAACAAAAGTCGCTCACACAGGGAGCACACCTCTATCTCTCGCAATTTCAAATTCCTGCTTTCATTGAGTCTTTGCTTTCTTTTCTTTCTTTTTCTTTGTCGATGTCCTCGGCGGTTGTCTTTCTTTCGTCAACGCATTTTGCTTTGCAATCCACGTCGCCGAAGGGCTCTGTGGATAACCCGCCTTGGACCTCTCACCCCGATTGCATACGTAGTATTTTTATTTAACTTATTATCGTTGATTTCTGTTACTTCGGTTAAGTTCCTAACTGATTCTGTTAGTTTTGAACTAAACTGCATAACGAAGTTAACTTTGGAGTCATTTCTGTCATTCTGTCATTTTCACCCGTGGGCGCCTCCGGCACTGCCTACGGGATGCACGCGCCTCTCGCAGCCAAAGCAGGAAGCGCGCGCCTCCCATTATGGCAGCTATGGATTGCAACCTTTTCCCTCTATTTTTCTTGATCACAAAAACTCTTTTTTACCACCAAGTTCACCCCCCCTAGGTTTGTAACTCCCAATCCCATATTCTTAGCCTTTTCATCAAAATAAAATATTTCTTTTATTTATTATTTTATATTCTCTTTATTATTGGATTTTCTTTATTTTCTTATTGGTTAGAAAAGCTTTTTTTCCTCCTTTCTCTACCTATTTAAACCTCTCATTTCTACCTTAGAAAAGGACCCAACTTCTCTTCTCTACAAAAACTATACACAAGTTCTTGGACTTAGGACCTCAACTTTCTCTACACTTAAACTCTACACAAATTCCATCAACAAACATTTCTCTACAAAAACTCTACACAAATTGTTACATAACAATTTTCTCTACAACAAACACCAATTTCTCTCCAAGTTTGAAGTCCTCTTTCTTAAGGTACAACTTTACTTTTTCTTCTTCTTCTTTTATTCATGTCTAGTCAACGTATGCAATCCCCATAAAAAGGGAACATAACCAAAAGGCAACTTCACTATTGAAGTTTGGTCAAGGTTATATTCCAACATTCTAAACTCCATTTTAATTTAACATTGTTAGTACCCAACCTGAAAATGAGTTATTAGGCATTCTAGAACTCACAGGGACCTCCCAGGTATTTACGAGCTGCGCAGGACTTATCCAGGATTTCCCAAAAAGCCTAGATAAGAAGATATCAACGACTGATCGGATGAGGGATCGAAGATAGGCTTATCTGATCATCCTCCAGAGTCCAGATAGGCATATCTCAAAAATCGTGCCAATCTACTGGACCGGTCGGGCGGCCACTCTTCCTGGGTCAGGTTTTCTTATAAATAGCTGACCTCAGTTCATTATTTTGACACACAATTCATTCTACGAGTTCCACAGCCAAAACTGACGAGGAAACTCTTAGTTTAAGCCTTTTCGGCACCCTCAAAGCCTCTTCGAATCTTCAAGAAGCTTCAATCATAGTTCTTGCCGATCAAGGTAAGTCTCCTAACCCTTCTTATTATGTTCTTGTTATGTTCTTAGGCTAGATCTATATTATGCATGTTTTCATTATGTTTATGCATCCATATTCATATGTTCTTCATGTGTTCTTCATGTTCTTAGTCTAGATTCATAATATATCCCATATTTAGGGTAACGATCTTCATGTTTATGTGTTCATTCATATGTATTCATGATGTTCTTATTATAATACTAGATTTACGTCTTATACATTCATAACATGCTAGATCTAGGATTGTAATCCCTATTTATGTGCACATGCCATAGCCGATGATGATCCTAGGGTTTCATCAAACCCTAATATGATTTAGGAACTACTTCTAACCCTAATCTTCCCCCTCTATATGCATTATCCCGCTTCATCTCTTCCCATTCTAATTCATCAATGAACTACATCGACCTGAGCTTCTCATGATGAGAAGAATGCAGGCAATCTTCGGATCCGGTCTCAAACACTAACACACACACACACACATTGATCATGATAGAAAGACCGATTCGTCGGGCAATAGGAGTGATAAATTTAATATTCTTCTTCTATTGTAATTTGACCCCCGAACCCTATTATTCTCATAAATGGTTTTCTCAATGTTTTAACAACAAATAAAACAATGTGGCGACTCTCGATTTCAAACTCACGTATTCACAACCATTCATTTCTTAATGTAATAGTTTGACATGTAATCTTTAGCATAAATCAATATAAAGAATTTCCCTTTTCTTCCCCTTACAATTGTTAGCACATTTCTCATATTAAAATAAGGACATTTAGCATTAGAACACCAATAGTAGAAAGACCCGCGTAAGCGGGGCGGAGTGGGTGTTTAAGTACTTCCCACTCCGTCACCTAACCCCCAAACCCTTCTCTCCCGAATCTTTGGTGTCATAATATTAAAATAGGCTATTTCTTTAGGTTTTTCTTATATTCCCTTAATAACATAGGTGGCGACTCTAACAATTAAAATCAAATAGACATCCTAGGATAATTCCATCGCTCTAGCCAAGTTGTGGTTTTCCTGGGGTATCTACGTCCTCGTACGAGACATCCATGTCTTGTACGAGACATCCTTCCTTTTCTGTGTTTCTGCCGTTTGGTCAACCTAAATCTCATAAAAGCTGACTTATTGGGACCCCAGCCTGGATTTGACACGATCTCTGAACTCTAGGTCCGTCTGAATCAGCAAGGTAGCTCCACACTCCTAACACAATGCCTGCCCGCAAAGAAATGTCTCTCCGAGAGATCTCTCAAAACCTTCGCTTCAAAATGGAAGCTACTGGAGGATGGAAGAAAGGATTGCCCAATGGCGAAGCCCCGGAAATCAACGTTGTATAAGAGTTCCACTTTAGGGGCTTGATTACGCTTCGTATTATGCCCACAGCCAAGGCGTTGATGACCAAGTCAAACAACGTAATGATCAGAGTGAGAAAGATTGGGCTGAGATCGAAAAATTGATTGATGATAATAAACTTAAAACATTGCAAGCTGATTATAATCAAATTAGTGTATGGTACGATGCTGCCATCCAAAGAGATCAAGACTTAGAAGATAGCAAGGAAGAGGCCATCAATGAAGAAGTGGGTCATTGCATTAACCTACTCTACAACGACCTCAAGGAACAAATGGAGGAAGAACAGCACCACCACCTTGATGTCATGAGGGATCACTACCAAGGCATAATTCAACGCCTCCAACCCAAGCCCCAAAGGAATTACACAGATTTGAGTCGCATCCGATTTGGAAGGGCATTTCATGATCTCGAGGAAGAGGGTAAACTCACACAAGTGAAAGGTTACAAGCCTAAGTATGAAGGGGCCGAAAAAGCTCTGCACTTATACTGCTACTATCACTAATGTTGTGGTCATCACACTGATAAGTGTAACAATCTAAGAGACATGATCCAAGATCTTATAGACCAAGGCATTCTCCGATTGACAGATAATGGAGCCGGCCTCGATTGGAAAAGTTAGAAGATCAAGTCTTTTGTTCTTTTTCTGCTTTACTAGTTAGAATTTTAATAGACTAGTTGTTTTTTTCCTTTTAGTTTAGTTTAGTTAAAAGGGATCCTACTCACCTGAAAAACATTGTGGGTGAGAGCATGCCCTCCTATCTATTTCAACCTTTCTTTAGTAATAGTCAGTTTCTTTCAAATTTTTCTATATTGGTGTCCTTTAAATCCAAAAGCAAAGTGACGTAAAATTGATAGAAGTACGTAACGAAAATGACTATTCAAAGGCAATTCCATTTTCTGGAACACGCCCCTTACTCAACATAATGCTTAAAGAAGGATACTTCCCCGGTCTCGGACTTGGCAAAAATTTGCAAGGGATCAAAGAACCACCACCCGTCGTTCTATATCCGCCCTAATATGGTCTAGGATACGAGTCACCACTCAAGAGCATCCCTGAGGAAGAAAGGGATTGGACCTCATACATAGTGACAATCGCACCGCCCTATCGAATGACACTAAACGGATACTTCGTACGCGAGGGGGGAAACTTGCCATAATTCATGTTCCCTGAACCATGGATCGACCATAGGAGGAGGCGACAACCGGGCTTTGAAATCTTCAGTGACTGTGATCCATACTCACTTGAATCAGAAACGATACAATTCTCGTGGCTACCTCGAGAATTAGGGGGTACCAAGGCCGAAGTATTTAGTGAATGGTACTTTGTGTTGGGAGAAGACCTACTGCGCCAGTTTCTCAACCTTTGCAAGCTAGAGGACACTCCGATCAATGCAATAGACAAGGGGGATGCTCCAAAACAAGACTACACCAAGCTCATCAAGAAGTGTGACGAGCCCATCAAGAACTGGTACACAACTGGGGGACCCATGGCAAGTGAAGACTTCCTGATCAACGAGCTAGGATGAACTCCCCATCCCCATAGGAAGAGAAATCTTGTAACTCTTACCTTAGAATCAGATACCGCTACCGATGAGCTCACCTAAGAGGAATTGGATGCCATCTCGGAACGTGTATTCCCCTACTTTCTTAATGAAAACTTAGATCTTTCTGAGTATCCTGAGATTGCAAGCGTCATAAATGATGAATTAACTAATAACTCTAACGAATTAGATAATAATGAGTCATATGACGAGATAGATCAAGAAAAGGAACAAATCTTAAAATAAATTAATAAGAAAGTAGGTTATCATGGCGGAAATGGTCCTATTCTGTTAGTACCCGGCCTGAAAATGAGTTGTTAGGCATTCCAGAACTCAGAAGGACCTAACAGGTATTTACAAAGCTGCGTAGGACTTATCTAGAATTTCCCAAAAAGCCCAGATAAGAAGATATTTATGCCTGATCAGATTATCCCCGAAGATAGACGTTATCTAGGAGTTCTCCAGAGTCCATATTGATCAGAGCCTTGGGAACCACGCCAATCACTGTGATTGGCCGGGCGGCCACTCCTTCCGGGTCAGAATCGCTATAAATAGGTGACCTCAGTTCATTATTTTGATACACAATTCTCTCCCCCGAGTTCTAGAGTCTAAACTGAAGACAGAACTCTCTCTCCAAGCCTTTCTAGCAATCCCGAAGGTCCGGTGAATCCATGGTCATGATTCACCTTCGTTCTTGTCAAGATTGGTGAGGATTTTACATGTTTTCCTAGTATAGATCTGATTTATGTATGTTTTCATTATGTTTATACATTCTTATTCATATGATTCATATTGTGTTCTTCATGTTCTTACTAGAATTCATATTTTGCTCTATATCTAGGGTAGCGATCTTCATGTTTATGTGTTATTTCATACAGGTTCATGATGTTCTTATTACTATGTTAGATTTAACCTGCTAGATCTATAATAGTAATCCCTATATATATATATATATGCATAGCCGATGATGATCTCCAACATCTAGGAACTGCTTCTAAACCCTAAACTGTAGGTAAATGTTCCCATGATCATTAACTCTCGTGTGATGAATGTGATGACTACACATTGATCCTACCAATGGTATAATCATTATTCTAGGATGTGATCATCTTGTATGATTCTTTATCCTCCCCCATCACATGCATGATCCCACTTCTTCTCTCTATTCCGATTATGTGCGAACTACGTCGACCTGAGCTTCTCTTAACGAGAGGAACGTAGGCAATCTTCAGATCCGGTCAAAATCACTAACACACTACTAACACAATTATCGTGATAGAAAGTCTAATCTATCGGGCGATAGGAGTGATCACTTGATATTCTTCTCTTATTGTAACTTGACCCCTGAACCCTCTCTGTTAGTGTTTCTCAATGTTTTAGCTCGATAAAACAACGTCGCGACTCATAATAAGTTAAATGCCAATTTGAATATCCTAATCCATAGAAAAGATAAAATATGATAAATAATAAAAGACTTCCCGTCCGTCGCCCGCATTCGGAAAGGGTTATTCACATATTGATGCCGAAGAAATGCAAACAGTTAATTTGGGGACGGGCGATGATCCGAAAGAGACCAAGATTGGCAGTTTCTTCAAGGGGGATGACCGACAAACCCTCATAGCACTTCTCTGAGAATTCGTAGATGTTTTCGCATGGTCCTACAAAGATATGCCGAGGCTATCCAATTCGATTGTTGAGCATAAGATACCGCTGCTTCCCGATTTGAAGCCAGTTAAGCAGAAACTCCGCAGAATTAAACCCGAGTGGTCAGTACAAGTCAAGCAAGAGATAGAGAAACTCTTGAGTGTCGGGTTCATTAAAGTGATAGAGTATCCAACCTGGTTGGCTAACACTGTGCATGTTTCCAAAGAAAATGGAAAGGTCCGTGTATGCGTAGACCTCCGTGATCTCAATAGAGCATCTCCGAAAGATGATTTTCCTCTTCCCAACATAGACATGCTAGTTGACAATACCGCAAAGTACGAGTTCCATTACGTTCACTGGGTACAATCAAAACCTTATGGCTGAAGAGGATTAACACAAGACAGCGTTTACCACACCGTGGGGGACATTCTGCTATACAGTCATGCCATTTGGACTCAAGAATGCCATAGCCACCTACCAGAGAGCTGTAACTGCGCTGTTCCACGACATGATACACAAAGAAATAGAGGTGTATGTTGATGACATGATCATACACTCTAAAGGCTCCGACGGGCAGCACTTTATTGACCTTAGAAAATTCTTCGAAAGGTTGAGACACCACAAGATGAGGCTTAATCCGGCCAAGTGCACATTTGGGGTAGTGAAAGGAAAAGTCCTTGGGTACATGGTCACCGAGCGTGGTATAGAAGCAGACCCCGCTAAGATCAAAGCCCTCATTGACATGCCTCCACCTAAGACGCAGAAGGAAGTAAAAGGATTCATGGGTTGCCTTCAATACATTAGTCGTTTCATCAATCAACTTACGACAATGTGCAAACCCATTTTCAAACTCCTCAAAAAGAATGCATCCTTAGAATGGACTGAAGAGTGCCAAGAGGCCTTCAAAAAGGTCAAAGAATACTTGGTTAACCCTCCTGTATTAGTCCCACCGCATAAAGAAAAACCGTTGATCCTGTACCTTACAGTCAATGAAACTGCACTAGGGGCTATGCTAGCACAAGAGCAACCCGACTCAAGAAAAGAGAATGTCATCTATTTTGTCAGCCGTCGCTTTCAAGGGGCTGAATTGAACTACTCCGCATTAGAAAAGTCGTGTTCTGCACTGGTATGGGTAGCTGAGAGATTCAAACCGTACATGGAAGCATTTCCCGTACAACTAATTGGCTGATTGGATCCGATGAAGTACATCTTCGAGAAGTCTCATGTCTCCTCTAGAATAGCTAAGTGGTACTTTATGCTCACGGGGTATGATATCGCTTACATCATACAGAAATCTGTAAGAGGAAGAGTCTTCGCTGATCATTTAGCCAAATTTCCATGTGACAAAGCGAAGGGGGAAGACCCGCGATTCCCTGATAAGGACATCATGGCAATAGCAGAAAATAAGTGGCAATTTTTTTTTTGATGACGCCACCAATAAACGAGGATACGGTATCGGCATGTTACTAGTAGATCCCTCAAATTTATATACTCCACTCGCAATTCGCCTTGACTTTGAGGCCACTAACAATATTGCTGAGTATGAAGCTTGCATAGCAGGGCTTAATGTAGCCTTAGAAAAAAATGTGACCAAACTAGAGGTGTACGGAGATTCACAACTCATATCTATCAGTCACTCAAAAAGTGGAAGGTACAAGATCCTACACTTCAGAAATACAACGACCATCTCCAAGACTTGGTCAAATAATTCAAAGAGGACACTTTATACTATCTTCCTAGAGATAAGAACCGCTTAGCAGACTCGCTAGCCATGCTAGCATCACTTGTGGATATTAGCGAATGAACTGAAGTTAAAACATTCAAAGTCACGAGACGAACGACTCCCGCTTATCACTCGATCATAGACATGCATGACTACAAAGAGGCGTGTGACTCTGTTTCTGTAAATACCTTGGACAATAAACCATGGTACTAGAATGTATGGTGTTTCCTCTTTGACGGAACATTCCCATTAGACACATCAGCTAAGGCAAAGATATCTCTCAAACAATTCGCTGCCCAATTCGTGATTATAGGTGATCACCTCTATAAGAAACATCATAAGCAGTGTCTACGCTGTGTTGATGAGCACGAAGCCATAGAAATCATGGACCAAGTCCATCAAGGAGTCTGTGGAACCCACATGAATGCAACATGCTAGCAAAGAAAATTATCCAACTAGGGTACTATTGGGCTACAATGGAAGCCAACTGCGCCGACATGGTTAAGAAATGCCACAAGTTATTTCCTAACTCTAACACATAATACTTTAGTTAGTTTTAGTTTTTTTTTTTATTCCTGACTGTGTAAATGGATTGATTCACATCCGGTTGGTCAACCGAGGGGTATTTTTATGAGATGGATTCGTGTTGGGTCATTTGTATGTGATATATAAACTGTTTTGAGTACATTTCTAAGGTGATTGAGACATGTTTTGACTTGTTGGGCAACCTGGGATTTGAGCAGAGTTGTTGCTGTTCTGAACTTGGGAGATGCCTCGTACGTGACATCGATGTCTCGTACGAGTTATCCTCGGAATCTGCGGCTGTTTCTCTTTTTCCTTGGGGATTTGGTATCCAAACTTATATATAAACACCTCTAGTCCGTCCTAGAATACCATGCAGCCTTAAATCAGTTCTGGGAACTTTTCTTTTGGAGTAAAATTCTCAACCTTTTGCTCCCAATGGCCCTAAGTAAGTCCGTCCCTTCATCAATAATTGTTGATGAGTTCTCCTTGGACTCAGAATTAGTGGAACGCTACAATGGTGATTTAGCAACGTTCTTTCGTTCATTCAATAAACCTCGCCAAGAGAGATCCGTGGAGATGATCGGGTTTAAGATTCTTTTCACCTTGAAGAATCTAAAACTAGATTGGGACCTTTTAAAGGGAGTTGCACGCTTCTGGGATCCATTGACTCATCTCTTTAACTTTTCACTTAATGAGATGGTCCCT
Organism: Campanula takesimana; assembly: GCA_026119855.1. Lineage (NCBI taxonomy): Eukaryota > Viridiplantae > Streptophyta > Magnoliopsida > Asterales > Campanulaceae > Campanula > Campanula takesimana. Next base: position 64,071 of record JAOWBW010001313.1, on the reverse strand, counting down.
ACTATAGAGGAGATGGCGGCTATCCTGGATATGCCATTGACCGAGGTGATTGCGGTTCCTAATTATGACAAGGTACCAGCGGAGTCTCTTAGGGACTTATTGAGTATAGGCCTTCCCGAGGCACAGAGTTATATTCATAACCGCTATGTCGATCTCCACTCTTTGCCTAGGAGATTTAAAGGTCGGGTGACTCGTGGTCACGGTGTGGATTCACAGTGTTGCCTATTGGCGTTATGTTTGTTCTGGAGCGCACTTTTCGTGAGCAAGTGTGGCATGATGAACACAGAGCTCATAGACATTGTTCTGCAAGCTAGAGGAAGGGCCTTCAACATAATTCCTCTTATCTTGGGGGAGACCCTTCATGGTCTTGATGAGCTTCATCGAACCGGCTCCATGACTCGAGGAAGTACATTATTGTTGACCATTTGGCTCAGAGAACATTTTAAACTGTTGGACTCTCCAGTCGAGTATTCTCCTTACACTTTCCATAGGCGAAAACTATTAGTGAAGGGTCTCAGCATCGAGGAGTGGGCCCTTCTTTTTGCCAAAGTGGAGACTGATGATATTGCTTAGTGCCCCTCCTTTTGGAAGGTGAACCGGTTCGTAGCTAATACCCTTGGGTACAACAGGGCCGTCCTTCCGGGTATGGGGGATTCCTCTTTCTATTTTGCTCGGAGAGTAATGCGACAATTCGGTCAGTAGTAGGACACTTTCGTGTTAGGGGGACGGCCTCAAGATATATCTTTCATGGACTTAGAGTTCTCTACGAGATTGGCTCACGTTTGGGGGCAAGGCACCGCTATAATCGTTGGACCAATCTTCGTCATGATGGAGGGAGCATTTGTTTGTCGGACAAATACTTGGATTGGTTTCTCACAGAACTCCGTCCCAGTGTCAAGGGTATTGATGAGATTCGCCGCTCTCTGTTGGGGGACCAATTCGAGCCTAGCTTGAATTTGAGAAGGAAGCTAAGGAGGATCCTTCTAATGTCAGAGTAGATGCCGCTAAAGACTTTCTGGATAGTGACTTTTACAAGAAGAGGGCGAACGGACTTCCCGGTAAATTTCAAGCTCTAGATAGGCCTCATGTGTTTGCATGATTGAATCCCTCGGTGTTCAATCGACTTGATGTTCCTCCCAGTTTTGAGATACCTTGGTTCAATAGGAAGAGGGATGACAAGGTGGATCGTGGTCAAGCCCTTACTAAGTCAAGGAAGAAATAGATCCTTAGGAGTATCGAGAGATTGCAATAGATAGACCAATGTTTAGATTTTTAGTATTTTATTGATTTTTCTTTTGCAAGTAGGTATTCATGTTAGAATTTTTTTATTGCTTTCTTGAAATGCATTCAATTAATAAGAAGACAAGATTTTTATTTTATTTATTGAATAGACCGGACCAAAAGGCTGCCTACGTTCTCCTTTTACATCAATTAAATAAGGAGCTCAGGTCATCATAGTTCTTGTTTAAGAAAGAGAAAATTATGTCTGCTGACTGACATGTCTCGTACGAGACATAGGTGTCTCGTACGAGACTGTCCCCTATTTTTTTTTGTTATATGTACACCCTAATTTTTGCCTAGACTGCCCTTGCAGGTTTTCAATCTAGCGGGCTTCTTTTCTCGTACTCTCTGCTCTAATTTTTGCCTAGGCCGCCCTTGCGGGTTTTCAACCTAGCGAGCCTCTCCTTTTTTTTGAAATAAGGGATGGAGCTATGAGTAGTACTTTTTCAGTTTGTACATGTTGACGGGCTTTGGCAGTTGATCTCCATCTAGGTCTGCGAGTTGTGCCGCTCCTCCGGACAAGACTTTCTTGACTATGTAAGGTCCTATCCATCTTGGTCCCCACTTTCCCATAGGATTAAATGGTCCAGGACGGTGTTCGCGTAGGACAAGGTCCCCTTCTTTAATGTTTCTGGATTTAACTTTCTTATTGAATGCTCGGGCCATTCTCTGTTGATACGCTTGGATATGCTCGGCGGCTCGAAGTCGTCATTCATCTAGCAGGGCTAGTTGTTCATAACGGCTATTCAACCATGCGACTTCATTCACTTGGTTTTCTAGGAGAACCCTTAGTGATGGTACTTCTAGTTCGATTGGTAACACTGCTTCCATCCCATAGCCTAGGGTGTATGGAGTTTCACCGGTGGCGGTACGGATCGAAGTACGGTAGCCCCAGAGTGCAAAAGGTAACTTGTCGGGCCAGTGTCTGCCAGTCTTAGCCGTTTTCCTAATGATGGTCTCTATGGTCTTGTTAGCTGCTTCGACTGCTCCATTGGTTTGTGGTCGGTATAGTGACGACTTATGTCTCTCTATCTTGTACTCTGCAAGTAGTTGGTCACATTCTTTCTTGAAGTGCGTGCCATTGTCGGATATCATCTTATGAGGTACCCCATATCGGTATATTATATTGGTCTTAATGAACTCAGCCACCTTTTTGGCATTCAAGACTTTGTAGAATTGAGCTTCGATCCACTTAGTGAAGTAATAAACGGCGACCAACACGAATGAGTGTCCATTATGACCCATCGGTGAAATTTTGCCAATAACGTCTATTCCCCATGTAGAGAATGGCCAAGGGGATGTCATGGGTGTTGGGTTTCGATGTAACATGCGCAGCGGAATATAGCATTTAAAATTTATGAAACCCAAAGCCCATAGATCCGTTCATATGATTAAATCAAATATCACAACATGAATAGAGGGAAAAAAAACTAACCCAATTTCCGAAGCATATGGAACATCATTCATTTTCTCACGCTCATCGTTTGTCTTAGGACATTGAGTCTTGCTTAGAGAAACTCCATGTAACACGGGCAAGGTGCCTCTCTTAGAATTTTCTATACAGAATCTTCTAATGACCTTGTCAATGTATGTACTTTGGCTTAAACCAAGTAGCCTCCCTGATCTATCTCTATAGATCTTAATGCCAAGTAAATATGTGGCTTCACCCATATCTTTCATTGCAAAACACTTTCCTAACCAAGTCTTTACGGACTGAAGTGTAGGAACATCGTTTCCAATGAGTAATATGTCATCCACGTATAAAATAAGGAATAGCACTATGCTCCCACTAATCTTCTTGTATACACAAGGCTCATCTTCGTTCTTGATGAAACCAAACTCTTTGACCGATTCATCAAAACGGAGATTCCAACTCCTTGAAGCTTGCTTCAATCCATAGATGGATCTCTGCAATTTGCATACCTTAGAATTTTGTTCAAAACCTTCTGGTTGTGTCATATACACATCCTCTTGGAGTTTTCCATTCAGGAAAGCGGTTTTGACGTCCATTTGCCATATTTCATAGTCATGATATGCGGCAATGGCAAGCAAAATTCTTATAGACTTGATTATTGCTACGGGTGAAAAGGTTTCATCATAGTCAATACCATGAACTTGCCTATAACCCTTCGCTACAAGCCTAGCTTTGTAAGTATGCACCTTCCCATCCATGTCAGTCTTCTTCTTGAAGACCATTTGCATCCTATGGTTTTTACACCTTCGGGCGCATCAATCAAATTCCAAACTTGATTGTCTTGCATGGATTGCAATTCGGATTCCATGGCTCCAATCCACTTGTCTGAATCAGGAGAAGACATCGCCTCTTGGTAGGTTGATGGTTCATCATTCTCAATGATTTGTACCTCATTACTATCCGTTACGAGAAATCCATATCTCTCGGGCTCGGATCGTAACCTACTAGATCTGCGAGTTGCTTGTGTATTTTGAACAGGTTCCACAACTCCTTGTGGTTCTTGTTCTTGTTCCACTATTGGTTCAATGTTATTTTCTGGGTCTTGAATTTCTTCAAGATTTATTTTACTTCCACTGATTTCTTTGGAGAGAAACTCTTTCTCTAGAAAGACACCAGTTCGGGCAACAAACACTTTGTTGTCCTCACGGTTGTAAAAGTAATATCCTCTAGTTTCCTTTGGATATCCCACGAAAATACATTTGTCAGATTTGTCCACAAGTTTGTCAGAGACAAGTCTTTGACAAAAGCTTCGCAACCCCAAATCTTCATGAAAGATAAACAAGTTTTCTTTCCGCTCCACATCTCATATGGAGTCTTTTGAAACCGATTTAGTTGGAACACGATTTAGTGTGAAAGCAGCGGTTTCTAGAGCGTAACCCAAAAGGATATTGAAAGATCAACTTGACTCATCATTAATCGAACCATGTCTAACAAAGTCCGATTTCTCCTCTCGGACACACCATTCCATTGTGGTGTTCCGGGTGGAGTCAATTGTGAAACTATTCCACAATTCTTTAGATGATCATCAAATTCTTACTTAAGTATTCTCCACCACGATCTGATCGAAGTGCCTTAATACTATTGCCAAGTTGTTTTTCTACTTCATTTGAAATATTCTAAATATCTAAAATGCTTCACTCTTATGTTTCATTAGGTAAACATACCCAAATCTACTATAATCATCAGTGAAGGTTATGAAGTATTGAAATCCTCCCCTAGCATTGCTACTTAATGGTCCGCATACATCGGAATGTATCAGCCCCAATAAGTCTCTTGCCCTTTCACCCAACTTGGTAAAAGGTGTCTTAGTCATTTTTCCAAGAAGACACGACTCGCAAGTATCATATGACTCGAGGTCACATGAACCTAAAAGTCCGTCCCCATGGAGTTTTGAGATACGCTTCTCATTAATATGACCAAGACGGCAATGCCATAAATAGGTATGATTTACATCATTAGGTTTAGATTTCTTATTTACATGATAGACATTGTCATTATTTTCATTCTTCACATCCAAGATATAAAGGCCATTAAATGAATTAGCAATACCATAAAGCACATCATTTAAATAAATAGAAAATTTCTTATTCTCAATAAGAAACTTAAAACCTTCATTATCCAAACAAGAAATTGAAATAATATTTCGACTTAAATCCGAAACATAATAACAATTGTTCAAAACAAGAATTAATCCGGAAGGTAAAGTGACTTCATAAGTCCCTACGGCTAATGCAGCAACTCTTGCTCCATTCCCCATGCGTAGGTCTACTTCACCATCTTTAAGCAGTCTCTTATTCTTTAGACCCTGCACATTTAGACAAATGTGAGAACCACATCCGGTATCCAATACCTAAGAATCAGTGGTAGAAAGGAGAATATCTATCATATATATACCTGAAGTCGACGCAGCCTTGCTGCCCTTCTTCTTCTTTTGCTCTTCCAAGAAAGCCTTGCAATTACGTTTCCAATGACCAATTTCTTGACAATGGAAACAGATTGCATCCTTTGTGAATCGGGTTTTGCCTCAGAAGCCTTGGCAACACTTGCCTTGCTTATTTTGGGTTTGACAACTTTCTTACCCTTTCCTTTGGCACTAGCCTTCTTCCCATCATGAACTAAGAGCACGGAGAACCTTTCTCCGCAATCTTCATCTCCGCAGTTTTAAGCATCCCATGCAACTCGGAGAGATTCTTATCCATTCCATGCATGTTATAATTCATCACAAACTGATTATAACTTTTAGGCAATGAATTAAGAATGAGATCCGTGGCTAGCTCCAATGGGATTGGATAGCCAAGTTTCTCAAGGTGCTCTACATAACCTTTCATTTTCAGCATGTGAGGACTCACTTGTTGCCCTTCATTCATTTTGCAAGTAGTGAATGCAACAATAGTCTTGTACCTCTCTTGCCTAGCTTACTCTTAAAACATGGCTCTTAACTCCACGCCTATCTCATAGGCTTCCAAATCTTCCAAACTTTGTTGGAGTTTTGAGCACATTGTAGCAAGCATGAGACAACTTACATCTCTAGAATCATTACGATGTTTCTTGTAATTGTCTCTTTCTGCCCTAGGGGCAGTAGGTTCTGGTTCAGCTGGAAGAGGCCCATCGAGAATGTACAACTTGTCTTCTTGTCTAAGAACAATTCTTAGGCTACGGATCCAATCCATAAAGTTCGTACCATTCTCTTGGAGCTTATCATTCTCAAGGATCGATCGCAACGAAATTGATTGAGTGTTAGTAGTCATTATCTACAAATATGCAAAATTTCCAAAATTTAATAAGTACCGGTTTTTCATTAAAGAAATAAATAATGTATTTTTTAAACAAAATACTCCCACTAAATTATATAACCTTCATATACATCCAATGTATAATATAATTTAATTGGGCTAAGATCCAACTTTATGTTGGGTTTCGATCAAGCATGCGCAGCGGAAATTAGCATTTAAAATTTTGAAACCCAAAGCCATGGATCCGTTCATATGATTAAATCAAATACAACAAGATGAATAGAGGAATAACTAACCCTTGATGGCTATGAATTTTCTCTTGGTCTTTGGTGGAGATTTGAAGACTTGATCACGATCACAAAGCTTGAACACGAACTTTGAAGATGATGATTTTCACCCTCTAGCGGTATCCACACTTCGAACGAATATCAAAGGAGCTTCTTTGATCTTGGTTGCTAGACCAAATTGTGAAACACTTTTTCACAATCAAAAGAACTATATGGAATTTATTTTGTGTATTATTTTGTTCCTCAACCAAGAATGTCTTGGAACAAAATAAACCCTCTCTCAAACTCTTTGAGACTCACAAAATTATTAGCCTAGAGTGCTGGCCGAATTTGGTCTTTTATACACAAGTATGACCTATTCCAAATAGGAAACTTGTGTCAAAATCCTTCCAAAATTCGTTTCCAAATCAAATTAGGAATCTGCCACACGACAGCACTGTGCGGCCGCCCAAAATCATTTGTGCGGTCGCACAACTATCTGAAGCAAAACTGGTACAAAACTGTCCTAAGTGTGCGGCCACCCAGTCAATACTGTGCGGTCGCCCACTCTTCAGAATGTCCAGAATTTCCAAAAATTCCTATATAGTCCTTTTTAAAGATTCGTTCTATTGTGTGTGACCCTCTAGGATTATACTAAGTTGGCAATGAGCTCAAACATGATCCCATAAGATATGATTAGGTTCTAGCAAACCGTCATACCTACCCAAATAGTATAACTAGATACAAGTTCGCATTCCTTTAGAATATGTCACAATCCCTTTGTCCACGATGTCATTGAACACAAGTCATGGTCAAACAGTCAACTTGTTTTGTTCAATACTTTCTCGATTCCGAATATGTTGATAATCCAAATGACATTGATCCAATCAATTCATCTGAGTCCGGCCGAACATTTCATCAACATCATTCCTACGAGTGGCCCAAGCTTGACATCTCTCCGAGGAGGGACAAATCCATTTAGCTTATTATTATTCCCTACGTGAATCCGAGTATGCCAATCATACCCTTTATAACTACTCGGTTAAAAGTAGCGTTTGAATATGTCAAACATAATGTTCATCAAGTGGAAGACTATAATAACTTCATGTCCAAGGATTCAAATGACATAACTAATATGAGATGTATGTATGACATAGACCATGACATAAATCTCATAAAGCGGGTCATGTCCAGTACCTTGTTCCAAACAAGTACCCATAAATCTAACATGATCATCCATGATCATTTAGCCTTTATACTAGTGCTTAACAAGTACTAGGGACGGAGATTATTAAAAGTAAACATGAACAACAATAATAATCAAAACATCTCTTTATTGATATGAAATAAATGATAACAATTACAACGTTTATTAAACGTGCCTAGGGCACCACTACCAACAATCTCCCACTTGCCTTAGGTCCAATCTCCCATGTATCTAATACCCATGGACCTAACATGACCATCATGTTTAGCTTGTGGAAGTCCCTTTGTTAGCGGGTCCGCAACATTGTCATCAGTAGGTACTCTGCATATATTTACGTCTCCCCTATCAACGATCTCTCGAATGATATGAAAACGCCTAAGTATGTGTTTGGATTTCTGATGTGCTCTTGGTTCCTTTGCTTGAGCAATAGCACCATTATTATCACAATAAAGGTCTATTGGATTAGCAATACTAGGAACCACTTCAAGTTCAGTTATGAACTTCTTAATCCAAACAGCTTCCTTTGCAGCATCCGATGCAGCAATATACTCAGCTTCTGTTGTAGAATCAGCGGTTGTACTTTGCTTGGAACTCTTCCAGCTTACAGCTCCACCATTTAACATAAAACAAAACCCGATTGCGATCGGCTATCATCTTTGTCAGTTTGGAAGCTTGCATCCGTGTAAGCGTTTACAACGAGATCATCTTCCATTCCTGCATAGACCAAAAACGAGTCTTTAGTCCTTCTCAAGTACTTAAGAATCGCTTTTACAGCTATCCAGTGATTTTCGCCAGGGTCGGATTGGTATCTACTTGTCATGCTCAAAGCATAAGATACATCCGGCCTAGTACAAATCATGGCATACATGATGGACCCAATTGCAGAAGCATATGGAACATCATTCATTTTCTCACGCTCATCTTTTGTCTTAGGACATTGAGTCTTGCTTAGAGAAACTCCATGTAACACGGGCAATGTTCCTCTCTTAGAATTTTCCATACGGAATCTTCTAATGACCTTGTCAATGTATGTACTTTGGCTTAAACCAAGTAGCCTCCTTGATCTATCTCTATAGATCTTAATGCCAAGAATATATGCGGCTTCACCCATATCTTTCATTGCGAAGCACTTTCCTAACCAAGTCTTCACAGACTGAAGTGTAGGAATGTCGTTTCCAATGAGCAATATGTCATCCACATATAAAATAAGGAATAGCACTATGCTCCCACTAATCTTCTTGTATACACAAGGCTCATCTTCGTTCTTGATGAAACCAAACTCTTTGACCGATTCATCAAAACGGAGATTCCAACTCCTAGAAGCTTGCTTCAATCCATAGATGGATCTCTGCAATTTGCATACCTTAGAATCTTGTTCAAAACCTTCTGGTTGTGTCATATACACATCCTCTTGGAGTTTTCCATTCAGGAAAGCGGTTTTGACGTCCATCTGCCATATTTCATAGTCATGATATGCGGCAATGGCAAGCAAAATTCTTATAGACTTGATCATTGCTACGGGTGAAAAGGTCTCATCATAGTCAATACCATGAACTTGCCTATAACCCTTCGCTACAAGCCTAGCTTTGTAAGTATGCACCTTCCCATCCATGTCAGTCTTCTTCTTGAAGACCCATTTGCATCCTATGGTTTTTACACCTTCGGGCGCATCAATCAAATTCCAAACTTGATTGTCTTGCATGGATTGCAATTCGGATTCCATGGCTCCAAGCCACTTGTCAGAATCAGGAGAAGACATCGCCTCTTGGTAGGTTGACGGTTCATCATTCTCAATGATTTCTACCTCATTACTATCCGTTACGAGAAATCCATATCTCTCGGGCTCGGATCGTAACCTACTAGATCTGCGAGTTGCTTGTGTACTTTGAACAGGTTCCACAACTCCTTGTGGTTCTTGTTCTTGTTCCACTATTGGTTCAATGTTATTTTCTGGGTCTCGAATTTCTTCAAGATTTATTTTACTCCCACTGATTTCTTTGGAGAGAAACTCTTTCTCTAGAAAGACACCAGTTCGGGCAACAAACACTTTGTTGTCCTCTCGGTTGTAAAAGTAATATCCTTTAGTTTCCTTAGGATATCCCACGAAAATACATTTATCAGATTTGTGTGCTAGTTTGTCAGAGATAAGTCTCTTGACATAAACTTCGCAACCCCAAATCCTCATGAAAGATAAACTAGGTTTCTTTCCACTCCACATCTCATATGGAGTCTTTGGAACCGATTTAGTTGGAACTTGATTTAGTGTGAAAGCAGCAGTTTCTAGGGCGTAACCCCAAAAGGATATTGGAAGATCAACTTGACTCATCATTGATCGAACCATGTCTAACAAAGTCCGATTCCTCCTCTCGGACACACCATTCCATTGTGGTGTTCCCGGTGGAGTCAATTGTGAAACTATTCCACAATTCTTTAGATGATCATCAAATTCTTGACTTAAGTATTCTCCACCTCGATCTGATCGAAGTGCTTTTATACTTTTGCCAAGTTGTTTTTCTACTTCATTTTGAAATATTCTAAATATCTCAAATGCTTCACTTTTATGTTTCATTAGGTAAACATACCCAAATCTACTATAATCATCAGTGAAGGTTATGAAGTATTGAAATCCTCCCCTAGCATTGCTACTTAATGGTCTGCATACATCGGAATGTATCAACCCCAATAAGTCGCTTTCCATTTCACCCAACTTGGTAAAAGGTGTCTTAGTCATTTTTCCAAGAAGACACGACTCACAAGTATCATATGACTCTAAGTCACATGAACCCAAAAGTCCGTCCCCATGGAGTTTTGAGATACGCTTCTCATTAATATGACCAAGACGGCAATGCCACAAATAAGTATGATTTATATCATTAGGTTTAGATTTCTTATTTACATGATAGACATTATTTTCATTCTTGACATCCAAGACATAAAGGCCATTAAATGAATTAGCAATACCATAAAGCACATCATTTAAATAAATAGAAAATTTCTTATTCTCAATAAGAAACTTAAAACCTTCATTATCCAAACAAGAAATTGAAATAATATTTCTGCTTAAATCCGGAACATAATAACAATTGTTCAAAACAAGAATTAATCCGGAAGGTAAAGTGACTTCATAAGTCCCTACGGCTAATGCAGCAAACTCTTGCTCCATTCCCCACGCGTAGATCTACTTCACCTTCTTTAAGCAGTCTCCTATTCTTTAGTCCCTGCACATTTAGACAAATGTGAGAACCACATCCGGTATCCAATACCCAAGAATCAGTGGTAGAAAGGAGAATATCTATCATATAGATACCTGAAGTCGACGCAGCCTTGCTGCTCTTCTTCTTCTTTTGCTCTTCCAAGAAAGCCTTGCAATTACGTTTCCAATGACCAATTTCTTGACAATGGAAACAGATTGCATCCTTTTGTGAATCGGGTTTTGCCTCAGAAGCCTTGGCAACCTTTGCCTTGCTTATCTTGGGTTTGACAACTTTTGCCTTACCCTTGCCTTTGGCACCAGGCTTCTTCCCATCATGAACCAAGAGCACGGGAGAACCTTTCTCCACAATTTTCATCTCTGCAGTTTTGAGCATCCCATGCAACTCAGAGAGATTCTTATCCATTCCATGCATGTTATAATTCATTACAAACTGATTATAACTTTTAGGCAATGAATTAAGAATGAGATCCGTGGCTAGCTCCAATGGGATTGGATAGCCAAGTTTCTCAAGGTGCTCTACATAACCTTTCATTTTAAGAAAGTGAGGACTCACTTGTTGCCCTTCATTCATTTTACTAGTAGTGAATGCAACAATGGTCTTGTACCTCTCTTGCCTAGCTTGCTCTTGAAACATGGTTCTCAACTCCACGCCTATCTCATAGGCTTCCAAATGTTCCAAACTTTGTTGGAGTTTTGAACACATAGCAGCAAGCATGAGACAACTTACATCTCTAGAATCATTACGATGTTTCTTGTAATTGTCTCTTTCTACCCTAGGGGCAGTAGGCGGTGGTTCAGCGGGGAGAGGCCCATCGAGAATGTACAACTTATCTTCTTGCCTAAGAACGATTCTTATGCTACGGATCCAATCCATAAAGTTGGTACCATTCTCTTCGAGCTTATCCTTCTCAAGGATCGATCGCAACGACATTGATTGAGTGTTATTAGTCATTATCTACAAATATGCAAAATTTCCAAAATTTAATAAGTACCGATTTTCATTAAAGAGATAAATAATGTATTTTTCAAACAAAAGACTCCCACTAAATTATATAACCTTCATATACATCCAATGTATAATATAATTCAAATGGGTTAAGATCCAACTTTAATTTAATTTCAAGTCCGCTAAGGCGGATTACACAAAATCAAATTAATTAGGTAGACAACTCTTGTCAATCATATCTCATATGACTCTTAGTTCCTTTTATGAGATTCTTTAAGAAATCAAATTTCAAAAAGCATGTTAAACCTCATCTTTGCCTAGGCCCAAAACTGTTTTGACGCCCAATTAAGTCTAACCATTTTAAACGCACAGTTAATGTGTCCCGCTAGGGCGTGCCCACACTATCTATCTTGCTCATACATGAACAAATTTAATGCACCTCGCTAGGGCGAATCTACATTAAAATCACTCATGTACTAACAAGTGTTTTAATCATGGCATGGCAATAAAAGACTTAAAACTTTCTTTGAAGGTTCATCACATATAGCATATAACACATTTATGAGCACATAATATAAACATGTTACACATCAGGTTTAGCCACTAAATTAATCTTCATTAATTTAAGCATGATATTTATGTGTCATTAGTTTCTCTATAATTATGAGGATGAGACTATTTCAACTTCGGTTATTATTTCCAAATCAAGACAACAAGAAGTGCGGTCGAACTAAGCCATTAGGCAACCACAATCCCGCACTAATTCAAGAAACCAAGAAAGTAGTCCATGTGGCCGAAACTAAGCAATAGATGGTCTCGATGAACGTAGGCCAATTGCATTCACAATTCCACATGGATCTCCAAACTTTGAATCAAGAACTTTGTTTCTCAATTTTAGCAATTATGAACTCTTCATAATTCTAACTTCGTTTCATCTTTGAAACTTTGATTGCGATCAAGTTTGGGAAACACAATCTCGATGAACGCAGATTAGCCATCCAAACCTTGAACCAATCTTAGAATCACAAGACTGAAACAAATAGGAAAATCAAACCCCAAGATCCACACACAAACCAACTACCCAAAACCCATTCCAGATCAGCAAGTCTGGACTGGTTCTGTTACTGGTTTTGTTGAACCTCTCGAAAATTCCAAATTCTGATTTTTTAACCAAAAATCAGACAATCTGATCCTTATGTGCGGCCGCCCAAAACTCACTATGCGGTCGCCCAAACATGTGCGGTCGCCCAAGTGATTTTGTGCGGTCGCCCAAGATGATCAGAATGTACAGAATTTTGAAGTTCGAAAATTTTGTCTCAAAATCGTTTTTCCCCGATTATTAAAACTTTGATCCAATCAAAAATTAATAATCAATAATTCTGAATCCACCATAATTTATTTATTGCGATTGAATCGTGCGATTAAAGTTTCAAAACAATAAACCACATAAAATCACATAACACATAAACATCACATATTCCAATATTCATATCATGCAAGGCACATAAACAATTTAGATACACATAACATGATCTAGGTATTGAAATAATCAACATGAACGGGGCTCTGATACCACTGTTGGGTTTCGATCAAGCATGCGCAGCGGAAATTAGCATTTAAAATTTTGAAACCCAAAGCCATGGATCCGTTCATATGATTAAATCAAATACAACAAGATGAATAGAGGAATAACTAACCCTTGATGGCTATGAATTTTCTCTTGGTCTTTGGTGGAGATTTGAAGACTTGATCACGATCACAAAGCTTGAACACGAACTTTGAAGATGATGATTTTCACCCTCTAGCGGTATCCACACTTCGAACGAATATCAAAGGAGCTTCTTTGATCTTGGTTGCTAGACCAAATTGTGAAACACTTTTTCACAATCAAAAGAACTATATGGAATTTATTTTGTGTATTATTTTGTTCCTCAACCAAGAATGTCTTGGAACAAAATAAACCCTCTCTCAAACTCTTTGAGACTCACAAAATTATTAGCCTAGAGTGCTGGCCGAATTTGGTCTTTTATACACAAGTATGACCTATTCCAAATAGGAAACTTGTGTCAAAATCCTTCCAAAATTCGTTTCCAAATCAAATTAGGAATCTGCCACCCGACAGCACTGTGCGGCCGCCCAAAATCATTTGTGCGGTCGCACAACTATCTGAAGCAAAACTGGTACAAAACTGTCCTAAGTGTGCGGCCGCCCAGTCAATACTGTGCGGTCGCCCACTCTTCAGAATGTCCAGAATTTCCAAAAATTCCAATATAGTCCTTTTTAAAGATTCGTTCTATTGTGTGTGACCCTCTAGGATTATACTAAGTTGGCAATGAGCTCAAACATGATCCCATAAGATATGATTAGGTTCTAGCAAACCGTCATACCTACCCAAATAGTATAACTAGATACAAGTTCGCATTCCTTTAGAATATGTCACAATCCCTTTGTCCACGATGTCATTGAACACAAGTCATGGTCAAACAGTCAACTTGTTTTGTTCAATACTTTCTCGATTCCGAATATGTTGATAATCCAAATGACATTGATCCAATCAATTCATCTGAGTCCGGCCGAACATTTCATCAACATCATTCCTACGAGTGGCCCAAGCTTGACATCTCTCCGAGGAGGGACAAATCCATTTAGCTTATTATTATTCCCTACGTGAATCCGAGTATGCCAATCATACCCTTTATAACTACTCGGTTAAAAGTAGCGTTTGAATATGTCAAACATAATGTTCATCAAGTGGAAGACTATAATAACTTCATGTCCAAGGATTCAAATGACATAACTAATATGAGATGTATGTATGACATAGACCATGACATAAATCTCATAAAGCGGGTCATGTCCAGTACCTTGTTCCAAACAAGTACCCATAAATCTAACATGATCATCCCATGATCATTTAGCCTTTATACTAGTGCTTAACAAGTACTAGGGGCGGAGATTATTAAAAGTAAACATGAACAACAATAATAATCAAAACATCTCTTTATTGATATGAAATAAATGATAACAATTACAACGTTTATTAAACGTGCCTAGGGCACCACTACCAACAAATTTAACCTTTGAGTCCACGGAGGCGGACCGCTCAAAACTAAATTAATTAGGTAGACAATCATGTCATTCATATCCCATATGATTCTTAGATCCTTTTATGAGATTCTTTGAGAAATCCAATTTCAAAAGCATGTTTAATCTCATCTTTTGCCTAGGCCCAAAACTGTTTTGACGCCTAATTAAGTCCAACCATTTTAAATGTATAGGAACCATTCAATTTAATGTACCTTGCGGAGGCAAGCCCGCATTAAACTAATGAACCTCATCTTGCTTATACATGAATAAAATTAATGCACCTCGCGGAGGCGAACCCACATCAAGATCACCCATGTATAAACAAGTGTTTTAATCATGGCATGTCAATGAAGGACTGAAAACTTTCTTTGAAGGTTCATCACATATAGCATATAACACATTTATGAGCACATAATATAAACATGTTACACATCAAGTCTAGCCACTAAATTAATCTCCATTAATTTAAGCATGATATTTATGTGTCATTAGTTTCTCTATAGTTATGAGGATGAGACTATTTCAACTTTGGTTATTATCTCCAAATCAAGACAACAAGAAGTGCGGTCGAACTAAGCCATTAGGCAACCACAATCCCGCACTAATTCAAGAAACCAAGAAAGTAGTCCATGTGGCCGAAGCAATAGATGGTCTCGATGAACGTAGGCCAATTGCATCCACAATTCCACATGGATCTCCAATCTTTGAATCAAGAACTTTGTTTCTCAATTTTAGAAATTATGAACTCTTCATAATTCTAACTTCGTTTTGTCTTTGAAACTTTGATTGCGATCAAGTTTGGGAAACACAATCTCGATGAACGCAGATTAGCCATCCAAACCTTGAACCAATCTTAGAGTCACAAGACCAAAACAAATAGGAAAATCAAACCCCAAAATCCACACATAAACCAACTACCCAAAACCCATTCCAGATCAGCAAGTCTGGACTAGTTCTGTTACTGGTTTTGTTGAATTTTTCGAAAAATTCCAGATTCTGTTTTTGACCAAAATCAGACCTTCTGATCCCCTTGTGCGGCCGCCCAAAAACCCTTGTGCGGTCGCCCAAAACCGTGCGGCCGCCCAAGGCGTTTTGTGCGGTTGCCCGTTTCCATCAGAATGTGCAGAATTTTCAAAGTTCGAAAATTTTGTCTCAAAATTGTTTTTCCCCGATTATTAAAACATTGATCCAATCAAAAATTAATAATCAACAATTCTGAATCCACCATAATTTATTTATTGCGATAATCGTGCGATTAAAGTTGCAAAACAAGAAACCACATAAAATCACATAACACATAAACATCATATATTCCAATATTCATATCATGCAAGGCACATAAACAATTTATATACACATAACATGATCTAGGTATTGAAATAATCAATCATGAACGGGGCTCTGATACCACTGTTGGGTTTCGATGTAACATGCGCAGTGGAATATAGCATTTAAAATTTATGAAACCCAAAGCCCATAGGTCCGTTCATATGATTAAATCAAATATCACAACATGAATAGAGGAAAAAAAAAACTAACCCTTGATGACTATCAAAGTTTTCTTTGGTCTTGGTGGAGAAGCTTGAAGCTTTATCACAGACAAAATCACGAACTTTGTAGATTATAAAATTCACCCTCTAGCGGTGTCCACACTTCGAACGAATATCAAGAAGCTTCTTGATCTTGGTTACTAGACCAACAATTATGAAATACACTTTCACAATTGATAATGACTATATGGAACTTTAATTGTGTATTATTTTGTTATTCAATCAAAGGATGTCTTGGAACAAAATAAACTCTCTCAAACTCTTTGGAGACTCACAAAATCATTGGTTAAGAGTGCTGGCCGAATTTGGTCTTTTATACACAAGTAGGACCTATTCCAAATAGGAAACTTGTGTCAAAATCCGTCCAAAATTCGTTTCCTAATCAAATTAGGAATCTGCCTCCCAACAGCACTGTGCGGCCGCCCAGAATCCACTGTGCGGTCGCACATCTATCTGAGACAAAACTGGTACAAAATTGAGCTAAGTGTACGGCCGCCCAGTCCATACTGTGCGGTCGCCCACTTCCCCAGAATGTCCAGAATTCATAAAATTCCAATATAGTCCTTTCAAAGATTCGTTCTATTGTGTGTGACCCTCTAGGATTATACTAAGTTGGCAATGGGTTCAAACATGAAACCATAAGATATGATTAGGTTCTAGCAAACCGTCATACCTACCCAAATAGTATAACTAGATACAAGTTCGCATTCCTTTAGAATATGTCATAATCCCTTTGTCCACGACGTCATTGAACACAAGTCATGGTCAACAAGTCAACTTGTCTTTGTTCAATACTTTCTCAATTCCGAATATGTTGATAATCCAAATGACATTGATCCAATCAATTCACTTGAGTCCGGCCGAACATTTCATCAACATCATTCCTACGAGAGGCCCAAGCTTGACATCTCTCCGAAGAGGGACAAATCCACTTAGCTTATTACTCTTCCCTACTCGAATCCGATTATACCAATCATACCCTTTATAACTACCCGGTTAAAGGTAGTGTTTGAATATGTCAAACATAATGTTCATCAAGTGGAAGACTATAATAACTTTATGTCTAAGGATTCGAATGACATAACTAATATGAGATATATGTTTGACATAGACCATGACATAAATCTCATACAGCGGGTCATGTCCAGTACCTTGTTCCAAACAAGTACCCATAAATCTAACATGATTATCCCATGATCATTTAGCCTTTATACTAGTGCTTAACAAGTACTAGGGATGGAGATTATTATAAGTAAACATGAACAATAATAATAATCAAAACATTTCTTTATTGATATGAAAATAAATGATAAAAATTACAACGTTTATTAAACGTGCCTAGGGCACCACTACCAACAATGGGGTATAACACGGACGGTGGTGCGTGTTGCAGGTTGGCATGTATCTGGCACTTGTGGCATTTTCTAACCATCTCGGTGCAGTCGGCTTCCATAGTAGCCCAGTAGTACCCTAGTCGGATAATTTTCTTTGGTAGCATATTTCCATTCATTTGGGTTCCATAGACTCCTTGATGGACTTGGTCTATGATTTCTATGGCTTCGTGCTCATCGACACAGAGTAGACACTGCTCGTGGTGTTTCTTGTAGAGGCGATCACCTATGATAACGAATTGGGCGGCAAACCGTTTGAGGGCTATCTTTGCTTTAGGTGATGCGTCTGATGGGAATGTTCTATCTAGGAGGAAACGCCATACATCATAATACCAAGGTTTATCTCTAGGAAGATAGTAGCTAGTGACCTCTTTGAACTGTTTGACCAAGTCATGGAGATGGTCGTTGTATTTCTGGAGTGTAGGATCTTGTACCTTCCACTTTTGAGTGACTGATAGATTATAAGTTGTAAATCTCCGTACACTTTTAGTTCGGTCACATTTCTTTCTAAGGCTGCTTCAAGCCCCGCTATGCAAGCTTCGTACTCGGTAATATTGTTAGTGGCCTCAAAATCAAGGCGGATTGCGACTGGAGTGTAGAAATCTGAGGGATCTACTAGTAACATGCCAATGACATATCCCCGTTTATTGGCTAAGCCATCGAAAAATAATTGCCACTTATTTTCTTCTATTGTCATGATGTCCTTATCAGGGAATCGCGGGTCTTCCCCCTTTGCTTCATCACATGGAAATTCGACTAAATGATCCGCAAAGACTCTTCCTCTCACGGATTTCTATGTGATGTAAGTGATATCGTACCCCGCGAGCATAAAGTACCACTTAGCCATCCTAGAGGAGACATGCGACTTCTCAAAAATATACTTCAGTGGGTCCATTTTGGAGATCAGTTGTACAGGAAACGCCTCCATGTACGGCTTTAGTCTCTCAGCTACCCATACCAGTGTAGCACACGACTTTTCTAATACAGAGTAATTCAATTCATCCCCTTGGAAGCGACGGCTGACAAAGTATACTGCATTCTCTTTCTTCGAATCGGGTTGCTCTTGTGCTAGCATAGCCCCTAGTGCAGTGTCATTGACTGTAAGGTACAAGGTCAACGGTTTTTCCTTATGCGGTGGAACCAACACTGGTGGATTCACTAAATACTCATTGACCTTTTCAAAGGCTTCTTGGCATTCTTCGGTCCATTCTAGAGATGCATTCTTCTTGAGGAGTTTGAAAATGGGTTCGCACATCGTCGTGAGTTGATTAATAAAACGACTAATATACTGAAGGTGGCCCATGAATCTCTTGACCTCTTTTTGCGTCTTAGGTGGAGGCATGTCAATGATGGCTTTGATCTTAGTGGGATCCGCTTCTATACCACGCTCAGTGACCATGTACCTAAGGACCTTTCCTTTTACTACCCCAAACGCGCACGCACTTAGCCGGATTAAGTCTCATCTTGTAGTGTCTCAACCGTTCAAAGAACTTTCTGAGGTCGACGAAGTGCTGCCCATCGAAGCCTTTGGAGTGTATTATCATATCATCAATGTACACCTCCATCTCTTTATGTATCATGTCATGGAACAATGCAGTTACAGCTCTCTGGTACGTGGCTCCCGCATTCTTAAGTCCGAATGGCATAATCATATAACAGAACGTCCCTCAAGGTGTGGTAAACACTGTTTTGTATTGGTTCTCCTCGGCCATGAGGATCTGGTTGTAACCGGCAAATCCGTCTACGAATGAACGGACCTCGTATTTTGCGGTATTGTCAACGAGCATGTCTATGTTTGGAAGATGAAAATCATCTTTCGGAGATGCTCTGTTGAGATCATGGAAATCAACACAGACGTGGACCTTTCCATTTCCCTTGGAAACCTACACAGTATTAGCCAACCAGGTCGGATACTCTATCACCTTGATGAACCCAATACTCAGGAGTTTCTCTATCTCTTGTTTGACTTGTACTGACCACTCTGGCTTAATTCTGTGGAGTTTCTGCTTGACTGTCTTTGAATCGGGAAGCATCGGTATCTTGTGCTCAACAATCGAGTTGGCTAGCCCCGGAATATCTTTGTAGCACCAAGCGAACACATCTACGAATTCTCGGAGAAGCGCTATGAGGGCTTATCGGTCTTCCCCCTTGAAGAAACTGCCAATCTTGGTCTCTTTCGGATCATCCTCCATCCCCAGATTAACTGTCTGCATTTCTTCGGCATCAATAGGACCATTCCCGCCACGAAGACCTACTTGCTTATTAATTTCTTTTAGGATTTGTTCATTTTGTTGATCTATCTCGTCATATGACTCATTATTATCTAATTCTTTAGGGTTATTAGTTAATTCATCATTTACGATGCTAGCAATCTCAGGATACTCAGAAAGATCTATTTTTTCATTAAGAAAGTAAGGGAATACATGTTCCGCGATGGCATCCAAGTCCTCTTGGGTGAGCTCATCGGTAGAGGTATCTGACTCGAAGGTAAGAGTTACAAATTTTCTTTCTCTATAGGGATGGGGAATACATCCTAACTCTTGGATCAGGAAGTCTTCACTTGCTATGGGTCCCCCAGTTGTATACCAATTCTGGATAGGCTCGTCACTCTTCTCGATGAGCTTGGTGTAGTCTTGGTTCTGAGCGTCCCCCTTGTCTATTGCATTGATCTGAGTGTCCTCTAGCTTGCAAAGGTTGAGAAATTTCATAGTAGGTCTTCTCCCAACACAAAGTCCCACTCACTGAATGCTTCGGCCTTGGTACCCCCTTATTCTTGAGGTAGCCACGAGAATTGTGCTGGTTCTGTTTCAAGTGAGTACGGATCACAGTCACTGAATATTTTAAAGCCCGGTTGACGCTTCCCCCTATGGTCGATCAATGGTTCAAGGAACATGATGTATGGCAAGTTTTCCCCCTCGCGTACAATGTATCCATTTAGAGTCTTTCGATAGTGGTGCTAGTGGCACTATGTATGAGATCCAATCCCTTTCTTCCTTAGGGATGCCCTTGAGTGGTGATACATACCCTAGACCATATTCTGGGGGGTATAAAACGACAGGTGGTAGTTCTTTTATCCCTTGAAAATGCCTGCCAAGTCTAAGACAGGAGAAGTACCCTTCTTTTAGCATCATGTTAAGTACTGGGAGCGTTTCAGAGAATGGAATCGCCTTAGAATAGTCATTTTCATTGTGCACTTCTACCATCTCTACACTACTTTCCTTTTGGCCATGATGCACTCCCAGAACGAATTTCAGATCCAGAAAACCATCGAAGGCTCGGCGGCCCTCTGTCAATTTGCTGCCCGATCATCACTCAAGAATTCGCAAAACATGAGTTTCTTCCTGTCACGCTCCCCAATCAAGATGATGAGACAAAACATGATAAGTCTCCCAAGTTTAAAGGCCAACAGGGGCTCATCGATCCCCTATCAGATTGCTCTGTAGTCGAATTGAAGAATGATGATAATGTTTTAGTCTTGTCCCCTGATCAAGAATCCGATCGCGAAAGGGTAGATCCTCCTATTCCAGAAAGTCGTGTAAGGCTCAAGGGCCCTCCAGAAAGTTCTCATGTGACTCCAAGAACAAGGGTTATCAACCTCAAGGGTAGTTCATCCATAAGCAAGGAGTTACAACAGAGGCTCAGCAAACCCCTCAAGATGACTGGGCGTGTTCCTACTTCCCCTCGATCGGGTAAATCTATTTGTGTCAACGATAGCTCATCATTTTCCTCTAAGGGCGGCCCAATGGCTACCGCCGATGTATTTTCCAGATTAAAAGAGGCCCCGGGTATTTAACGAATGAAAAGGAAAAGAAATGATCAACACTCAAACCATGTAGATGTTCCATATGGCATGTCGTCCTAAAGGCTAACGGTTCCACTTTTCAGAATGGATCCTGATGGGGTCCTGTGGCCTATACAAGAATGCAAGATTCTCCGCCCGTCACATCCGACACCGTACCGTAGCAAGTATTGTGAATATCATGGAAAATCCTCACATGCTACTAATGAATGTTACACTCTCAAGGAAAAAGTCCGTAATCTCATAGGGCTCGGAAGCCCGAGCTAGATATTTGATCCATGGGGCTCACTTGACTCCCAAGGCCACTGCTTTTCACTCCGATGGCGTAGGTAATAAAAGGACAGACTTTTGGTTTGCTAGCTTGCAAGGCTGCAACACTTTTGCTCACTTTTGGATATTTCTAGCTTCTGGTATCTAGATCTCTTTTTGCTTGTGACTGGGCTCCCCGCCCATACTCCTAATCCTGTCCCTTTTGCGTATCGCTTAGTAATGTGCTCACACATCTTCTTTGTCTTCTAAGTCTAAGAGTGTGTTGTCTTTGTGCTTTTATTTTATTACTTGTCATGTAATATATGTTTTCAGTCAATGAACTTGCCTTATAACCAAGTGCCTTCTTAATCTGGACCCGCAAACAATTAATCTCACCTAATAAAAGCAATCAATGAAATCTGAACAAATTTTAGACTGTGATTGATTGAGATGGGAACTAGGGCCGAAGGCAATCAACGAAGTTCACGAAGGCGATCGACAAAGTCACCCGACGAACGAAGATTTCAGGGTACAACCAAGGGCATAATCAGAGAGTCCAATCAAATGGCAAAGGCTGAAGACTATCACACTGATGCAAGCGCAAGTGTCGGCGATTTTCCTTTAATGTATGATGCATTGTAAATTCTCGCATATTGTATTTTTATGTTTTTGTAAAAATTGTTGTATTCCGCACGCTATGATGTTTCTTCTTGAGTGCAAAAAAAAAAAAAAAAAAAAAAAAAAAAAAACTCGAAAGAGAGCAAAAAAGGGGAGGTCAAAAAAAAAAAAAAAGAAGCATTATTCATTTATTTTGGTACATGTTCCATTTGCTTTATTGTTTAATTCAATTGTTTTAGAAAGGATATCGCGACACTACAAATTCATGTGTGTGCCTTCAACGACGGCAGTTGGCAATTAATACCGAAGACTTCATCGCTCGTATCACAAAGGCGAGACGTAGACCGAGGGTCAGACAATCTTATGTGACATCATCATCTTCAAGGAGCACCGCGCATGCGAGGCCAATCTGCACTAAAGAAGATCTCGATCTTTCAACTTTGGACAAAGCACCATCAACGACGACAACTGGTGGCTTTTGTTGGAGACCAACGTGCTCTACCAACTCCTTACACTGAGGTAGCCCAAGAACCAAAAAATCGTGTAGCCTCCAAATGGTGTGATCAAAATCAAGAAAAGGAGAAAAGGATGAAGGCCTCTCACCGAATGAGGTCAAGCAGCGGCGCGAATCACATCTCTTGCCCAACGACGTTCTCATGTCGATTTGTCACGGTCTAACTTGTGTTCAAATTATTTTTCAAGCTTATTTAATCAAAACTAAAATGCTAATCTGATGCTAGAAGGGTCCATTTGATTTTGAGGCACTTGACCATTAACGCTTGTTCAAGTCTTAAGTCTTTGATTTCAATGTGTGAGTATGCATATTTTTCCAAGTCTAGGGGCTTCCCCCTACTCTCGTCCTTCCGTCATTTCACTTCTGCGCAAACACGATGTCGGAGATCCCACTGGGATTTCCCTTTGCTTCCCAAAACACTGGCCTCGTGCCTTCCCCTGCCAACTCCTACAAGTTGTCACAGCAAAAGAGACAAAGGAATGCTATTCCTTAGATTTCAAACTCTCAATGTCGGCAATTAATCTTGAATGAATGAACACGAACTAGGGCTACATATCAGAGTCTTGGGTCAGTTTCAAAAGAAATGATGTGGCTTCATGACAATACAATTTGTTGAGAATGGTTTGCTCCGGGTAACACGGAAATTCAGATGGCAAAACACTAGGGTACAAGACAACTCTCATTGACAGTTGATCTTTTGAAGGGACTCAGAAATGCAAAGATTAACTTTTGAGAATCATCATCAGTTTCAGTAACTCTCAAGATTGAGAACATCAAGGATATGGGACAATTCTCATATACATTTAGGTCCCTTAATATGTGGATCATCAGAACACAGTGCCATCTCGAATTGATAGTATGGCCCGCAAAGCTCAAAGCTCGTTCTTCGGCAACATCAGGATTGTGTCCCGCCGAACAACTCTCAAAGACAGTTGACTCCCTACCGATTGGGTATTGCATGCCAGAAATTGTGAATTTCCTCCGACAGAGAAGCATCGAATGATAGGACAACTCTCATAGACGGTTAGCTCCCTTAATGTGTGGATTAGCAGAAACGCAGTGCTATCTCGGATTGACAGTATGACCCGCAAAGCTCAAAGATCATTTGTGTCCGGCCGAACAACTCTCAAAGACAATTGATTCCTCAAAGAAGGAGTTTTGAATGTCAGAAAATGTGAATTATGATCAGCAGCAAAGCATCGAATGTGGGATGACTCTCATAGACAGTCGGACCCTTAATGTGGGAATCAATAGAAACAAAGTGCCATCTCAGATTGTCAGTATGGCCCGCAAAGCTCAAAGCTCTTTCTTTAGCAACATCGGGATTGTGTCCCGCCGAGAAACTCTCAGAGACAGTTGACTCCCTACCTATTGGGTATCGCATGTCAGGAATTGTGAATTGCCTCAGACAAAGAAGCATCGAATGATTGAACAACTCTCAAAGACAGTTGACTCCCTACCGATTGGGTATCGCATGTCAGGAATTGTGAGTTGCCTCCGACAGAGAAGCATTGAATGATTGAACAACTCTCAAAGACAGTTGACTCCCTACCGATTGGGTATCGCATGTCAGAAATTGTGAATTGCCTCCGACAGAGAAGCATCGAATGATTGAACAATCTCAAAGACAGTTGACTCCCTACCGATTGGGTATCGCATGTCAAGAATTGTGAATTGCCTCAGACAAAGAAGCATTGAATGATTGAACAACTCTCAAAGACAGTTGACTCCCTACCGATTGGGTATCGCATGTTAGGAATTGTGAATTGCCTCCGACAGAGAAGCATTGAATGACAAGACAACTCTCAAAGACAGTTGACTCCCTACCGATTGGGTATTGCATGTCAGAAATTGTGAATTGCCTCCAACAGCGAGACATCGAACATTTGAATAACTCTCAATGATAGTTAGATCCCCCAAAGGTTGAAACGCCAAAACATGAAGTGGTCTCGATACGACAGTTTGGATCAACATGAGATTCACCCTTCAAGTGAAACAAGAGCTTCAGATGCCAGATTCAGGGGCTTGTCCTAAACATGACTGGGGCTTCCATAGCCAACATATGAGGTTGATCCTTGAGAGATACTGGGGCCTCCGTGGCCAACATCCTAAGGTCGATCCCTGCGAGATACTGGGGCTTCACCAGCGAGAATGTTGGGGGAATGATGTCAGAAATAACAAATGGGATTTCTTCAGCCGACAATTGGGGCTGACCCAACCATAGCATCTGGAGATATACCGTTGAGTAGTCTTGATCAAATGGGTGTTTGGAATTGACCTTTTGAGTACTCGCGCTAGGCTTTAAACTCTGCTTCACCATACACATCTCCATATTCCTCATTTTCGCAAAAATGCAAAAGTAACAATATAGTGCACAATCCATTTCATTCATGATTCTCCCTCTAGTCATTCATAAACTTTCAGTCATTAATTGATAAAAAAAACAAAGTTTGAGATGCGAGCAATGCACATGTGTCAAATAAAAAAATCAAATGCAAAAAAAAATCATCATGCAAAAGGAGAAATTTGGCTTTCACCCTTCAAAAAAAAAATGGTTGTAAAATGAAAAGAGAGTGTATTCTTGTCTCAATTTTTCTCCAAATCTCTCGATCTTTAAAGATTTCAATCCATGTATGTGTTCTAAAACTTTTTTTACACATGAATGACACTCTCGAGCACATTAATGTCGAAGATATATTATTCTTGCTCTTGAAAATCTCTTGCAGGTACATCTCATCCACCCTGCCGCATCATGGTCCTCACAAGAGGGTCCTCATCAATATCAAGATATATGTTGCTTGCTCTTGAAAATCTCTTGCAGGTACACATCATCCATTTTGCCACATCATGGTCCCCACAAGAAGGATCCTCGACGAAGTCGACGCTCATGTTTCTACGTAGGGAATGAAATTTCCTAATGACCTTTTGAAGAAAATTTGTTCGATTTGCTAAAGTTGAACTACGTTGGTCTGATTCTCGAAAGAGATACGTAGGCAGCTTGAATTTTCAGGCACGACCACATACTTGCAAAAAATCTTATGCAGGTACGAAGTTGACATCACAACGAACCACATCATGGTCTTCATAAAAAGTTCCTCGCCAACAACAATGCTCAGGAAATGAGATTTCCCAATGGCTTTTTGAAAAATAACTTGTTCGATTTGCTAAAGTAGAACTACGCTGGTCTGATTCTCGAAAGAGATACGTAGGCAGCTTGAATCTTCAGGCACGACCACATACTTGTAAAAAATCTTATGCAGGTACGAAGTTGGAACCACACAACGAATCACATCTTGGTTTCACAAAGAGGTTGCTCATTGCAAGTGATCAAAATCTCAAAACAATGGCAAAACCAAAGAGCTAACTTGCAGGTCACAACAGACAATGTTGATCGTGTCATTTCTCCTGATATACATGAGACTTCAATCAAAATTGAATGATTCCAACCCGGTATCAATTGCCAAGAGTCGCAGCGACTCCAAAAGCGGAGTAGCTTGATTGTGAAAAAATCAAAAAAACCTTTTTAGGGTGAACGGGAATCCAAAATGAGGTTACAGCACTCAAAATAGTACCAATGGATCATGCGAAGCGATGGTTTATTGCTTGATAAAGCACAAAAATCTCATCACACAGCAACTCAAAAGCCGAAGAATTTGGGCATGGCTCAGAATGCAGCGTATCCTTGAAATTATCTTCATGATAGTAGTCTTGAAGTTCTCATTATCAAAATCATTTTAGGCCGAGACGCCTCTTAAAGCTCTCAAAATCATTTTAGGCCGAGACGCCTCTTAAAGCTCTCAAAATCATTTTCGGCCGAGACGCCTTTTAAAGTTATCATTCTCAAAATCACTTCAGGCCGATACGCCTCTTAAAGCTCTCAAAATCAATTTTGGCTTGAGAAAATTTAGATCTCGCCATCAAAATTATGTTGTTCCTTCCCCCAGAGTCAGATGCGACTCGACTTGATGTTGAATTAGGTCACCTCCTATATTTCAAGGTGTCTTTCCCCGAAGAGTCAGATGCGACTCGTCTTGATGTTGAACTTAGGTCATCTCCCGAATTTTGAGATGTACCTCAACTCGGATTGTACCACGCGTCAATCCTCGAGTAATGTTGATCTTAAGCCTTCTCTTGATTGATTGAGTTGGTTTGAGTCAGAACTATGACTCGACTTGATTCCCATGGAGGGATACGTAGGCAGTTCACCCTGGTGAACTCAGTCGCCCGTTCTCATAAATGTTTTCTCATGTCAATTTCCTCCCCCGCAAAGAGACAACGCATCTCAATGCAACCCCCTGCATTTTAAATTTCAATAAACCTGAACTACGATTGGTCTGATTCTCGAAAGAGATACGTAGGTAAACTGGGAATCCGGTACCAACCATTGTTTGTCTGTGTTTGATTGCTTATTTGAGTTAGAACTACGAAGGCTTGATTCTCGAAAGAGATACGTAGGAAGTCCTACTTTGGACCCAGCCGTTACACCCTAGACGAGATCTTTTGTCTCTTAGTGAATCATAGAATCTCCTTTACATTACAAGGAGATTCGACGAGGGGCTCTGTAGATACCCCGATCTCGCACCCCTTATCAAACCCCTTTTATTGGTCTAAACCCTAAAATTGACCTAAGCCCTCGATTTGGCTATGCAGGATTGCCGTAAACCTTATCGGTGCATCGAATGGATTAACGGACTTTAAATTCATGATCAGAGCAAAAAAATGAGTGAACAGGCATGTGCTTCAATTTTTGGGTTGCGGGACCCGAAACGGGGCCCGCACCCTTAAAATTGCTGGTTACCGTCCATTCTGTTCATTAAAAATATATTATTGTCATTCCTTGATCATTAACATATTTCAGATAGACGTACGTGACCAGAAGATTATTTCAAGCAACTTTCATGTTGGGACCGCGGACAACCGGGACACCATTGTGCGCACACACGGACAAAACTTGGACTGTTACGGAACCAATACCGGAGCAAAAATTGTTATCATTCATGCCTAAAAGAGTCAGACAAGTGGCCCAAGTTGGCTGGCCAAATTAATAAGGAAGGAGCCAATCAAAATGCGACAAGTGGCACTTTGGGAAGAAGGGACGGAGGCATGAGCCGTACGGCTGGTTTGGGAGGTTCAGACAGCAGTTTGTTCTTCAACAACTTAGCCTTTCAAACTGAACATCAATCCATCCCAGCTGCATTTGAGGCGGGTAGCCACCCCCTAAACTGACTCCTAAGCCTAGCAAGGGTGGACTAAGGTCATTTCCCACCTCCCTCCTCCATATACTCACCTCCCTCATCCATTTTATCATAGAAGATACACACCACACTCTTGCTCTCTCTAAGCACAAAAAAGAGCTCTCAAACCTCAGTCCATAAACCACCACAACACCACCATATCACCACCATAATCCCACCCCAAAACACACACCAAACACAAAGCAAAAACAATTCACTTAAACACTCTTTCAATCTAAGGCAAACACCTTAAGAAAAGCAACAAAAAAGTCTTCCCTTGGAAGCAAAGGAAGCACATCTAGGTAATATCTTGTTCTTGTAAAGTTCATCCATGTAAAATGTAGATCCTTATGTGATTTGGAAAAGGGTCTAGCCACTTGTTAGGCTAGACCCCCATTTGATGTTCAAAAGATGTAATGTTGATACTCTTGTGGTTCTTCTCTCTAAATGATGATATACCATGATTAAATTCTTCAATGGCTGTTGTTTTGTGTTGTTAGTATGTATATATATGCACACACAAAGTTTCATGCCCACATCACTTCGTGTAGATGAGTTTTCATGGGTGTTTTCATCCCTTTTGTAGATTTCCAGCAGACTGTCCATCTGCACCTTTCTGTCTTGTTGCTCTATTTATGCATAGCAAACTTTGTTTTTGGTCTTATACCACAAAAGGTATTTCGTTCTAGACAAACAAAGGAAGATGAGAATGTAAATATAATATTTTTACCCTTAGTGGAAGTGGTTATTTCCATTTTTTGTTTCAACTCTCTGTTCTCAGATTAGCATACTTCCTGTTCTGACACAAAAATGTCAGAGGTGTTTTGTGTGACTTAAACTTGCTTTATGGTCTTGAAACTTTCCAGATCTAAACTTTGATATGTTAGTAATAACTTTCATGTTTAGTGTTTTCCATGATTCCCCCGTTTTCATGATGCAAAAAGTGAGTCTTTTATGGATGTATGAATATCTGTCAGATCTGGCTGTTGAAAGTTCTATCTTGTATGCCTTGTTTGGACACCTTAACATGCTCCTAAAATCAGATGAAAATTCATGGTTAATATTTTATGTGTTAGGGACTTTTCCTAACATTCACTTTTCAGATTGTGCAAGCATAAGAGCAGGTACACAAAGAAGGAAGGGACAGCAGTCCCTAAAATCTTTGGGGACGGAGTTTGGACATTTATTTGATATGGGATTTGTCTCCCTTTTGTACACCATTGTAAATATTACCCCTCCCCCCTTTTTGTGATATCCTTTACTGGATATGAATGCTAAACAATTTTCAAAGCCGAGTGGGAGTCCACCCAAACCGACTCTCATTTGTGAATTAAAAGCAAACATACCTAGATTAGGGAGACTTCCTCTTATATTATTCACCATTTTGTTAGGGCATAAAAGCAAGGCATAAAATGTATCTAAGTGGAATGCATACTAGAGACCATCACGGGCGAGGAGAGTGCCTAACCCCTTCTCTTCTAGTAACTTAGCCCCCGAACCCACTTTCTCTAAAAAAAGGTTTTATCTTCGTTTTTTCTAAAATAAAATGAGGTGGTGACTCTTGACTGTTTTAAATAAAAATACTATGTATGAAATCGGGACATGAGAGGTCCAAGGTGAGGTGTCTACAGTATGCGGATTTTGTGAATTATCTTGTGACTAACTTGATGCCACCACACTTCACTTATGACCAAAAACGAAAGTTTAAGTCGGATGTGAAGCATTATATTTGGGATGATCCTTATTTGTGGAAAGTTTGTCCGGATAAGATTATTAGGAGATGTATTCTGGAGCATGAGCAAGGTAGTGTGTTGCGGTTTTGCCATGAACTCCAATGTGGTGGTCATTTTAGTGGGAAAAAGACCGCTAGGAAGGTGCTTCAAGCGGGTCTCTATTGGCCCACCTTGTTCAAAGATGCTCAAGAATTCTGTGTGAGTTGTGATAGATGCCAACGTACCGGCAATATAAGAAAGAGAGATGAGATGCCCTTGGAACATAATTTGATTGTTGATAATTTTTATGTTTGGGGAATTGATTTTATGGGTCCTTTCCCCCTTCCCATGGTTATTTGTACATACTTGTTGCTGTGGATTATGTGTCTAAGTGGGTGGAAGCAATTCCTACCCGCACTAATGATGCTAACGTTGTGTGCAAGTTTGTTCGTGAGAATATCTTTAGCAGATATGGAGTACCACGTGTCATCATCAGTGACCAAGGGACACACTTCACCAATCGCATGTTCAATCAGGCGCTGAAAAAGTATGGGGTTGGTCACAGGTTAGCTACATCTTATCATCCTCAAACTTCGGGCCAAGTTGAGGTGAGTAATCGTCAAATCAAAGCGGTGCTTAAGAAAACAGTGCGTCCAAATCATAAAGATTTGTCCGTGAAATTGTGTGATGCACTGTGGGCCTATCGGATGGCTTATAAAACTCCCATTGGCATGAGTCCGTACCGCATTGTATATGGGAATGAGTGCTATCTTCCGGTGGAATTGGAACACAAAGCATATTGGGAAACCAAAGAACTTAACATGGACGTGAATTTAACAGGAGAAAAGAGGTTGGTCGATTTGGATGAGTTAGCAGAGTTGAGGCAAGATAGTTATGAGAGTTCCAAGTTGTACAAAGAGAGGACCAAGAGATATCATGACAAAAATCTGAAGCCCAAGTTTTTTAAATCGGATATGAAGGTCCTCCTCTTTAACTCTTGCCTAAAACTCTTTCCGGGAAAATTGTGTTCAAGATGGATGGGTCTATATGAGTTGGTTCGAGTTTTTCCCCATGGAGCAGTGGAGCTCAAAAATTTGAAAGATGGGATGATTTTCAAGGTTAATGGTCACCGGGTGAAGCCATATTATGAAGGGATATCTATTGTTGAAGACATTAATGAGATTGATGTGATAGAATTGGTGGATCCGGAGGAAGCCACTTAATCTTCATGTGGCATTATGTCGAGCCAAAGACTTAAAACAAAGGCGCCTGTTGGGAGGCAACCCAACCAGGTATCATTTATTTGCTTTCTTTTATTTCAGTCTATCATCATTCCTAGCTTGGGAGCATGTTTATTTTTTTGGTTAATTGCAATTTGGTTACCTGAGTTTTACCAAATTCTGCAATCGGTTACTAAATTTGTCAAAGTTGCGATCCGGTTCCTGAGTTTGCTAAACCGGAGCAATCAGGTTGAAATTGTAACAAAGTCGTCACATGTGCCAAACACGTGACATTTTACTAAGGTCAAAAATGTCTTTTCTCAAACAAATTGTAATTAACCCTTAAAAAAAAAAAAGGAAAACACAGATTTTTAATCCCATTTCCACCATTATCGTTCCCACCCAGATCCCCTTCTCCTTCCTTCCTTTCCTCCATGGACGCCACTCAGTCACTCTATCTCTCTCACTTTCCCTTCATCTTCTTCCCCATCTCTCTCACTTTCCCTTTATCTTATTCCCAGAAAATGTCCAAACTAACCCCATCTCTCTCACTTTCCCTTTATCTTATTCCCAGAAAATGTCCAAACTAACCCCATCTCTCTCACTTTCCCTTCATCTTCTTCCCTGTCTCTGGCGTATTGCTCCGCCATTCTGCTGCCAGTTGCTTCCCCTTTCCAAGCATCGGTCCTTCTCCAACCACCCTACCTACATCGCGGCCCTCTCCTCCTTCTATATGGGATATCGGAATATCAATTGAGATAACCCTTATACTAAACCCAGATCGGAGATAACCCTTACAGTAAACCCAGATCTAATTTTGTTTGAATCAAACCCAGAAACGCCATTACATGTTGCATACCCAGATCTGGTTCCTCGGCGGCATCGATTCTTGAATACTCACATTTGATGGTTGCTGCTGATGATAACTCTGACCAATATTCTGTTTTTGACTTTGATTGAACCCATCACGAGCTTGTTCCAATCTCCTGAAACTAACTTCGCCGCCGGTGCTTCACCGCCGCCGGCTGAGAGAAGTGGGAAGAGACGGTGGGTCACGTGACAGACCTGGATTCAATATTGATTTGGAGATCTTCATGACGGAATGAGAAGAACAAGAAGAGAGGCGAGATGTGAAGAAAATAAAAATCTCTCTGGATACTGTGGTTCTGCTGCTAGGGTTCCGGTGGATTCTGTCCACTTCCATTAAGTGAGATTCATTTACGAGTGGGAATGACATATTTGCCCTCAATAAAAGTCACATGTTTCGCACATGATATACATTTCGTTAGTTTTTTAACTAGCTAACGAGTTTTACACCTGATTGCTCCTGTTCAGCAAACTCCGGAAACGGATCGCAACTTTGACAAATTTAATAACCAATTGCAGAATTTGGTAAAACTCAGGTAACCAAATTGCAATTAACCCTTATTTTTTAATGCAATGAGGACATAGCATGTTCTAAGTTTGGGGGTGGTGGTATTCATAAAATACAAAAAATAAAATAATTGTTATTGCTTTCATGTCTTTTATTTCTGGGTCGGTTCGAACTACGGTGACCTGAGCCCCTTATTGGCCTAGGGGAATGTAGGCAACAAAAGTGCGGTCAAAAAGTTTGTCCGTGTCATCCTTCATGGATCTCTCTGATTTTGTGGGTTTATAGGGGAGTGTAAATAGTGTCACCCTCCAAAAATATTTTTTGTTTTTGAGTCATTTTTATTTTTCATAAAGGATATTACGCTTGTGATGTTTGTTTGTGGTGATGTGCCAAGATTCAATCCAACTGGAGCGGGGAAAAATAAATTGATGGGCTGGAATTGATACCAGGTGCCAGCTTACCTGGTCAAAAACTGGCGGAGTTTCTGGACAAGGATCGAGCGCCCGCTCGAAAAGGACCAAGCGCCCACTCACAATTCACACGCACACTCGCACATGACCGAGCGCCAGCTTACTTAGGCATTTTTGGGGGTTACAATCTGTTGAACCCCCGAGCGCCCGCTCGACCTATGACAGGCGCCTGCTCGCTTAGACAGGGGGAAGACTCTTTATACCTGTAGACACCCCGCCTTGGACCTCTCACCCCGATTGCATACAAAGTATTTTTATTTAACTTATTTTTATTGATTTCTGTTACTTCGGTTAAGTTCCTAACTGATTCCGTTAGTTTTGGACTAAACTGCATAACAGAGTTAACTTTTAGGGTCATTCTGTCATTCTGTCCTTCTCTGCCGCGGGCGCTTCCGGAACTGTTAACGGGATGCGCGCGCGTCTCGCCCCTAAAGCGGGACCCGCGCGCCTCCCATTATGGCAGTAACGGA
Organism: Campanula takesimana; assembly: GCA_026119855.1. Classification (NCBI taxonomy): domain Eukaryota; kingdom Viridiplantae; phylum Streptophyta; class Magnoliopsida; order Asterales; family Campanulaceae; genus Campanula; species Campanula takesimana. Next base: position 30,761 of record JAOWBW010001313.1, on the reverse strand, counting down.
TTGCACCTTATTTCCCTCCTTTTTCTTATTTACAAACATCTTTTCTTGATCACAAAAACCATCTTTTTACATCCACATTCATCCCCCCTTTTCTCATTAACTCCCAATCCCAAATTCTAAGCCTTTTCCCAAAAACTAATATTTCTTTCATTTATTATTTGATTTCTTTTATTTCTTTTATTTTTCTATTATTCATTTATCTTATTTGTGATTGGCCCATTCCATTTCACATGGATGACCAATTTCCCTCCATCATTTCCCTCTCTTTTTTACCTATAAAAACCATCATCTTCTACCTTGGAAAAGGACCTCATTTTTTGGACTTGGAACTTTCTCTCTACACAAATTCTATATCATTTTTCCCTACACAAATTCTCCCAACAAGAGTTTTACGCAACGAAACTCTACACAAATCTCTACACAGCAACATCATTTTCAAGTCCAAGTTTGAAGTCTTCTTTCTAAAGGTACAAGTCTTCTTTTTTTTTTATTCTATTCATGTTCTAGTCAATGTATGCAATCCCCATTAATGGGACATGACCAACATGACTACTTCACATATTGAAGTTAGTTAAGGTTATCTCCCTACATTTTAATCTCAACTTTAATTCACCATGTTAATTTCTCTTCATCTCTTAATGTAATTCTTTAACATTACTTGGCACATGTAATCTTTATCATTAAATAAATAAAACAATTCTATTTTATTTCCCCTTTATTTCTCCTTTTCTTCTCATCACAATTGTTAGGACATTTCTATTTAATTAATTGAAGGACATGTAAATATTAGAACACCAATAGTAGTAAGACCCGCGTAAGCGGGGCGGAGTGGGTGTTTTAAGTACTTACCACTCCGTCACCTAACCCCCGAACCATTCTCTCCCGAATCTCTGGTTTTGTACATAAATTAGGCTATTTCTAGGTTTTTCTTATGTTCCTTTAAAAAACATAGGTGGCGACTCTAAACACTCTAAAAACAAGTTAGACATCCTAGGATAATTCACCGCTCTAGCCAAGTCGTGGTTCCCCGGGGTATCTACAGTGGCGACTCTGCTGGGGATGTATTAGAGGGTTAAACTTGCGTTTTTAACTTTTGGTGTTCTTATTACTGTTTTCTGGGCATTCTGGTAAAAAGGGTGGGAAGCGCGCGCCTCTAGCCTTATTGGCCTAAAGCGCGCGCGTCCGATCCCAATTACCAGAATCGCCCGTCTTCCTTCTTGTCCTTCCATTCCATGTTTCTGTGCTAACAAATTCTGCAGGGGAAAGCATTTTTATTTAGGGTCAAGGCAATCCCTTGAACCCACTGATTCGCAGGTACCGCCCAGAATCTGGTGCCTCTGCCCCTCTTTGTCTAACGCGCGCGCCTCCCGAGTAGGAATCCTAATGCGCGCGCTTCTGGTCATTTTCCAGAAATAGAACAGTGAACAGAACAGAGTGGTTTTGACAGTGTGTGGGCGCCGGGCCTGCACAGAACTTGTTTTACTTTCTGTTTATTTTTATCGGTCACACGGGTGATTCGAAAGTTGTAATTATGTGCTTATTTGTTTTATTTATTTTGAAAAAAAAAAATGTTTTGTCACATGTTAGACCTCACACTACATGCACATATTCTTATCAATTGCTCACTATCGAGTCGTACAAGTCCAACCCCAAACCCGTCGAGGCCCGTCCTATAAAGTTTCAAGCTCCACTCGACCTTGGCTCTTTCGAAGCGGTAAACCTCAGCCCGTGGCGTAGTTCATGACTACATGCCGGGGGTGACCTTTGAGCCTCATATTCAAGCCGAGCACAAGCCACACAATTCTAGTCTAGGGTCTAACACTCCGTGACTCAAGTCGGTTTTTCATGTATCGAGATTTCCCTAAACTAATGTCTTCAAATCATACATGCCAACTTGTTGCAATGGACGAAATAAAACTCCATCCCCAAAAGTGGGCATTTTGGACGAAAATAAAAATCCGTCCCCGCATGTATGATTTACTACATTAATTTAGTTTAATCCCGTCACATGTAGGTATCACAAGCGTGGCGGAATCCGATGAAGTATATGGGACCGCGAGATGGTCTATATACTAGTGTGACGATTCCACTATTTTCCTAGAAACCCCAAAAAGGACCACGTCCTTCCGACTTTGTAAATAAAAAAAAAATAGTCATTTTTTATCTATGTGGTTGAGTCTCTTTCCTTGTTTGTGGGTTAATTCATTTTATCCAAAAGGTGTTTGTGGGGCCAATCTAAGATCAACCGTGCTCTTTCAATAGGTCCAATGGCTTCCAACGGCAACAACAACAACGGTGGAAATGATTTCGTGTCCAACGAAGGGTTACTCAACATATTGAAATCAATGGGGGAACAAATGGATAGGATTGTCGAGGATGCCCGCCGTAAAGACAATTTGTGGCAAGCCCGTTTCGATATCGACAAGAGGATTGACAAAGAAGAGGTTTCCGAACTCAAAGCCCGTTTGCAAGAGCTCACCGACAGCAAAGCAAAGTTCAATGATAAAGCATGCTCAAGTGGCCCGACCCTCAAAAGCTACAAAGGTACCACCAACAACCGAGTTTTCACTCCTCTCCAAGGAGTAACCCAAGCCGAGGCATTTGAAATTTTGGTGGCAAGAGGGAAGATCAAACCTTTGGAGGGGTACAAGCCGAAGGCGATACTGAAAAATTATGCTCATGGTGAATGGTGCGGCTACCACAAGCATAGTGGGCACACTACCGAAGGGTGCTTCCTTCTCCGAAACATCATCCAAGATTTGATCGACAATGGCGAATTTACCGTGGGTGAAGAGCAACTCATCAAAGAAGTGGCTTGGTTTTGAAATGGGGCTTCAACAAAGAGGACGACGACAACAATCTCCGTTTCTCTTTCTCTACCTAGTAGTAGGAATAAAAAAAAAAAAAAAAAGAGTCAAAAGTCCTCTTTTGTGTGCATTAATGTTTTCTCTCGTCCCATATTAAGTGTCGAGTCTTATCATCGAATAAAAAAAAGTCGTTCTTGTCCTCATACACTCTTCCAAGTTGTTCAATCTAATTCTTGGCAAAATGATGAAAAGATGTCTAAACGAGTTTTGGAACGAAGGCCATACTTAAACGCCTAGGGGCTAAACATCGACGCCAACATCAACGACGAAGCCAAGACAAACAAGGTGGAGCAACAATCATAAAGAAGTCAAGCAAAGTTTTCAAAGGGGGATTAAAAAAAAAAAAAAAAGAAAAAAAAGAAAAAAAAGAGAGCTCGCTAGGTTGAAACAACCTAGGCAAAAGTTAGAGCACAAAAAAAAAAAAAAAAAAAAAAAAAAAATCCCCCTCAATCAAAGAAGATCAACATCATCATCCACCAACAAAGGACGAAGCTACGAAGCAAAAATTCCATCACGAAGAATGGAGAATCCACAAGAACTATGGTGACCTGAGCCTCTACACTGGAGGAACGTAGGCAACCTGCGGGTCCGGTCTCATGCAAGAAAGAAGATATGTTTAGCCCTAGCGCGTTATGGTGATTGGCCTTCATCTCGAACTTGTCAAGACATCTTTGTACGATTCATTTGCCAATGAATTAATCACCAAAAAGATTGAACAACTTTCTTAGATTTGGAATCATTTCGCGCTCCTTGTCGAGTCTAGGGACTTCTATTCTTTCTGCATACTCCCAATTCCTTGCAATCAAATTGGGGCTTTCCTTCTCTTCTCTCTTAATGACTTACTTGCCTTCGCGAGTCATTCAATTCAATAAAAAATACATGTCAATACTAGGGACACTTCCCTAGTCAAGTCAATGCCACTCATCATTAGTGACAAAAGGTCTTCACCGCAAAATCACATGTCTTATCTCCTCAGCTAGAGTCAATGCACACTTCCTCATCGCTTGAGTCAAAAAAAAAATGATGAAGACGCAAAAGAGATGCCCGCTAGATTGAAAACCCGAAAGGGCGGTCTAGGCAAAAAACAGGGTGCGTCATAAAAAAAATGAGAGAGTGAGAGAGAGAAGGGAAAGAGAAATGGAGATCCCCGGCCTCTAAAGAAGACAAGTTCTACATTGAATCTCCTCAGCAAGTCAATTCCCCACCGAGTCAACTTTGGGATTGCAAAAGGCTCGACAAGATATAGCACCGTCAAAGGTTGTCTTGGGTTATCGGCATCATTCTCCAGCAGTGTGCATTTTTTGGTTCATGAAAAGAAGGCCCGTGGTAACCAAGATCCATCCGAGAACAAGCCCATCATAAAAGGGCTCGAGGTTGCACAAATAATCCCTAGCTAGTCAATTGGCTTGGGCAGCAAATAGCAACAACATGTGTCTCAGTTTTCAAGGCTTCTTCAAGTATGTGCTTCTAAAGTACGCCGAAAGGCTCCCGAGAAATGGAGTAGCTCTTGCCATATCCTCTCATGTTTGTTCCCTCGCACGAGGATGAGTCATTCTTGCTTTGCTCAACAAATGGTGACGCCCTAGGGGCTATGTGACTCAAGGACAAGGACTTCTTTTGCTTCACTTGACAATCAATACACCCTAGAGGCTATGTTCGAGAAAGATGTGTGAGACTATCCTCAAAGTCTCCCAAAAGGGATGTCAAAAATCCCTCTTGTCGCGTGTGCCCGTGCTCGTTCCCCCAATCAAGGATGGACCTTTCTCGTAATCAATTATGGCACTCTAAGGGCTACGGTCAAGTCTTAAAGGTTCTCTCGGCAAAGAGCAATTAACTCCCCAGCAGTATCCCCAGCCGAGTCATGTGCAACATTGGAAGCTTCCTCAATTCGGCACCGAAGGTCTCAAGGGGCTTCGCAATCTACAATCTTTTGGGCTACGGCATTACAGTAATTCAAGCAAAGGGCAGTATTAGGGCTTCGTGACCGACAGTCTTTTGGGCAACAATACTCGAGCAACACAATTTGGGAGTAGTCTCCATGAAAGGGATCAAGCTTCAAAGGGTCTCTCAACACTTCAAGTCAAAGGCCTCTTGGTTTTAAATGAAGACTCCGATGTCATGAATGAAGTTGATGATTTTTGTTAGAACTCACAGCGAGATTTTGAAGGAAGTCTTAGAGAAAAGGAAAAAGATTCAATATGCTAAACTCTAATCAAAACAGGGTTATAGCGGGAAATGCCACGGCCAATCCCAATGTTTCTGCAATTCCGCACCCCCTTCTCCAAGGTCAAAAGCACAAGGTGCAGCTCAGATAAAGTTGGGCCACAGCACCAGTTGCATCCGAAGATCCGTCATTAGTTCAACTCAAGAAGAGTCAAGCAAGCATACTCATTTGGGACTTTATCACACCAAGACCTTATCTTCCACGACTTCGACGGCACCGCAAGACATTACTGCATCTTTTGACATAAGCCCTCAGCCATTTGGGTATCGACCACAATGAGGCCATTCATCTCCCCAGTAAGAGCAAGAAGGAGATCTCTATCAAGAATTCTACCAAACGGTACATCCGCTCTCAATGCCGAGCCAATCACGAGATAATTTGGGGCTTTACAACGAAAGGTCTTCACAACCCGCCACCTACAAGCCCACGACACTTGGGGCTTTGCAATCTCTTGAAGCTTGGCATCAACGATCTCCTGTTGGGGCTTGCTCACTACAACAACAAAGGGCGATTTAATCGAATGGGCCAAGAGATGATTTCTCTTGGAGCTATACAAGTCCCTCAAAGTTTGGCATCAAAGGCATTCTAGGGGCTTTACAATTAGGAACCCCTCATCTAGGCATCAAAAGCCTTTTGAAGCCCCATAATCAACAAATCTCTTGGGGCTAGACATCAATCTTCGTTGGGCACACCGGCTACAACAGAATTCAAGCGAGGCAATCCGGACTTCGACTGAACATGACTTGATCTTGGGTTGGCTTCACAAGCACACAATGGTTAAAATGGTTCACCCACGAACTAAAAAAAATAAAAAATCTTTTCCTCACATGTGTGCATATTCTTTCCTTTCTAATAAAAAAAAAAAAAAAAAAGATTTTTCTTTTTTCCTTTTCTCCTTCTATGTGCAAAAGTATGTGCTTTACTTTGCTTTGCTCCTAGCCTCTCCTCCAGCGTTCTCCATCATCCTTGAACTACGCTGGTCTGATTCTCTTAAAGGGATACGTAGGCAGCCTTTTGGCACGACCAACCCATCATCCAGAGTACCATCTCGCCAACCCAACATCAAGGGCATTCTCTCATCAACATCTAAAGAACGGACATTCTCCATCAAAGCATCCACCGCGGACATCAAGAATCCATCTCCACTCAAGCGGCAATGGTAAGTGAAGGTATGAATACATCCAATGCTTTCCTCAAAATCACACCGCACACAAGATCACTTTCTACATTCTTACTTCTCTCTCATTACAAAGGTGCTTTCAAGATCACATCACACCACGGGCACAATTTCTCTCAATCATCATATTTCATGCATGTCCCTGCACAAGCACATATACTTGCAAAGCACATAACAGGTACCACCGCAAAGCCAAACAGCATCCGCTACTCAAGGCACTTCATCCCCAACAGAAAGAGATTCACAGTCAACTATGCCTGCATCCCCATAAAATCAAGCAACCACACGTCATCAGCAACCAAGCATTCCCCAGCAGATTTCAATCATCAACTCGCTCGCAAACGGGAGCGTGTATCAAATCGCTCGCAAACGGGAGCGTTTTCTACCAACTTGCTCGCAAACGGGGGCATGTTATCTCTGACAGCTCACAAACGGGAGTTCGTCATCAACCGCTCGTAAACGGGAGTGTTTTCTACCAACTTGCTCGCAAACGGGGGCATGTTATCTCACACAGCTCGCAAACGGGAGCGTTTTCTATCAACTTGCTCGCAAACGGGAGCATGTTATCTCAGACAACTCGCAAACGGGAGTTCGTCGTCAGCCGCTCGCAAACGGGAGCGTGTATCAAACCGCTCGCAAACAGGAGCGTTTTCTACCAACTTGCTCGCGAACGGGAGCATGTTATCTCAGACAGCTCGCAAACGGGAGTTCGTCATCAGCCGCTCGCAAACGGGAGCGTGTATCAAACAGCTCGCAAACGGGAGCGTTTTCTACCAACTTGCTCGCAAACGGGAGCATGTTATCTCAGACAGCTCGCAAACGGGAGTTTGTCATCAGCCGCTCGCAAACGGGAGCGTGCATCAAACCACTCGCAAACGGGAGTGTGTTATTAAGTCGCTCACACAGGGAGCGCACCTCTATCCTTTGTAATTTCAAATTCCTGCTTTATCGAGTCTTTGTTTTCTCTTGTCGATGTCCTCGGCGGTTGTCTTTCTTTCGTCGACGCGTTTTGCTTCGCAATCCACGTAGCCGAGGGGCTCTGTAGACACCCCGCCTTGGACCTCTCACCCCGATTGCATACAAAGTAGTTTTATTTAACTTATTTTTGTTGATATCTGTTACTTCGGTTAAGTTCCTAACTGATTCCGTTAGTTTTGGACTAAACTGCATAACAGAGTTAACTCTTAGGGTCATTCTGTCATTCTGTCCTTCTCTGCCGCGGGCGCTTCCGGAACTGTTAACGGGATGCGCGCGTGTCTCGCCCCTAAAGCGGGACCCGCGCGCCTCCCATTATGGCAGTAACGGATTGCACCTTATTTCCCTCCTTTTTCTTATTTACAAACATCTTTTCTTGATCACAAAAACCATCTTTTTACATCCACATTCATCCCCCCTTTTCTCATTAACTCCCAATCCCAAATTCTAAGTCTTTTCCCAAAAACTAATATTTCTTTCTGTAGATACCCCGGGGGAAACCACGGCCTTGGGCTCGAGCGCGCGTTGGTTTGTATCCTAGGATGTCTAACTTGTTTTTAGAGTTGCCACCTATGTTTTGAGGAACATAAGAAAAACCTATTGATTGTAGCCTAAGTTTGGTTACGAAAACAGAGATTCTTTGTTTTGAGGTTCGGGGGTTAGATTACGAGATGGGAAGTACCGAAACACCCATCTCGCCCAACTAAAGTTGGTCTTGCTTGATCAAAATCTACATGAAAAAATGTTCTTCTTCTTCTTCTTTAAGTCATGAAAAGGGGGGATTTAAAATAGGATTTGGAATGTAGGAGATAACTACTTAACCAACCTCAATGAGATGAGGTGATCATTAGAGTCATGTCCCAAAATGATTTGGGTGATTGCACATTTGATTAAAGTAAAAGAGAGAGAGGAGATGAAGTAAAAAAAAAGAAAGGAAAAGATGGACTTTTACCTACAATTTGGAGAACTTCAAACGTTGCTTGATGAAATCCTTGGAGAACCTTTAGAAAGTGATTTTGGTATAGTTTTTTGTAAGTTCAATTTTTGGTCTAAGTTTCGATCCTTGAAAATGGAGGTAAAGAGAGGTTTTTATAGGTGAAAGAGGGGTGTTTTTGGTGCCAAAACTCAGTCACCAAGAAATCCTTCCCGGGCAAAATCCTGTAAATTGAGCAAGGGAGGGAATCCTGGCCAGAAATCTGTAACTGACGCCCAGAGGCGCGCGCTTCCTGCTTTGGGGGCGGGAGGCGCGCGCGGCTGGATCCTCCTGTCGGAGGCGCGCGACTCAGAGAAGGCAATTTTGACAGAATGGACTAGAAAATCAGCCCTGTCATTCAGTTTTGTCCCTGGACTTAACGAAGTCAGTCAGGAACTTAACAGAAGTGACAAAAACTAACGAGAAACACTTAAAATGGGGAGAAACACAAAATCAAATGTGCAATCGGGGTGAGCGGTCCAAGGCGGGGTGTCTACAGAGCCCCTCGGCGACGTGGACTGCAAAGCAGAACGCGTCGACGAAAGTTAAAAACACCCGCCGAGGACATCACCAAGAAAAGGCAAAGACTCGATGGAAGCAGGAATTTGAAATTGCGAGAGATAGTGGTGCGCTCCCTGTGTGAGCGGCTTTTGTTGATAGAGGGGGTGGCATGATCCGTTAGGTGAACCTGCTGGCTGAATGTTTTGAATGAGGCCGTTAGTGAACCTTTTGATGAATCCGTTAGTGAATCCCTTGGATGAGTCCGTTGGTGAACCCTTGTTGACGAATCCGTTGGTGAATCCGTTTGATGAATCCGTTAGTGAATCCCTTGGATGAGTCCGTTGGTGAACCCTTGGATGAGTCCGTTGGTGAATCCTTGTTGACGAATCCGTTGGTGAATCCGTTTGATGAATCCGTTAGTGAATCCCTTGGATGAGTCCGTTGGTGAACCCTTGTTGACGAATCCGTTGGTGAATCCGTTGGATGAGTCCGTTGGTGAACCCTTGTTGACGAATCCGTTGGTGAATCCGTTGGATGAGTCCGTTGGTGAACCCTTGTTGACGAATCCGTTGGTGAATCCGTTTGATGAATCCGTTAGTGAATCCCTTGTTGACGAATCCGTTGGTGAATCCGTTTGATGAATCCGTTAGTGAATCCCTTGGATGAGTCCGTTGGTGAACCCTTGTTGACGAATCCGTTAGTGAATCCGTTTGATGAATCCGTTAGTGAATCCCTTGGATGAGTCCGTTGGTGAACCCTTGTTGACGAATCCGTTGGTGAATCCGTTTGATGAATCCGTTAGTGAATCCCTTGGATGAGTCCGTTGGTGAACCCTTGTTGACGAATCCGTTGGTGAATCCGTTTGATGAATCCGTTAGTGAATCCCTTGTTGACGAATCCGTTGGTGAATCCGTTTGATGAATCCGTTAGTGAATCCCTTGGATGAGTCCGTTGGTGAACCCTTGTTGATGAGTCCGTTGGTGAACCCTTGTTGACGAATCCGTTGGTGAATCCGTTTGATGAATCCGTTAGTGAATCCCTTGTATGAGTCCGTTGGTGAACCCTTGTTGACGAATCCGTTGGTGAATCCGTTTGATGAAATATTGCTTTGAAGTCTCGTGTCATTTGGAGTCACACTTGACTTTTGAATTGTGGGGTATGGGCACAGTTGACTGCGACCAGAAAAGAAATGTTCCTGCTAGGGATGAAATGTTGAGATTGACTTTTGAGGGGGGCGTGGCACCCGTGACAGAACTCAGGGAGTTCGGAATCCGTGGGGAAACCTTGACACGATGCATGGACTTCTGCATGGGAGACCGCTTCTGACCCTGCCTGCTGATGGGAAGAGCGCGCGTCCAAGCCTCGTTATGGGACGCGCGCGCCTCGGATGAGAATGTCGGGAGGCGCGCGCCTGGCGCATAAGTTCAGCACATTTAAACAGGCTGTTCGCTGTTTTCGGCCATTTTTCAAAAATTTGAAGAACCCTCCAAATTCCAAGCCCAATTTTCGTAGAGAAATCACCCCAAAACACTTTCTTGCTACTCTAGGATCAATTCCGTCAAAGAAACGATGTCTGATCGTCAGCAATCACCTCCGTTTGAGATGCCACAGGGCGAGGAGCCCGAAATTGGGGTTGAAGCTATGGACCCGAGCTTGCTTACTTTCCGGCCTCACACCCATATTTCTCACTTCATGACTTCGGGTTTGGTAAGAATGCCTCACCTTTCTTGTCGATTTCGGGATTTCATGAAGTTCTGTTTTCTTTACCCGAGATATTGCTGCAGCAGCTTTATTGATCATTCTTTGCATGATGTTTGTTGTTGCTGATTTGTTGTAAGAAACATGTTGGGATGTCCATTTTCACGTTCATACACTTGCTTGTACATTGTTCTGCCGTTGAAATCTTTATGTTGAGTTCATCCGTTTTCTAGCAGTCATGCTGATGAAAATTTTGCTGTTCCTTCTTTCTTTTCAGGAGTGGACCCGTCTGATAGAGATTCGCGGTGGGGCTCATGGGCCCATCTCTATATGGAAGAGATTTCCCGAGAATGTTCGGGCTCGAGTCACAGGGACTCATTTTGGTCTTTTTGTCACTAGCCTCCCAGCTTTGAAGAATGACCCTGATGTGGTTCAGGCGTTGAGGGAGAGATGGTGGGATACCACCCATACCTTCCATTTACCCATGGGCGAGGTGACTATGACGCCTACTGATTTTACAGCTTTGACGGGCTTGCCGTTCATGGGGGTGCCTGTCCCTTTTGGTTTGAGAGGGGCTGCTCGGACTCCGGACGAGTTGCTGGCCTTGGTTGACTGTCGGTTCGAGGTTAAGAACTCTCGAGTGACATGGGGGAGAATCCGAGCTTATTTCAGCATCTTGATGGCTGAGGCTCGGGGCGTTACTGCTGATCGGGTTGATGCTGTGGCCCGTTGCTTCATTTGGTACTTGTTATCCCACACTCTGTTTGCCAATGGGGGATCTTCGGCCTCTTTGGCTCTGCTTGACTTATTAGTGGACTTGGACCAGATCGGCCAGTATAACTGGGGCGCAGCGGGCTTGGCTGCTTGTTATCACGGCATGGATTTGACCAGCCGCTCGACTACCAGCTCTGTTACGGGCTTCAGCTTGCTGTGGGAGGTATACCACTTACTGTCCCTTTTATATTCTCCTTGCCTTAGTCATAACTGCCTTTTTCGTTGACTGTCATTAACTTTGTTTCCGCCTCTTATCTACAGCTTTGGGCTTTTGCTATCCTGAATCTGAGGGATTTCAAGATTGCCAAGGAAGGCCAGCCCCAGTATCCGGATTGTACGCGGTGGGCGTATAAGGAGAGGAATGTAAAGACTGGCACGAACCCCATTAGTCTTACTTCGGCCCGACGGCACTTGGACACCCTGAGGCCTGAGTCTGTTGCCTTCTCTTTGTATCCGTGGAGATCAGTTCAGCACTGGTTTGAGCATACTCTTATTCCTACCCGTTCTCGGATTTTGATGAGTTCGGGTGAGTGCATGGCTCTGTACTTGGGAGACAGAGTATTTTGGCAGCATGGTACCCAGGTGACAGACTTTTACACCCCTCCTCGTCCTGCAGTTCCAGACGTTCCTCCTTTCTGCCCTCGTAACTGGAGGTCACTTTCAGAGGCTGATCGTGCGGCATATATGGTAGGGGTTGATGCCGTCCCCTATATTCACTTGGATCAGGATTATGGCCTTTTCAGGGAGAACAACTTGATGCAGGGCTTTATGTTCGCTGATCCGAGGAGATCACAGGCTGCTCCTTCGACCTCCGCTCGGTTTTACACTACCGGTGCTGGGTATTGTTTTGATCCTCCTTTGCCTCCTCCTTATTACACTTATTCGAACTTCGGGGTCTTTGAGGAGCAGAGGGAGATTGTTCCCGAGGATATGTCACCGGAGAGAGAGCCTCCCGCTCAGGCTGCCGTGGTATGTTTTTCTGACCATCTTTGCATTTTCTCAGTTCCAGTCTTGTTTTTTCTGTTCTTTGTATTGATGTAATTTCCTTTCCCCGTTCTTTGTTGCAACAGGTGCCCGTAGCTGCTTATAGGCACTTGGGTAGGCAGAACAAAGGGATGAGGCGGAGGCTCCGTCAGCTGGAGGAGAGGGTGCTGGAGCTGTGCAGGGATATTACTGCCATGACTAGAGACGCTGCTGGTGCTGTCTCTGGTGCTGCGAGAGGAGCTGCCTGAGGTGCTCGGGGCATGGGACGAGGCTGCAGGGATGCTGCACTGGACATTGATGAGGCTGTCTCTTTGGCGAGGCAGTCGCTGAGCAGGAGTCTGAGCCATAGTAGGAGTCTGAGCCGAGAGGGTAGCCAGAGCCGGGGCGGCGCCAGTTCGTCAGGGAGAGCTGCTAAGAGGACCCGTCCTGATGTTGTGATTGAGACCTCTGAGTCTGATGATGATGATGATGATGATGAGGATGATGATGACGATGAGGATACCGAGAGCGGTAGCAGGGGGTGAGCACAGTGTTGGTGATGACGTGCCCGAGCTGTTGTGGCTGAGAGGATGAGGGATTGAAACACTTTTACTTTTGCCTGTAATAACATTTAACATGTATTTACAATCCTAGTTATCTTACTACTCGTTTTATGTTCTTTTAGCGACTCGATCTTAGATGTTGACTCTTTACAAACAAATGTGTGCCCAAAGGGTGCTTGTTGTCGATGCTTGAACTCCTTTTTGTTGCTGGGATTTGATTTTGCTGCAGGTTGGGTATGTTGAAGTGCTTGGGTTCTGTTCTGAACTGACAAGGGCTGTTTCTGTCTGAACTGCTGTCAAAGGCGCGCGCGTCGGGCCTTGCTTATGGGAGGCGCGCGAATTGTGAAGCCATGGTCGGAGGCGCGCGCTTCTGGACTGCTGAATTACAGCCCCTTTCTTTTCTGATCAGAATGTTCCAACAGCTATAAATTTGAACTATTTTCGACCAGAATGGTCACAGTCATTCTTTTGCAAACACTTTCTCCTCCTAAAATCACAAAATTCTTGTCATAATGGCCCCCATGACTTTCTCTTTTGAAGTTAAGGTTTCCGTCCCCGAGGGTGAGAAGTCCGTTCCAATGGTGGGCGCCGTTCCAGCTGTGGGGTCCGTCTCGATGGTGGAGAAGCGTCCGAGCGTTTTTGATCGTTTGGGAAGGCCCAATGACGATGTTGTTGACCCCGTGAGACCGGTGGTTCATGTGCGGGACTATAGACCCCGTCATTTTCCAAGAAGAAGAGAGGTAAAGGAAATTCCTCTTATGTGTGGAAGCGTCCCATGGTTGTCCCCGCTAAGGCTCCGCTTGATAAGGGTAAAGGGAAGGCCGTTGATGAAGCTCCGTCCCGTCCTAGCGTTTTCTCCCGTCTTGGCGGTCCCAAGAATGTTCCGTCCCCGTCCAAGAAGAGTAAAGGACATAACAAGAAGCAATGGGTTCCCAAACCTAAGAAAGATTAGATTTTTCTTTGTACCCCAAGAGATTGCAATTTAGACCACTTTGTTTTAGGATTTAATATTTTGGTGTCTTTTGTTGCTCAATAAATCCGTTGTAATGGTTTGAATAATTCATTGAATGAATAAAAATTGCATTTTGTTATTTGAAGTGAATTGGGTATTTTTTGATATGTTTTAGACCGCACCCGAAGGTTGCCTACGTTCCTCCAGTTGGGAGGCTCAGGTCTTCGTAGTTCAAACAAACAAAGACCATTTTTTTTTATTTATTTATTTATTTATTTATTTTTTTTTGGTTGTGCACCCTGTTTTTTGCCTAGACCGCCCTTTCGGGTTTTCAATCTAGCGGGCTTCTTTTTTGCACGTGCTCTAATTTTTGCCTAGGCCGCCCTTGCGGGTTTTCAACCTAGCGAGCGATTTTTTTTTTTTTTTTTTTTTTTTTTTTAATGGTCTTTGTTTATTAAGCGTAGAACCTCTTGAGCTTGTCGAGGTTGACCTCCTTTGGCAGCTGGTCACCATCTAAATCCACGAGCCGGACTGCACCACCGCTTAGTATCTTTTTGACCACGTACGGACCGATCCATCGGGGTCCCCATTTCCCCAGGGATTCATGGCGTTAGGAGGATGTTGTCTTAAGACCAAATCTCCCACATTGATGTTTCGAGGCTTCACTTTTTTGTTGAAAGCTCTTGCCATCCTTTGCTGATATGCCCTCGTGCGTTCGAGTGCCCTTAACCTTTTCTCGTCGAGCAAGGCTAGTTGTTCATATCGACTTTGCATCCAGTCGACCTCGTTGACTTGATTCTCGAGGAGGACCCGTAGAGATGGGACTTCAAGTTCGATAGGGAGCACGGCTTCAGAACCATAGACCAATGCATAAGGAGTTTCTCCTGTTGCGGATCGTATTGATGTGCGGTAGCCCCACAATGCTAATGGTAGCTTTTCGGGCCAATCCCTTCCTGTTGAGGCCATCTTCTTGACGATGGTCTCGATGGTCTTATTTGCTGCTTCGACCGCGCCATTTGCTTGGGGCCGGTAAGGAGATGACTTGTGCTTGGTGATCTTGTATTCTACCAAAAGTGCATCCATTTCCTTCTCAAAGTGAGAGCCGTTGTCGGAAATGATTTCATGAGGCACGCCGTATCGGCACATGATATTAATCTTTACAAATTCGGCCACTTTCTTGGCGTTGAGGGTTCGATAGGCTTGTGCTTCGACCCACTTTGTGAAGTAGTCGACTGCTACTAGGACGAATGACTGCCCATTGCTCCCGGCAGGATGAACTTTACCGATGATGTCTATCCCCCAACAAGAGAAAGGCCAAGGTGTGACCATGTTGTAAAGTTGTGAGGGTGGAGCATGTTGCAGATTAGCGTGGAATTGGCACTTGGCACACCTTTTGACTTTCTCGATACAGTCTCGTTCCATAGTGCTCCAATAGTAACCAATGCGAAGTATCTTCTTGACTAGCATAAATCCATTCATGTGGGGCCCACATTCTCCTTCGTGCACTTCACACATTATCTCTTGAGCTTCGGTCTCATTGGCGCATAAGAGATTGATCCCGTCGTGGTGCCTTTTATTGACTCGGTCCTCAATCAGTACGTACCGAGAGGCTAACCTTTGCAGAGCTGCTTGAGACTTCTTATTGATGTTCTCGGGATAAGTGCCGTCTTTGAGGAAGTTCATGATATCTGAATACCACGGAGAGTTTGTTTGAACCTCGTTGATCTCGACGCTCATGCAATATGCCGGACTGTTCCTTCGAGCAATTTTGAAAGGCTTCACCATTTTTCCTTTGGGCATTTCAACTAATGAAGCTATAGTGGCCAGTGCATCGGCGAAGCGATTCTTATCTCTCGGCAGGTAGTTGAAAGTGATCTTTTGGAATTGTTCAACCAGTTCTTCAAGGTGCTGACCATACTGTTGGAGAGTCGGGTCTTGGGTTCGCCATTTTCCCGATTGCTGATTGATAAGGAGCAAAGAGTCGCCGAACACTTCTAGTTCCGTGACGTTTCTTTCGAGAGCTGCTTCGAGCCCCGCTATACATGCTTCGTACTCGGCAATGTTGTTGGTAGCTTCGAATTCCAGGCGTATGGCAATGGGGGTGTAGGTGTCTTTTGGATCGACAAGCAATACCCCTATACCAAAACCGTGTTTATTGGCGGCGCCATCGAAAAAAAGTTGCCACTTGTCTTCCTCGGTTGTAGTACAAATTAAATGCTCGTCGGGGAACTGTACATCTTCCCCCTTCACTTCGTCACACGGGAATTCGGCAAGCTGGTCACTGAACACTTTCCCCCTGACGGTTTTAGTGTGACGTAAGTGATATCATAGCCGGCGAGCATGAAGTACCATTTGGCTATTCTTGTTGACATGAAAGGCTTCTCGAAGATGTAGCGGAGCGGGTCCACCTTTGCTACTAGCTTGATCGGAAAAGCTTCCATATAGTGTTTGAGCTTTTGAGTGACCCAAACCAATGCTGCACATGACTTCTCTAAAACAGAGTAGTTCTTTTCGCCTCCTTGGAATCGGCGACTGACAAAATAAATGGCGTTCTCCTTTGTGGACTCTCGCTGCTCTTGTGCTAACATAGCCCCTAGGGCTTCATCATTGACAGTAAGATAAAGCAACAGAGGTTTCTCCTTGTGTGGCGGAACTAGAACAGGAGGGCACGTCAAGTAATGCTTCACTTGATCGAAGGCTTCTTGGCACGCGTCGGTCCATTCTAGAGCCACATTCTTCTTGAGTAACTTGAAGATTGGCTCGCACATGGAAGTAAGTTGGTGCACAAACCGACTGATGTATTGTAGTCTGCCCATGAAACCTTTAATCTCTTTCTGCGTCTTCGGAGGAGGCATGTCAATGATTGCCTTGATTTTGGAGGGGTCTACTTCGATTCCCCTTTCTGTGACCATATAACCAAGAACTTTGCCTCGGATAACCCCGAATGTGCACTTTGCAGGGTTGAGCCTCATCTTGTGTTGACGAAGCCTTTCGAAGAACTTGCGGAGATCGGTCAAATGTTGACCATCGGTCCCTTTGGAGTGAATGATCATGTCGTCCACATAGACCTCGATTTCTTTGTGAATCATATCGTGGAACAAGTCTGTCACGGCTCTTTGGTAGGAAGCCCCAGCGTTTCTTAACCCAAACGGCATGACTGTGTAGCAGAAGGTACCCCACGGTGTTGTGAAGGCTGTCTTATGTTGATCTTCCTCGGCCATGAGAATCTGATTGTACCCAGCGAACCCATCCACAAATGAGCGAACCTCGTAGGCAGCAGTGGAGTCGACTAGCATGTCGATATTAGGGAGTGGAAAATCATCCTTTGGGGAAGCTTTGTTTAAATCCCGGAAGTCTACACAAACTCGGACCTTGCCGTTCGCCTTCCTGACTGTCACAATGTTGGCTAACCATGTCGGATACTCGATAACCTTGATGAAACCCACGCTGAGGAGCTTCTAATCTCTTCTTTGACCTGCAGAGACCATTCTGGCTTGATCTTCCTGAGCTTCTGCTTTACTGGCCTGGCATCTTCTTTGATCGGAATCCTGTGCTCCGCTACCTTTCTGTCTAAACCTGGCATGTCTTTGTATGACCATGCGAACACAACCACGAACTCCCGTAGTAATGCAGTCAATCTGTCTCTGTCGTCTCCCTTGAAGAAGCTTCCAATCTTGGTTTCTTTTGGCTCTTCTTCGGTACCCAGATTAACAACCTGCAATTCTTCGTCAGCCTTTGGACCATTCTCGCCACGACTACGGACTTGTTGAGCAAGTTCATTTAAGTATGTTGTGTTTTCGTGGTCTATTTCATCATAATTTGAATCGTTATTAACTTGTTTGTTAAGTTCATTATTAGTTAATTCATCATTTATGATGTTTGCAATCTCAGGGTACTCAGAAATATCAAATTTTTCATTAGCAAAGAAAGGAAACACACGCTCGGCTATGGCCTCCAAATCCTCTTGGGTGAGGGTATTAGAGACACTCTCGGACTCGAAAGTAGGTGTAAGCCGCTCTTCCTTTGTTGCTGTGCGGGGTATGCAACCCATTTCTTGGACTAAGAATTCTTCGGATACCACGGGACCTTTTGTTGAATACCAATTGTTGATCGGCTCGGAGCTTGGCGGGATCTCACTGATAGTCTCGTTCATGATGACGGTGTCATGGATGGCGTTGACTTGGCATTCATTCATTGCGGCAAGCTCTTCAAACATGGAGGCTAAATCTGTCAATTCTTCCCCCACGGTGATTTCTGTCTCGGACTCTATAGTCACCTTCCTTCCCCACCATTCACGGGGCGACATGGGAGTTGGTTCCCTTTCGGATTTCTGGATCTCACAATCGGAGAAGATTTCAAGGCCAGGCTTTTTGACACCCTTATTGTTAACCCATGGTTCGGGAAAGATCATGTATGGAACGTCTTCCCCTTGGCGGACAAAATAACCATTCAACGTCTTGCGGTAAGGCCTTAGATTAGGGACCTCATAACGACGGCCTTCTTTACGAGCTCGGGCCTTTTCGTTTTTGATTGCTTGTTCTTGCTTCAAGTCTTCTTCGGAAGGCTCGTACCCCAAACCGAATGTGTTCTTGACAAATGGGACTTGCACGGGATGTAGGATTCCTTGCTGATATTTCCCTAAGCCTAAACCAGGGAAGTAGTCCATATCCCTCATCATGCGGAGTACTTTGTGATTTTTGGGGGTCCATGATCCGTTTCCCCCTTCTTTGTCAATGGCGTTGATAGAGACGCCGGAGAGAGTGGAGTCTGGTACACCGTGCTGAACTTGGTGGACGGGCTCACCTTTTCTGTGGATAGTAATGTTTTCAGCCATTACGGTCACTATTTCATCACCGTTTCGGATCTTGACACATTGGTGGAGAGTTGACGGTACGGCATTAGCACTATGAATCCATGGTCGACCTAACAGTAAGTTGAACGAGGCAGGGATATCAAGCACTTGGAATGGAACGGACATGACCATGCTCCCAAACTCAATGTCAATTTCGATCATACCCATGACTGTACGGGCGGTGCTGTCATAACCTCGGATTACTTGAGTAGAAGGCCTCAAATCAGAATCTTTGAGCCCCAGTATGCCCATGATCCTACCAGGCATGAGATTGAGTGCGGAACCACCGTCCACTAAGACTCTTGAGACGGGCCTCCCCCTTGCTCGTACCTTGAGGTAAATAGCTTCGTTGTGGTCGGAACCAAACGGTGGAAGGTCCATATCGGCAAAGGTGATGACGTTGCCAAAGTGAATGTGACCAATCATTGCTGTGAGGTCCTCGGGAGTAGTATCGGGAGAAACTGATGTATCATCGAGATTGCGGATGACAAGATCTCGATGTTTCTTTGAGGATGCAATGAGATCCCAAATAGAGATGTTGGCTTGAGTTTTCTTGAGTTGGGCAAGTAGAGGATCTTCGGGAGTGTTGTGAGCTTGCGGCCTTTGAGAAGAGGAGCTCGGTGCGGAAGTGGAAGGGTTGCTTGCTATGACTCGACCGGATCGAGTTAGCATATTGACGTTCCCATCTTGCTTCTTTTTCTATTTTCTAGTACTTCCCTCATTACCTCATCATAAGTCACTACATAACAAGAATTGTCAAGTTTTTTCATAACATTGGGGCCCCCATTCACAATTGGGATTGAATGGGTGGTCCCCTCAAGTTCTCCTATCTCTATTACATTGACATGCTCGTCATTAGTCACTACAAATTCTTTCTTATCTATGAGATCTTGAATGACATTGCGGAGAACGAAGCATTCCTCGGTGGTGTGGCCACTATATTGGTGGTAGCCACAATATTTGTGGTGAGCATGATTGTCGTGGATCGTCTTGGGTTGGTACCCTTGCACGGGTGTGATTTGACCCTTTGCCTTGAGGACCTCGAACACTTCGGTTTGAGTCATGCCTTGGAGAGGCGTGTAGACACGGTCACTTCGGGGCCTTTTCCCTTGAGGTGGAGGAACCTTTTTGTAATTCCCCTTGTCAATAGTGACGGCGTTGACCGAGGCCTCTTTTGTGGAGTTGGAAGCGGCCTTGTAGCGGTAAGTAGGAGTGGTCTTCTTAACCTCCTTGAGCAAGTCATCCATGCGTACCCCCGCCTCATACATTTGGGAGAAGTCGGAGTAGCAAGCCCCACTTAGGTGAGTGCGGAGATCAATCTTGAGACACTTGAGAAAGATGTCCATTTGCTCTTTTGTGTTCGGCCTCTCAACAATTTCGGAGAGTTTGTCATTCCACCTCCTTGTGAAGTCGATGAAGGACTCATTGTCTCGTTGAGTAGTGTTTTCTAGCTCTTTCCTTGTGGGCCGGTGAGTGGTGTTGCCTTGGTATTGGTTCTTGAAGGCAAGCATGGCGGAGTCCCAATCAAGACGGACAGTGAGCGGGAGAGTAGCATACCAATCTTTTGCCGCCCCCTCGAGAGTGAGAGGAAAGCATTGAGCCATCACCTTGGTGGAGACCTTCTTTGGAACCATTGCCCAAATATAAGTCTCGATGTGAGCCATAGGACAAGAGTTGCCCTTGAATTTGCTTATGTCGGGCATCTTGAACTTATCGGGAAGAGCGGCCATAGTACTCATGAGGATGGATGATTGATAAAGGCTTGTGTCGGAGCCTTTCCCCATGTTGAGCCCATTGAATTTTTGGTCGATGTAGGCCATGATAGAATCCACCATTTTGGGCTCATTGTTCTCGGAACTTGGTTCCCCCATCTTTTTGGTGCGGGTGCTGACATACGGACTTTTGAATAAACCCTCGGTCCATTCGGATTCATCATCATTGTTCTTGTTCTTTCCCATGGCAAGGTTGGTGAGCTTTTCTTTCATTAGCTCCATTTCGGCCTCGTGGGCCTCCCTTTGGCTGTCGAGCTGGGATTGCCAAATGTTATCTTTGCTTTGTGCCTCCTTGTTAAGGGTGGAGACTTGCTCTTGGAGGAGTTGGACCATAGTTGAGAGCTGTTCGAGAGACATGGTGTTGCTGCTGCCGGTCATGGTTGGTGTTGGAGCTGTTGGAATGATCTCTTCACGGACTAACCGATTTGCTGAATCCCGGTAGACTTTGTAAGTACCAATTGAACCTATATTGCAGAAGAGGCCCTTGTCAGTCTTGAGTAACACTTGCGGTCCATGAAGAGGCTTAGAACACACAGTTGGGCACACGACTCGAACCACATAAGAAAAGACTCTCTTTTTTTTTTTTTTTTTTTTATAAGTCGGAGGGATTGAATCCCTTTTGGGGTTTCTAAGAAAATAATGGAATCGTCACACTAGTATATAGACCATCTCGCGGTCCCATATACTCATCGGATTCCATCGCGCTTGTGAATCCTACATGTATCGGGATTAAACTAAATTAATGTAGTAAAGCATACATGCGGGGACGGATTTTTATTTTCGTCCAAAATAACCACTTTTGGGGATGGATTTTTATTGCGTCCCTTTCAACAAGTTGGCATGTATGATTTGAAGACATTAGTTTAGGGAAATCTCGGTACATGGAAACCGACTTGAGTCACGGAGTGTTAGACCCTAACTAGAATTGTGTGGTTTGTGCTCGGCTTGAATATGAGGCTCAAAGGTCACCCCCGGCATGTAGTCTTGAACTACGCCACGGGCTGAGGTTTACCGCTTCGAAAGAGTCAAGGTCTGGTGGAGCTTGAAACTTTCTAGGACGGGCCTCGACGGGTTTGGGGTTGGACTTGTGCGACTCGATAGTGAGCAGTTCATAGGAATATGTGCATGTAGTGTGAGGTCTAACAAGTGACAAATTTTTTTTTTTATTTTTATTATTTTTTTTTTTTTGAAAAGAAAGAAAAACACACAAAATACGTAAGCACATAAAATTACAACTCCCGAATCACCCGTGTGACCGGTAAATAAAACACAAAATTAAAACAGTCCGAGGGTTCAATTCTGTTCTGATGCAGGCAACTGTGCCCACACCCCACTGTTCTGCTCAGTCACTGAAACCTGTTTCTGTTCTGGGAATCAACCCAGAAGCGTGCGCCTCTGAGTACTGATGTGGGACGCGCGCGCATGGCGCAATGCTCATGGGAGGCGCGCGCTTCTGGGGCACACCTGTCAGAATGTCAGACTTTGGACTCAGGGGATTGCCCTGGTCCCATGTTCATATTGTAACCCCTGCAGAAGTGATTAGTGCCGAATAACAGAAGAAGAAGATGAAGAACATGAAGAAATGGGCGATTCTGGTTCTTGATATGGGATGCGCGCGCCTTAGGATTAAAAGGCCAGACGCGCGCGCCTCCCCCATCAGGAAACAGAATGCCCAGAAAAGATGTAGATTTCGATCAGAACGCAAGTTTAACCCTCAAAACTCCCCAGCGGAGTCGCCACTGTAGATACCCTGGGAGAAACCACGGCCTTAGGCTCGAGCGCGCGTTGGTTTGTATCCTAGGATGTCTAACTTGTTTTTAGAGTCGCCACCTATGTTTTGAGGAACATAAGAAAAACCTATTGATTGTAGCCTAAGTTTGGTTACGAAAACAGAGATTCTTTGTTTTGAGGTTCGGGGGTTAGATTACGAGATGGGAAGTACCGAAACACCCATCTCGCCCAACTAAAGTTGGTCTTGCTTGATCAAAATCTACATGAAAAAATGTTCTTCTTCTTCTTCTTTAAGTCATGAAAAGGGGGGATTTAAAATAGGATTTGGAATGTAGGAGATAACTACTTAACCAACCTCAATGAGATGAGGTGATCATTAGAGTCATGTCCCAAAATGATTTGGGTGATTGCACATTTGATTAAAGTAAAAGAGAGAGAGGAGATGAAGCAAAAAAAAAGAAAGGAAAAGATGGACTTTTACCTACAATTTGGAGAACTTCAAACGTTGCTTGATGAAATCCTTGGAGAACCTTTAGAAAGTGATTTTGGTATAGTTTTTTGTAAGTTCAATTTTGGTCTAAGTTTCGATCCTTGAAAATGGAGGTAAAGAGAGGTTTTTATAGGTGAAAGAGGGGTGTTTTTGGTGCCAAAACTCAGTCACCAAGAAATCCTTCCCGGGCAAAATCCTGTAAATTGAGCAAGGGAGGGAATCCTGGCCAGAAATCTGTAACTGACGCCCAGAGGCGCGCGCTTCCTGCTTTGGGGGCGGGAGGCGCGCGCGCCTGGATCCTCCTGTCGGAGGCGCGCGACTCAGAGAAGGCAATTTTGACAGAATGGACTAGAAAATCAGCCCTGTCATTCAGTTTAGTCCCTGGACTTAACGAAGTCAGTCAGGAACTTAACGGAAGTGACAAAAACTAACGAGAAACACTTAAAATGGGGAGAAACACAAAATCAAATGTGCAATCGGGGTGAGCGGTCCAAGGCGGGGTGTCTACACTTTCATTTATTATTTGATTTCTTTTATTTCTTTTATTTTTCTTTTATTCATTTATCTTATTTGTGATTGGCCCATTCCATTTCACATGGATGACCAATTTCCCTCCATCATTTCCCTCTCTTTTTTACCTATAAAAACCATCATCTTCTACCTTGGAAAAGGACCTCATTTTTGGACTTGGAACTTTCTCTCTACACAAATTCTATATCATTTTTCCCTACACAAATTCTCCCAACAAGAGTTTTACGCAACGAAACTTTACACAAATCTCTACACAACAACATCATTTTCAAATCCAAGTTTGAAGTCTTCTTTCTAAAGGTACAAGTCTTCTTTTTTTTATTCTATTCATGTTCTAGTCAATGTATGCAATCCCGATTAATGGGACATGACCAACATGACTACTTCACATATTGAAGTTAGTTAAGGTTATCTCCCTACATTTTAATCTCAACTTTAATTCACCATGTTAATTTCTCTTCATCTCTTAATGTAATTCTTTAACATTACTTGGCACATGTAATCTTTATCATTAAATAAATAAAACAATTCTATTTTATTTCCCCTTTATTTCCCCTTTTTCTTCTCATCACATTTGTTAGCACATTTCTATTTAATTAATTGAAGGACATGTAAATATTAGAACACCAATAGTAGCAAGACCCGCGTAAGCGGGGCGGAGTGGGTGTTTAAGTACTTCCCACTCCGTCACCTAACCCCCGAACCATTCTCTCCCGAATCTCTGGTTTTGTACATAAATTAGGCTATTTCTAGGTTTTTCTTATGTTCCTTTAAAAACATAGGTGGCAACTCTAAACACTCTAAAAACAAGTTAGACATCCTAGGATAATTCACCGCTCTAGCCAAGTCGTGGTTTCCCGGGGTATCTACAATACCTGGTCAAAGACAGATTTGAGCAGTTTAACCTTAATTGTTCACCCATCTTCTCCATCTCCTTCCTCTCTCTAAAAATTCCCCTCACCCACCTCTCTCTCTCTACAAATTGCTTACCCAAACCACCAAATCCGGCCTAAACTCAACAAATTCCGATTCCCCACACCCATTATCAAGGATCCAAGTCCTAAATCAACCATTTAATCTGAGGAATTCGAGGTTTTGTTCAACTTTGAAGAAGAAGAAAAGGGGTGATTTGAAGGTGTTTGGGGTTGATTTCGAAAGTGCCATAGAAGGGAATAGTGCTTGTGTGGTTGAGCTTCATCTTCCCCGGTCATCTTCTCCGACTCCGGCGAGATTTTCTGGCAACTCTCTGGTAAGGCATT
The DNA here is from genome assembly GCA_026119855.1 of Campanula takesimana. NCBI lineage: Eukaryota > Viridiplantae > Streptophyta > Magnoliopsida > Asterales > Campanulaceae > Campanula > Campanula takesimana. The sequence continues at coordinate 6,459 of JAOWBW010001313.1, read as the reverse complement.
TTACAGCTTTTTGTAGACCGTTGAGTGGGTTATCTGTAATGATTCAACATGCCGCCTAAAGGAAAAATCCGTATTCCCCTCCCCAAGTGGACTTAGATTTTGATGATTCTCGTTTTGTATCGCGAAAATAACAAGATTATTTTGAGAATAAACAAAGGAATGGGGTGACAGTTGAAAGGGGATTTGATTTTAAAGAATGTAACTTGGATGCGGTAGTGAGGTTCTATAAATTGAAGAAGTTGTTGGCCCAACCGAAACGGATGGGTTCTTTGTTGCTGTACACACCCCGATCTCGCACCCCTTATCAATCCCCTTTTAATTGGTCTAAACCCTAAAATTGACCTAGAGCCCCAGATTTGGCTATGCGGGAGTTCCGTGAGCCTTATCGGTGCATCGAATGGATTAACGGACTTCAAATTCATGATCAGAGCGAAAAAACGAGTAAACATGCATGTACTTCAATTTTTGAGCTGCGGGACCCAAAACGGGGCTCACACCCGTAGAATCTGCTCGTTATCATCCATTCTGTGCACTTAAAAATATATTATTGTCATCCCTTTCTTATAAATATGTTTCAGATAGAAGTACGTGACCACAAGATTATTTCAAGCAACTTTCATGTTGGGATCGCAGACAACCGAGACACCATAGTGCGCGCGGGGACAAAACTTGGACTGTTGCGGAACCAATACCGGAAGCATCATTTGCAGTCACTCACGTCTAAAAATTCATAAAGGGAATTGATGACCCAACCACCATCCAGCTAGTGGCAGCAATTGGTTGGGCAATTGAATAAGGCATTGACCAATCAAAGCGCGACACGTGGCAAAAGAAGATTGCACCAGATTTTTTACCCAAGCCGTACAGCTCTTGACCAGTAATATGGCCATCAACCAGCCGTACGGCTCCCTTAGTCCCAGCAGATCAGCAGCTTTTTTCAAGTGCAACTTGGCCATTTCAAATCAACTTTATGCCATTTCCAGCTGCATTTGAGCCGGGTTATTGACCCCTAAATTACCCCTAGGCCTAAGAAAGGGTACCTAATGTCATTTACAACCTCCCTCATCCATTTACAACATGGGAGCCACACACCACACACCATCCTAGACACCATACTCTCTTGCTCTCTCTAGCACTCAAAGCGCCCTCAAACTTTAGTCACCAAACCACTATTACACCACCATAACACCACCACAAATGAATCACTAGATACAACCCAAATCAAACACTCAAACACTCTCTCAATCACAAGGTAAACACATTAAGAAAAGCAACAAAAAGTCTTCCTTGGAAGCAAAGGAAGCACAACCTAGGTAATCTCTTCATCTTGTAATATCTCTAAGTGTAAGATGTAGTTTATCATGTAATTTGTTAAGAGGTCTAGCCATTTTGTTAGGCTAGACCTCCATTTTGATGTCCAATATGTAAATGTTGATGACTCTTGATTCTCTCTTGTTCAAATGATTATATACCATGTTCTCTTGAGTTATTGGCATGTCAATATACCGTATTTGTGTATATATAATCATCCATGTTTGGATATCAAGTCTATGTGTGTTGGTGATTTGGGAGGCTTTCAAAGATAAGCATGTTTTCCCTCAAAACCTCCAAATCTGTCCATGCTTTGTTTTCTCTCCATGTTAATCATCATGTAATCTGAGTTAGAAGCATGAGTAGGTGTGGTTTTGTGTTGTTAACATGTAGATCTATGTATATTCAAAGTTTCATGCTCATACCATCTCCTTTGAGTGAATTTTCATGAGTGTTTTCATTAGGCTCGTCTCAACTCTTTTCGTGGCCCTGTGCAAAAGTGAATAGTGAGCCCTTAATAAGTAATTTTTTTTTTTTACAAAATAGAGTATATATTACTCAAATATAATATAAGTACTCGATTAAACTTGTACAAAAATGAAACACTAAAAAGTCGAAATTATCGCTAATCCATTAAGTCGAAAACATTCCAACATAACTTCAAAGTTTTATTTGAAAAAAGACATCCTTCGAGCGCTCTTTGAAGCAATCATCAACCAAATCTTCATATTTTAAACATTTCAGGAGTTCATTCTCAATCGATAAACAAACTAGCATCAATAGGCACTTTATTAACATTTTGATTTTCAATCGAAATTTTTGGCTTAATAAACCTATTAAGCGCTCCTCTTTGGGATTCAATCAAATTTTCAATTCTTTTTGTTTCTTTCGCTTTTGAGAGCCCGAATCATGCTTCCTGATTTTAGGAGGCATAACTAAAAAGTTCACAGAAAATTATAACCAGGTTCTAGTATTAAAAAAATAAAATATTAAAGTAACAATTGGATTGAAAAACCTGGAAATTGATTTCGGGCAACGGAGTGAGATCAATGTGCATACACAACACCTTAAATACGGTTCTTCCAGTGTGTATACACCCAACTTTGGTTTCCACTTTCCAGTTCAATCCTTAACAAAACCATTATAATTTGTGAGCTAATTTAATGAAAAAAAAGCCCAAAAAATTAAACAAATAAATAAATTTTAATGAATCAAATTTGACTTACAAATTCATTGAATCTTTCTGACTTTAGGCAAGGAATAAGAAATTGAGGATTTTCACACAAAGTCGCACAAGCAGCCAACAGGGTATTTTCACACAAAGTCGCACAAGGAGAAGAATTTAGAATCGGAATTATCAGATTATCAGTAACTTACTGGAGTAAGAAGAATCAGGATTATCAAATTCTCAATTTTTCAAAATATATATAATTTTTTTTTTACCGTTGTGGATTTGCCGTTCGTTGATGGAGAATCGGATTCGACAGCAGCTCCCTCTTCAATCAAAAGCGCTCGCCTCCATGATTTCTGATTAAAATTTCGACGGTTGATTTTCTTTGACGATTTCTGAGCCATGAATTTCGGAGTTTCTTTTTTTTTTCTTTTTTTTTCCTTTTTTTCCTGGAAGTCGTGCTTTGCGCGTCGCTGTCTCTCTCTCTCTCTGCGTTCTCGTTCATTTTCAGCGTTTATATCTCTCTCATGGGCTGATGGGCAGATGGGCTAGGTTGTTGGGCTAGGTATATAAGTAGAAGTGGACCAAAAATTGGAGGCCCCCTAAAATTTGGGGCCCTGTTCTATGGGTCTTCTTGCACAGGCCCATAGCCGGCCCTGGTTTTCATGGTATCCCTAGCATTCCAGCAGATCTGTAATCTGTACCTTTCTGCCTTGTTGCTCTACTTATGCATAGAAAACGTGGTTTTTGGTCTTAGAACACAAAATATATTTTGTTCTAGACAAACAGAGGAAAATTAGAATGCAAAGAAAATATTTTTCCCATGAGTAGAAACTTGTCTTTCCATTTATTGTTTGAACTCTTGATCTGCAAATCTATGCTGGTTCATCTCTGACATGGAAATGTCAGAGAAGTTTTGTGTGACTTATACTTTCTTTATGGCCTTGAAACTTTCCAGATCTAAACTTTGATATGTTAGGAACAACTTTTATGTTTAGTATTTTCCATGATTCCCCCGTTTTCATGATGCAAAAGGTGGATCTTTTATGAGTGTATGAATATCTGTCAGATTTGGCTGTTGAAAGTATTATCTTGCATGCCTTATTTGGACACCATAAAATGATCCTAAAATCAGAGGAAAAATCATGGTTTATACTTGATGTGTTAGATACTTTTCTTGACCTTTAATTTCTGGATTTAGTAAGTATAAGAACAGGTACATGAAGGAGAAGCGGACAGCAGTCCCTAAAATGTCTTGGGACGGACTTTTGGACATTCATTTGATATGGGATTTTGTCTCCCATTTACTTACCATTTGTAAATATTAATCCCCCACCCCTTTATTTGTTTTACTTACTGGATTTGAATGCTAAACCATTTTCAAACCAAGTGAGAGTCCACCCAAACCGACTCTCATTTGTGAATTAAAGCAAACAATCCTAGAATAGGAAGACCTCCTCATATATTAATCACCATTTTGTTAGAGCATAAAACAAGGCATAAAAGGCATAAAATGAACTTAGTGGCATGCATGCTAGAGACCATCACGGGTGAGGAGAATGTCTAACCCCTTCTCTTTCTCGTAAATTAGCCTCGAACCCACTTTCTCTAAACAAAAGGTTTTATCTTCGTTTTTCCTAAAATAAAATGAGGTGGCGACTCTTGACTGTTTGATTCCATCGAGAGAAAACCATTATGAGGGAACCGAGCGCATTTCCGAAAGCGCATTATCACGAGGCATAACCCGAATCGCCTTCGCGGGCGATCATTTTGCGGTTCAGCTTCGAGCGCGGGCTCTCGCAGTGGCGACTCCGCTGGGGATTGCATTGAGTGGGATAGACTCTAATTTTTGTGCATGCCATGCTTTATATGCTTTGCCTTGTTTGTATATATTTATGCCCTAACTTTGTTTTGTAGGGACATTCCTTTTCACCCTCTTATTTGTATATATATGCATGCATGGTGAATGTTTCCTTTATATGCAAAAAAAAAAAAAAAAAAAAAAAGGAAGAAAATGTTTTCTTTACTTGCTTTCAAAATCATTTTCGAACTCATAGATACCTCACACACGTACACGTTTTTGAAAGTAAAGTCTCTTAGAACCGTACAACCCCGAGAATGTAACCCGAGGGTATAAGGGAGCTCATCGACTTCCTTATAGGGCCTGCGGTGGACATTCTCACTCCAAAGCGCGCCTACTCTAAGCCAATCTCTCCCATTACCAAGCCACGATGTCTATGTTTTCAAAAGATGACACATCCCAGACTTCATGCCAATTTTTTTCTAGCAATTTCCCTTCAATCCTATGAGTTCCCAAAAGAAAGGTTATAAACGACCTCAATTGTGGATATCATGTAGAATTCTTGGATTGACTGAAAATTGTCAAGACCCTCACATAGACTGTAACCGAATGGTGGATCCCCGAAAGAGTATAAGCCCTTCGCTAGGGGCTCGGACGGCCAATAGTCAGGTGAAAAACGTTGGTCCTATACTTTGGAGACGGTATCCACTATTCCAAGATCTCATGTGAAACGTGGCAAAACAAAGCAAAGTTCTTGTCCGCTTTCATAGGTTTGTGCGTTGCTTGCGCTTCAAATTTTGACAAAAAACAACAAAAAACAACAATTTTTTTTTTTGCTTCTTTAGTTCATAAAGCTTCATTCCCAGAAAATCTAAAATAAGTTTTCTTTTTCGTCCGTCTTGTAGTGGGAGAATTGTTAGTACCCGATCTGAAAATGAGTTTATTAGGGCTTTCCCAAATAACAAAGGACTTTATAGGAATTAAAAACTTGCAAAGACTTGTCCCGGATTCTCAAAATATAGCTCAATGAACCAAAAATGGCCAAAATAGGGTATCCTTATCTCAGATAAAACCCTAGCTTGAAAATCACGTCAGCCAGGAATCATGGCCACGCGGCCACTTCCATCCTTGGCCACGGGCCAACTTCGACCATGGTCAGGTGGCCATCCTTGCCTGGGTTGATCTCAGCCATCAGATTCCTTCATCAGTTTACTATATAAGGCCACCCTTGCCTCATAATCAAGGATCCGAATTTTGATCAAGTTTAGGCTCCCTAAGTGACAAAAATACTCTCTAATCTAAGCATTCAAGCATCCAAGAACACTCTCAAAGTTCCCAAGAAGATCCAAGTTTATTTCTTGCCAACATAGGTAAGTTTTCTAACTTTTTCTTCATGTTCTTGCCATGTTCTTAGTGTAGATCCATAATATTCATGTTCTTAGCATGTTTATTCATATGTTCTTCATATCATTCATATATTCATAATATGTTCCTCGCATGTTCTTCATGTTCTTAGATTAAAACCTTATTTATGCTAGATTTAGGGTTATGATCTTCATGTTAACATATTATTCGTAGCCGATGATGATCTAGGGTTCATCAACCCAAACATGATCTAGGAACTACTTCTAAACCCTAATCTTTAGGTAAATTCCCCATCATTATGCATGATCCCGATTCTTTTGCCTATTCTAAATTCTTCTCGAACTACGCTGACCTGAGCTTCTCACATTGAGAGGAAAGTAGAAATCTTCGGATCCGGTCTCTAAATACTACACACAACTTACACTGCATCATGATAGAAACACCGATCATTCGGGCGATAGGAGTGATAATGCTTAATATTCTTCTCTGTCGTAATTTGACCCCCGAACCTATTACATGCTTTTTCTCAATGTTTTGGCTAATTAAAAAATGTGTCGACTCTCAATTTTAAACACACGTATTCACAGTAGCGACTCTGCTGGGGGACATGCTTTGAATCTGTTTCAAACGAAGTGGGTCTAACTTTCGTTACTATCATGGTGTTCATTCTTATCTATTTTTCTCTCTCTTGCATTTCATGTTTGCATAACAACATCAAAAACTTCTCTTTTTCTCCCTAAAAAAGAATTAGTTTCTTGCCACACACTACCACTAGTCTGTCTCAGCAATGCACAAACCCTTATTACCCTCG
>JAOWBW010001312.1:133177-350962 GCA_026119855.1 Campanula takesimana | reverse complement strand
CTCGGGTAGTGGCAAGGCGGCAAAGTTCAAGAGGATGAATTTGTAAGGGCGACCTCATCCATACCAGTAAATGATGTTGTGCTGAAGACTTCGACGAGTTCGTTAACCACAGTTGGGTGGCTTCCACCATTGTTCTGTGTGTGATGATTATGGTCACAAGGCTGCTGAATGTCTTTTAAGATTCACACTAAATCCAGAAGTTTTAAACCACCTTCTGTTGTGTGAGGCAAGTGTGGGTTGTCAAAGCTGCTAATCTTTAGGACCCCAAAATAATAAAGGGGACCTCGATCTTAAATGTTTATTTTGTAGGTCCTCTGCCTCATGGCTGGTCACTCAATGAAGTTACAAGTTTATGGTATCTAGACAGTGGATGCTCAAGGCAATAACTGGAGATATCAATCTATTGGAAAGTGTCCGTAATGAAAAAGGTCCAGCAGTACTTTTGGCGACAACAGCAAAGGAAAAAACAATCGGTTATGGAGTCATCAGAAAAGGAAAAAAATAACAATCCAAGATGTTTCTCTAGTTACCGGTCTAAAACACAATCTTCTCTCAATCTCACAATTTTGCGACAAAGGATTACAATGCCACTTCACTTCAACTCATTGTCTTATCAAGGATGGCAACTCGGCGTCACTTTGCTAAAAGGGATTCGTAAAAAAAATGTTTACATTGTTGATTTCAATTCTACTTGTATTTTCTTTAATCTCTGTTTTGTATCAAAGAATGTTAGTGAAAATAGTTGGCTTTGGCATAACGACTAAGTCACTTGAACTTCAGGTATCTCTCAAGATTGGTAGAGAAAATCTAGTTCGCGGTCTACCCAAGGTAGCTGATCACCACGATGAAAAGTGCTCAGCATGTCAACTAGCAAACAACCAAAATCGTCTTTCTCAAGCAAGACGACTTCGTTAACTTCAAGATGTTTGCAGCTACTACATAGGGATTTATTTGGACCTGTCACTACCGCAAGTATCGGAAGGCAACAGATATACATTAGTTGTGGTAGACGATTATTCAAGATATACGTGGGTCGAAATGATGATCTCCAAAGACGATTGTTATGACATTTTAACCGCACTCTTTAGACAGCTCCAAACCCAGAAAGAAGACGACCTAGTCAGTGTTCGATCCGACAACGGAACAGAATTCAAAAACAACGGCGTCGCTCAATACTGTGACGACCATGGTATCGACCATAACTTTTCAGCTGCTGGAGTTCCACAACAAAATGGTGTTGTGGAAAGAAAGAACAGAACGTTAATAGAGGCAGGAAAAACGATGCTTGCTGAATCGAAGCTACCTCAATATTTTTGGGCTGAGCCGTCAACACAGCTTGCTTTACTCAAAATCGATCCCTCATCAACAAGACCTAAAAAAAAAAACTCCTTATGAACTTTGGAGAGGAAGAACCCCCAACATAGCATACTTCAAGATATTTGGATGCAAATGCTTCATACTCTACAACGGTAAAGAATATCGAGGTAAATTTGCTCCTAAGGCCGATGAAGGAATATTTGTTGGGTATGCTAAACACTCAAAAGCTTTTCGTGTATTAATAAAACCACTCTTAAGATAGTAGAATCTGTCCATGTAACCTTTGATGAACATTCTCTCCTTGAGCCACATTTGGCTCCAAATGTTGCTGATGATTTTGTTGAGCTTAATGAGACAGGTACAAGTCAACCACAAAATCAGTCAACTCAAGGAAATCCATCTACCTCAACAGCTCCTCCACCTCCTACACATGAAGCACCAGAAACTGCCACATCTGCTGCTACCTCAAATGGAGTTGAAGTTGAAACACCCATCAATGTTGAAGAACCAATCCCTCAACTTACCTATGATTGGGATGACACAAATGATGTACCACTAGAAGATTTTCAACAACCATCAACTCAACCAGACCTACCACATGAAGTGCGCGAGATCAGAGATCACCCAATTCAAAATATCATTGGTGATCTACATTCCGGTGTTCGAACAAGACGATCAAATTATGATGCTCTTACTGCATTCATATCTCAAGTTGAACCAAGAAAGTTGATGAAGCACTCCAAGACTCAAGTTGGGTTGTTGCCATGCAAGAAGAGCTCAACCAATTCGAAAGATGTAAAGTTTGGAACTTAGTTCCTCGACCTAAGGATCAAGGAGTGATGGTACAAGTGGGTGTTTAGAAATAAGATGGATGAGAATGGAAGGATCACAAGAAATAAAGCTCGGTTGGTTGCACAAGGATATAGACAAGAAGAAGGCATTGACTACGATGAAACTTTTGCCCCCGTTGCACGACTTGAAGCTATTAGGATATTTTTAGCATATGCCTCTTACAAAAGATTCAAGCTTTATCAAATGGATGTGAAGAGTGCATTTCTCAACGGCGAACTTCAAGAAACCGTCTATGTCGCTCAACCGCCCGGATTTGAAGATCCCAAATTTCCACAACATGTCTACAAACTTCAAAAGGCTTTGTATGGACTCAAACAAGCACCACGGGCATGGTATGATACACTATATAAATTTCTCCTAGATAAAGGTTTTACGCGTGGTAAGATCGACACAACTCTATTCATTGCTAAATATCATGATCATACTTTACTTGTTCAAATTTACGTCGATGATATTATTTTTGGTTCCACTAACGAATTGTTGTGTAAGCGATTTGAAAAGCTAATGAAAAGCAAATTTGAGATGAGCATGATGGGAGAATTGACATTCTTCCTCGGACTTCAAATTAAACAATGTGCTGAAGGCATCTTCCTCAACCAAGCAAAGTACACAAAAGATCTCATAAAGAAATTTGGACTCGACAATGCAAAAGCATACGACACTCCTATGGCTGCTGGTAACAAGTTGGATAAAGACTTGAAAGGTAAGAAGGTTGATCAAACCTTGTACCGAGGTATGATTGGCTCTCTCCTATACATAACTGCTAGTAGGGCCCGATATCATGTTTAGTGTTGTGTGTTCGCTATCAAGCGGATCCTCGAGAAGCACATCTTATTGCTGTAAAACGTATTATTCGATATTTATCTGAGACTATTAACCTTGGACTTGGTATTCCAAAGATTCAAATTTTGATCTTATAGGTTACTCAGATGCAGATTATGCAGCATGTACCATCGACAGGAAAAGCACAAGTGGAACTTGTCATTTCCTCGAAAATCGACTCGTTTCATGGGCAAGCAAGAAACAAGCATCAGTTTCCGTATCTACTACAGAAGCTGAATATATAGCTGCTAGAAGCTGCTGCTGCCAAGTGCTTTGGATGAAACAACAATTGGTCGACTACGGAATCAAGAAGAAAATTGTCCAATTTACTGTGACAATACATCTACCATTGCTGTGTCCAACAAACCCCGTCATGCATTCGAAGACCAAACACATTGATATCAAATACCATTTTCTCAAAGATCATATGGAAAAAGGTATATCCATCTAGAGTATGTGAGTACTGACAATCAAATTACAGACATTCTCACCAAGGCTTTGGATTCCAAGAGATTTAGGTTCTCAGAGGAGAAATGGGTATGCTAGAACTTTAATATTATGTCCTTATGATTTATGTACTAATGTTTTGGTTTCTCCAAGTTCTCATTAATAAGTAGGTACCTGGTAACTCTGTCGACCGCATGGATATGTTGACCGCATGCATGTCGACCGCTAAAAAACAAGTCAATATCATTTATCTTGACAAATCTGTCTACCGCATTGTATCGACCACAAGATGTCGACCGCATGAAGTCAGGTTACCACTCATGCCTACCGCACTCTACGGTAACTTCTCACCTTACCGCACTTGTGGACTCCAGGTAAGTATTTTAATCTTAGAAATATTTAGGAGTTGTGTTGTTTTGACTTCAAGGGTATAAAGGTAATTTTTAATTTTCCCTCGCTTTTAATTTATTTCAAATTCATTATATTATTGCTCCGCCATCATTGGTTCTCACTTGGAGACGAAAGGACTCTTTCTCTGTCAAATCTGATCTGCAGAGGTTAACCCCCACTTATCCACCTTCTCACCCCCCATAACCGCCTATATACTCACCTCCCACTAACATCCTTCCCACTCTCTCTGCTCCACTCTCTATCCTCCTTCTCTCTCTCTACAGTTTCTCTCTCTAAAAATTTCTCTCTCTCTCCGATTCTCTCTATATCTCTCTATATATTCATGGCACCAAAAGATAAATCTCATAAGAAATCATCCTCTCTTCATCCTTCTTCTCATCAATCACAAATGGTATGGTTTCCACTCTTAATCTCTATTCATTTTGATGAATTTTCGAATTTATTTGTGTTCTTGGTGGGTTTATAAAACTTTTCATATTTTTCCCACATTCTTGATTTTGGTGATTTCTTGGCTTCAATATTGCTTGATTCTGTTAATATATAATAGTTTACATCTCAATATATGTTTCTTCGAGTTTATTTGGCTGGAATTGAGATATCTTCTCATCTAGGTTTCCGAATTTCATCCCCCCCATTTCGCTTTCCTTCGATTTCGTGCATTTTGATTGATTATTTGTTGAAATTGATGATATTTTCGTGCTTAATCAGGCTTTTCGAAGCAATATACATGATTTTTATTTGTTTTCTGCAATTTTTGCAACAATCTGGGTAGATGCTACAGTAACTGCTCTTCGTGTTCATGCGAATGTTCTTCGTGTTCTTGAGATTACACTTTTTGATCTATTCTTGTTGTTACACACACTTGAAAGGTGTTTGTGTGCGTTTTGATCTCTATGTTCTAATTCTTACTAAATTCTTGTTTTCGACATTTTTTTTGCTAAGTATATCGACCGCATGCTCTTTACCGTATCCTTTGTCTACCGCATGATCTTCCTTAACGCATTGTTTTACTTGCCGCGTCTCACTTGCCGCACAAGTGACCGCACCCTTAATATTCGTGCTCTAACTTCTCTATTTTTTCAGGATACAAAACACTTTCTTCCTGGTCTTCTCATTGAAGATCTCAAAGAAGATGCCATTGGAAGAAATCTCATCAACGCTTTGAAGGCTCTTGGATCTGCCATTCTTCACATTTGATCAGGACTTCCATGTCCCTGCCTTTGTTGATCAATTCTTTGAGACCGTTACAGAGGAGTCCGGTCGCAGCAAATCGGGAAAGATGGTTAAGTTCTTCGTGCGGAGATAGAAGGCATTGAAATAACTCTGGATGTTGTTAATATTGGTGAAGTTCTTGGAATCAAAAAGAAGTCTGGTATTGTCTGTGCCACGACCGTAGCTGATGATGAGCTCAAGGCACTGGCTAAACGGTTGATTGGTCACAATCTTGTTACCAAGGTGCCCAGAAGAGAATTTGACGAAGTCATGTATCATATCAGTCATCTGGTTGGTCACTCTATCAATTGCAAGACTGGTAATCAAGCTAACTTCAACAATACTCAATGGATTCTCTCTGCAGCAATCTATCTGTGCAAAGACATAGATTGGTGTCAGATTATCTACGATGCACTGAGGGATAACATCATTGCTTACAATAAAGCAAAGGACAAGGGCACTATCAAGTACCGCACTCACAGCAGATTCATTACTTTTCTCATGACTCACATTAAGGATATTCGCAAAATCATGGCAAAGAATCGCGAACTTCTCCTTTCCATTCCAAGAACAAGCTCTTTACCGTCTCTACCATGAAAACCAATTTCCGTTTTCGTTTTGGAAATCGTCTCTATAAGATCTATCATGCTAAGGATCCTCGTGATCCATATGAGTCCCCTTCCAAACATAGGCAACCCTTGCCTGAAGCTAGTGATGAAGATGACGATGAAGAAGAGTATCTTCCTGCCGCTCCGGTCAAAGGAAAAGGCAAAGGATTGCCGCTGATCCTCCAAGCAAAAAAAAGTCCTCTGCTGCCGTTGGAATCAAGATCAAGGAACCCAACCGCTAAATCAACCCATTCCATTTCACCTCCTCGCAAGTCGACCGCTCCATTAAAGTCACTTGCCGCACCATCTGTCAAATCTTCCAAAATCCCTTCGACCGCATTTTCTCAGGGGGAGAAAAAGAGAATTCATTCTCTAAGTCCGGTCAAGGTTGTCAAGAAAGCCAAGGTTGCCGCTTCTCCAGTGTTTACTCCTACTGGTTCTCCTCCTCTTAACATAACAGAAGTAGTTGATGTTGCTCTACTTTGAAAAAGGTTGCAAAACAAGTTTACTCTCTCAGAGATGAATCTGATAGTGAGAAGACAAATGATGAGAAGTCAAGTGGTTCTGATAGTGAAGCTGATGAAAGTGATAACGATGATAATGATGGTGGTGAAGAAAAGAAAGAGGTTGATATTGGTAAGTGAACAAGGAGATAGTGATGAGAAAGATAAGGACGTCGATGTTGATAGTCCTAAATTCGACCGCCCAGAGACTGCCGCTCCCAAACAACCACGGTCGATGATACTGACCGTTACTACTGACAGCTTACCCATTACTTCTCCAACTCATTCTCCGGTTCCAACTCCTCCCTCTCCGGTCATAAATGCCGATGTTCCAGCAACTGCAGGGCAAGTTGCCGCACTCCTTACCGCTGTCCAAGCATTGACCAAACTCCAATCTGACAATCAGTCAGCTATTGCTCAGCTGACCGCAGAGGTCGTAGACCTAAAATCTTCTCAGGCTGATTTGAAACTTGAGCTCTGCTCTCTACCTTCCAAATGATTGATACCATTAAGGGGGAGACAGTAGCCATAACAAAGACTGTGAAAGATATTGTTCGTGGAAATATAAGTTTCAAGTTCTGCCGCCGTTCAACCTGCCGCAGAAGCCACTCCGACCGCATCTACATCAACCGCACTATCCACTGATTTCTTGGTTACCCCTCGATTCTTGAAGGAGGCTCTGACCATTCAAACAAACGCTTTTAATCGTGGGCTTTCACGAGAGGTTGTTGAGGCCTCCATTGAAATTCACAAGCAGTTGGATATGGTGAAAGTTGATTTGGTCCATGAGCTGAAAAAGATCAAGTTCAGTATGGAAAAGGAAGTGGATATTGCCATCAAGGCCTCTCTTGAAGCTCTTACTGAAAATCAAGCAAAGAAGCTTGAAGCAATCAGGCTGCTTTTACCACTTTGAAAACCCGCTTGATTATCAAGGAACCAGAATGAGGAACTGACAAACACTGTTGTTGGTTCATTTCAAGTCGTTGAAAAGAAATTGGAGACCTTAGAAGAATCAGTTCAGAAGTCTGTTGGGAGCGCAGTTACTGAAGGATCCATTCAAGTTGCTGATGCTGGTCATGGAAATGTTCATTCACAGGCTGAAAATGATGAAGGCAACATCATTGATTTCCGACCGTGAATAGCTTTGACTACATGCTTGCCAATGCATTCACTTGCCCCATCATTCCTTATTATGAAGACGAAGTGAAATCCCGGCTTGGATATGTGAAGCTACCGCAAGAAGCGACGCTATCTTGACCGCACTATGTTACCGCTTTGATGACCACATTACTTTTTGGTTTACTGTTTTGTAGGCTGGATGCCTAAGACAATTTTTTTAACTTCTGTTTTAACTTTATTTGGGTTGTGTAACACAACAATTATTCTCTCTTTTGCTTTGTACTCTTATTCTCCAATGCCTTAATGATTTAAGAGTACCAGTTATTTTGAGTTGTTTGATGATGTTCATATCTCTCATACATTTTATCTTTTGAACTGCATCAAAATATTTCTATCTTCTAGGATTAGTCTTTTATTTTCTTTTAGGATGATAGAAATCTATGACATCGACTTACTGTGTGTGCATTGACTTGGGACATGGACTTTATAAAATTAATTTCTTGAAACATGTTATTACCAAGTACAATGATTTAGTCTTTGTTATAGTAGGTAATGGTCTCAATCAAATAGGGGGAGATTGTTGGGTATGAAAATTATAAACCACTCCTATTACCTAGATTTGATTGATCCCATAACCTTATTTTACTTTTTGTGGACTTTAGGTTTAATTGTAAGAAGTTTTATAACTTCATTAGTTAAGTCCATTTTTAGCTTAGCTAGACTTAGAAGATCAGCCCCTCAAATTTTAAAGAATATTGTTGCTGTTGATTTTTCTGAAATTGGCCAAGTCTGCCTACCTCAACCTAGCGACCGCACTAGTGACCGCACTAGCGACCGCACATCATCTTCGACCGCAGATCTTGGCGACCGCATCAAGACCAAGTAAAGACAAACTTGATTTAAACGTTGCAATTCAAATTTGAATTTGGTCGTACAAGATAGTACATCTGGACCACTAACTTCTGCAACTAGAAGACAAAGATGTGAGCTCCAATCAGAATGCTCCAGCTCATCATCTTCTAACAGCTATTTCTCACCAAAGGCTATAAATAGTCCTTACTTTCTTCATTGAAAGTGTGCTGAGATTCAAAGAGAGAATTGCTGTTGAAATACTTGGTGATTGAAGATCATACTCAAGATTTCCAGAATCATTTGAATCTCAAGCCTTCGCCTTCAAATCTTCAAAGATCCCCAGCAACCTTCAAGCAAATCAAATCTCAAGCCCAGCAACACTTAAAGATTCATTAGGCTCTCAATCATACAGATTACATAGAGCTATTGATTCTTACACACACACACCCCAATTGATCATCACATAGATTGCATCATTAGGGATATACTGGTCTAAGTCTAGATTTGTTCTTCATAGAAAGTAGGTGTTGATTCAATACTTCATCTTTGTAATTTGTACTCAAGAAGAATCAATATATCCTCCATTCAAATCCAAGACTGACCATCTTGGTAAAGGACGTAGATCTTTTAATAGATCGAACCTTTCCAAATCATCGTGTCATTACTTCTGCAAATTTACTTTCTGCAATTGTTTTATTGTTCATATTAATTTGTTTGTCGTTTAGTGTGTTGATCTTTACAGATATTCAACTTCTGTGAATTGTGTTTGTTACTTGCCTATTGCTTTAGTTACTACTTCTGACTACTTATCATTTTGCCAAAACTCTCAGACACAAACTTTCTTTTTCAACCTACCTAGTCAGTAACCTTGCTTACCGCACATAGCCTACCGCAAGGTTACCTACCGCATTGCTTGCCGCATTGAACTTACCGTAGACTAACCTTTTAGTTCACTTATCTTTGCCGACCGCAATATTGCCGACCGCAATATTGCCGACCGCAATATTGCCGACCGCAATATTGCCGACCGCAATATTGCTGACCGCACTATTTGCTTACCTAATCGTTTTAACTTCAAAACAACTCTACCTCGTTTTTATCGAAAACTTCCGCTGTGCATTTTACTTTGAACTAGTGGTTTTACTTGACCATAAAACTCAATAGTAAGCATAAGGTTGAATTAGGGTTGATAATTATAATAGGCTATTCACCCCCCTCTAGCCTCTTTTCGTACCCTTGTTGTGTCTTTGGGACCAACACTACCGACTGTGGATTATCTGCCTGTTCACCCTCAACTGTAGTAACTGGCTCCACCTGTTTCTCAACCTTCCTACTCTGCTCTAGCTTTGAGTCTAGAAGCCACTCATCCTCGCGCCATGAGCCTTCTTCCACTACTAGAGCAAAATCTTCACCGTTGTCACTATTTCCCATAGCAACCTCCACGAGAACATCATCACCAAGACCCATGATGATTTGTGAATGCGCCTTCTCCTCCAGAGAATCCATCACTTTCTCGCTTCCCCTCCCCTTCTTGTAGAAATTACAAACTTCATCAGGTCTTGGGCCCCTCTTGCTAGAAGATTTTTGAGAATTCTTCTTCTTGCTAGAACCCTTGCTGTCTTCCGCAATTCCTGCTGATTGACTGTCTGTACTAAATCTACTCGCCATGGGGGTGCCAATAAGCCTTGTTTTTTTCAATACGGCTTCTGTCTTGATCTGTGTCCAACCTAGACACCAAATTTCTACACGGACGTTGCACGTGCAATGCACGTTTTCTGCACACGAGCTGCACGTTTTTTTGCACGCGGACTGCACATTTGGTGCACGTGCACTCATCTTTATCTGCCAGACTCTAATAATTATTCCTCCCGTTGAACTTGTCGATCGATTCTGATTCTTGACACATCTTCTCGTTCTCTGCAGCGGAATCTTTGAATCTCTAATCGCGAACCAAAGCCCTGGTACCACTTGTTACCAGGGCCCTGATACCACTTGTTAGAGCAATAAACAAGACTTGATGAGAAAAGTAAAGCAATCACAAGAACACAGATTTACGTAGTTCACCAACTTGGCTACGTCCACAGGCGGAGGAAGAATATATTATTAATATGAAGATCACAGATACAAATCAGACTAATCTAGTTGCACGAATTATGGTCACAATAATTCATGACTGTGCAAACCCTAGATCTAGAATTACAGATTTAGAACTTCTGTCTAACTTCTTGAGCATCTTGAACTACTCTCTAGTTCTAGCTCTAGTTGACAAGTTTACAAGTTGATTATTATACTAGGGAGAGGGTTGTATTTATAGTCACATAAATAACTAAAAACCCCAAAGGAAAAAGAATCATATTTCTTGTGTACAAAGTAATTCTATTTTCATTAGGAAACAAATTTCCTAATTCTTGAACAATTCCTTGTACCAATAAGAAACCTAATTAACCTTAATCCTTGTATCAAAAGGATTTCCTTTTTTCTTAGAGATAAAGCAATTTTATTCTCGTAAAGACACCACAATCCTTATTCTTGAATAAATCCTTAGTCCCTTTCCAAAAGGAATTCACAATTCTCAGTCCCAAGAATTATCGAACTTATTGCGGATCTACGCATATTGATTCAAAGGCATATTCCCAACACTTATGTACTCTCATCTTGTAGCAATAGATATGGGACGGAGGGAGTACATCTTTTGATAATTTCATAGTTATGTCAACCCTGGTAATGGTGAGATGTTGAACCAAATGTGGTACAGTGATACATAAAGAGCAGTACACAATATTTGGATTCAAAAACATAGGCATAATTCATCAAAACTCAAAAGTAAAGCAACAGCATCGATATCAAACATTTACAAACCATACTTTGAATTATCATATGCCAAATAGAAAAGATAGTAGGAAAAGCATATCACAACCGAAACCTCGAGTCAGACAGTCTCAACTGCTCCATCTTTGCTTAAATCAACCTGGACCAAAAATATTTCTAACATTCCAGATCTTCCTTTTGCTCTAAAATTTTCAGCAATTCTCTGGTTCCATCCATCATTTTCTGCAAATACAAGCACCCTCAATGAAGATATTTTTTTTAAAAAAAAAACACGGAACAGAACAGTGTAATAGTCCAATACTTATGTAACCTCCAACGAGCACCAAGGTCATTGTTGCAGTTGTACAATAGTACATCCATTACGGAAAGATGTACAGGTGGAACAAACTAAAATGCGAAAATCAATTTTCAATGGATGCTTGAACAAAACGCAACCAAAGGTGGTATATAAGGCTTCCCTTGCTAAAATGATTCGATGTTACTAAGCAACTGGAACACTGCCGGATCTACACGTGCATAAATGGGGGCAATTGCCCCTCATTGATTTTAAAACTTTTGTTTTTAATAGTGCATTTTTTGAGAATTTAGGGGTTCTAGTGCACTTTATTAATACTTGCCCCCCTTTGTGTGAAAAAAAAAAATGCACAAAAAATTGTTTTTTCCCCCTTTTACAGTTTTACTTTTTAAATATATTTTTGCCCCCCTTTATAAAATTTCTGGCTCCGCCACTGAACTAGAATTAAATTTACAGTCACATCCTGAATGCTAACAGTTCTTGAACGGCCTTTATTGGACTGAGGATTAGGCCCATCTTCAAAACATGGGCCAAACTTGATTGAGCTAGGGTACAACCTTCACAACTAGCCCAATAGTGTAACGGAACTTCTTTAGAGGAATAGTCAATCACGGATTAATTGGTAAAAGAGACAGTCCAAATTAGTTTGTAGTGTATCAAATTTTCACCTTAACTTTAGATCAACTTCGCCATGTCATAAGCACTGTTCAGCTACCTGCTCACAAAAAAGGAAATACTACATGACTATGTAGTAAAAAGGACTTGTAAAAGTAAGACTTGATGATAGTTAGATTATGAGCATAATTCATGCAATTAAACACTACCACAAACATATTGAAGGAATATGAATTGTGGCTTGGATGGATCAGTAACCTTTAGGTTTGCTAATATTTTCTGGCTTAAATGTCGAATTCTTGTCCGGTTCTCCCTGATCTACTCAAACTCAGTAACCAAATTACGCTTTGGTGCTTTAATGAATTCACATGTTTGCAATTCAAGTATTGACAAACCCATAATAGTGTGCTATTGGGTTTAAATATATAAAAAAATCTTTTTATGATTTATCACATGTTTGCAATTCACGCGATAACAAATGTCGAGTTCTTGTCCGGTGCTTTAACGAATTCACATGTTTGCAATTCAGTAGGTGCCGTGGCCCCCACTGGTACCAGTGTGGGTCCGCCCCTGTGTGCATTGAATCTTTGTGGGATTGCTTGTAGAAGACTTGTTATTTTATAAACTTGACGTGAATTGAGCTCGAGGTGTGGTTCTATAACACATATTTACCCTCACGTCAACAGACATCATATGCGCCTGACAACAAGAGCGGATTCTCTTTCTTATTTATCAGATTGGAATGGTCTTCAGTTGCTGAAAGGGCTATTGAGAACTTTATCTTTCGTGGCATCCAACCAAGAAAAAAGGGGGGGGGGAGGGAATGTCCTTATCACTATAAAGGTACGTGAGGCACTTGAAACTGCCTTGCTCAGGCCTTTCTAGAAGGACGGGGGAGTAGAGGTACTATACCTCTGTCCAGGATCAAAGGCATTCCTCTATACTTAAATAGTAATCTGAATTACCATCAACTCAATGACTAAGAACTGGCAATTGAAACTCGAACTCGTGCAGGAGCTAGTATTCTCTAAATACCACCTTGAGTCCCCGTGGTGGCTAAAGGCAGGCCCTTTGCCATGGGTAAATATTGAACTCAAATGGTTACCCACTTGACGTGATGACAGGGAAATGAATCCGCTCATGTGTCAGAAAGTCCATTTAACGGCCCATAATTAAACATGTCACCCTGTTGGTGGGAGACGACCAATGATTAATCAGGTATATGTGGGACCCTAAAGCAAATTTAGTCTCAGCCTTTGATTTCAAAAGAAGAAGAGGTGGCAAAATTGGAACCATTGTTACAACGTTGCAAGCAACAGCTCCACAGGAGCCTCATCCATGATGAGAATAAGGGTTATACACTTGACATGTCATCACGGGGCATCAAACAATGGTACGAAATATACTTCTTCATGTGGTAGTTTAAAATTTTCAATATGTAAATTAAAACTCACTCTTTCTCCAAATTCCATTTCATTATACTAAACTTCTATAAGAAAAATTATGAAAATGCAATTATTCTAGTAAATTTCTAAATTTGTTTCATGATAATTTTTTAGTTGTGAATGAATAACAAATTTTAGAATTTCACTATGATAATCAATTTTTCATAAATTATCGATTAAAGGTTACTCGATCTGACCACAAAATTAAAGTAAGTATTTTGATTGCATATAATTTTGATTTTTATTTTTATTCAGCATTCATTATTCTAGGACGGAGGTAGTATAAAATAAAATCAGTACCTTATTTACCATCATCGGCATCATGAAACTCCTGCTCCTCCTCGGGCACAGGGTGCAGGTCGGCGTCATTGCCGACGGCCACCTTCGACTTACCACCACTAGCGGCGGCCCCATTTCCATCAGTGTCGTTCTCATCGGAATACCTAACTACCACAACCGGACACACACAATGTTGTACACAATAATCACTCACACTCCCAAGCCTCCCTTTCCCTTTCCGTTTCAACGCCCCAAACCCTCGGCTCCCCATAATCACAGCGCTCAATCCCAATCTCTCCACCTCCAAACACAGCCTCTCCTTCATATCATGATCCTTCACAATATGAATCTTGAACGGGATTCCGGCCTCCACAAGCGGCTGCGCCACCTTCGTCGCTTTATTAGTGGTGAAATTATCGAACTCGTCTTCCAATTTCTGCTGCACCTGCTCCTCGTCGGTCAACGCGGAGTCGGGTGACGGGACTGCGGTGGGATCAATGGCGCCCCAATCGGCGCCGTAGAGGATGGAGGTGGGACGGACGTGGAGGAGGATGACGGCGTCACCGGGACGGAGGTAATTCTGGACAGCCCATTTGACGGCGTGGGCACTCTCGTCGGAGAGGTCGACGGCGATGGCTATGCGGCGTTGGGCGCTGGAGACTGGGGTGGGTGGTGGGAAACGTGGGGAGGAGGAAGAGGAATGGGTGTGGTGGATTGGGGAGAGCGGAGGGATGACGGGAACCGGACGGTTGAATTCCGGTTTGGATTGGGGTGGTGATTGTGGTGGGTTCATGAAGATCAGAGTGTTAATTTTGGGTAATTTGATTTTGGGGGATTCTGATTTGGATTGATTTTCGATTGAATGATCGCCGGTGAGGGTTAACTGAAGGGGGGTTTGTTGAGGAAATAAAGGGGATGATGTGTTTGACTGGAAAAGGGATCAAAAGAAAGGACACCGAGGATGGTTTTGGAAACGTGGAGGAGAGAGAGGATTTTGATCGATAAGCATGGAGGAAAAATGGCTGAATTGGCTCAGGCAACATGACAAGAGAGTTGGGCAATTATCACTGATTAATTGCATCACTAGCACAAAATAATGGGATTATTACCAACTGGTCCTCCATCATAATCCTAAGTAATACTACCACCTAATCCAACCCTTTATTTCAATTTATCAGTTAGTCCAATATTTGATACTCCCACTCTATGTCGCAGAAAGATAGTCCCTCTTTTTTCGTTGTTATCAAGAATAAAATTTGAACAATAATTTAGGCTACTCTTAATTATCCTAATAAAAATCTAAAAATTGTTATTGATAGTATATATAATGGTGTATCAATAACAAGTTATAAATTTTTATTAGGATAACTAAAAGTAGCATAAATTATTGCTTAAAGTTCATTCATGGTAACAATGAAAAAAATTGGACTATCTTTCCAAAACAGGGAGAGTATTAAATTACCAAAAGGTCCATTAACATATTGGAATCTCGAAACTACTCCTTAATTAATTAAAACAACAACCCCCCCTCTCATTCGACGCAAACAAACTGTCTCTCTATCCTTTCTCTCACTACGGTCTATCTCTATTTATCCTACCCACCACCGGCGGCCCCCCACCCCCCTCTTCCGGCGACCCCTCCGGCCATTTCCACCTTGTAATGACCCAGATTTTCATAAAGTAGACAAATCCATAAAAACATGGAAATACCAATAGTTATCTTACAAAATCCCACTTAAACAGCCCAACGGCTAGTCTCAAACCATCAATTCAACAATAAATACGGAAGCGAATTAAAGTCTTCAAAGCCAGTACAACCACTAGCTAAACAAAATAAACCATAAAGTCTTAATATAACTGACACGGACAGCTTCATCTAGCGATCCGTCTACCTCTTTAAGTCGTTACTTGAAAAAGATTATTAGAGAAAGGGTGAGCGAACAATACTCAGTAAGTTCATACGGACTTCTCCGATAGCTAAGGAGAAGTGACCGAAAGAACGGACTCAATTGATAATTTCAAAGATCGGACATTATTTAAAATACTAACTGCATGTAACGAATGCAGTTAACTATTCAAAGATTTGTGGTCCTAATTCCATTCCGTCAATTCCAAGTTTCAAACACCTTTTCAGGGTGTCACACCTTTTCAAGGAGTTAAGTGAATAAGAGACCTTACACCTTTTCAGGGTGCTCCCTTATTTAGAGTTATCATGATAATCTAGAGTTCCACAAAGTCTAAGTTACACGTAGTTAACTAGACTTATTTCCATTAGTCCGTTTCCTAGGACCGTTTCCACATTAGTCCTTTTCAGGGACTAGTTGGTCCTTTTCAGGGACTATACAGCTACACCTGTTGCAATTAGATATAGCACACTTTCCAAAATAGTGTTCCCTAAACGAGAGCACATGCAAATTCAAATGTTCTAAGATTCCCTACGACCAAATCATGTCATAGGTAAGATATACAAAAGACGTTCATCAACGTAGAGTTCAAGTGCTATGGACCATATAGCATTCATGAAAGAATTATAGAGTTTCAATGAATAAAGAATTCAAGATACTTAGGAACGTAATCCCTTACCTTGCTAGCGTTGACTTCTAGCGGGTTCTTGCGTACAATCTACAATCACGCAAAGATACTACTTTTAGGGCAAGAGCAATATTTAACCCCGTCCCCCAACTTCATTTTCTATCTTTAACCTTATGAGTTTATTTCCTAAACCCCTTTTTAAGGTCTTTCTTTAGTTTAGGGTTTACATTACCCTTCATAACTTTCCCAACATACCCTTAGGTTTTACGTAAAAGTCTACTTTCAACCCAAATGTCTTAAGTTGACTTAATTTCATGAAAACACTATTCACAGCATTGACTTTCACTATTCCAGCATTGACTTTCACTATTCACAGTTTGACTTTCACTATTCACAGCTGACTTTCAATATTCCAGTTGACTTTTCACACACTTGGAACACCATGAACACACACACACAAAACCCTAATTTACAAACCCTAATTTGTGACACACACTTTACACACACACACACACACTCTCAGCATACACACACTGCACACACGCACTGCACACACACACAAACACACACACTACACACACACACACAAACACACACACACGGACACACACACACACTCCACTGCCGCCAGCCGCCTCCGCCGCTGCTGCTGCCGCCGTCGACGGGGTGGTGGTGGTGGTGGTTCATGCATGCATGTCTATTCCATTCCAACTTCCTCCATTAAAGAGATTTTCAAAGATTAATAATAACCCTAGTTTTATCACTTTAGGGTTAGGGTTCTAAGTTTCGTTTCAAAATTCCTAGGTGATACCCAACCCAAGAATTAATATTTAGAGATGAGGGAATTACCTTCGAAGGGGGGGGGGTTGAATCTTCTTCTTCCTCCTCTCTTTCTCCTTCCTTCTCCTTCTTCTCCCTCTCTCGGTTCTCTCTCTCCCCGCCTCCTCTCTCTCTTTCTTTAGGGTTTGTGGTTGACACAAAATAGTAGGGAGAGGGTTAAAGAGGATTTAAATACTTAGGGTTCTCCTTTTCCTATTCCAAAAAAGTTTTCCAAAGTTTGACTAGATTGGGCCCTTCTTTACTAACCCAATTCATTAATTATTTAATGAGCCCGATCACAAAGCATTTAATATAAAAGAAAAGAAAGAAATAATAATAATAATAATAATGGCCAAAAAGGCCGGTTATTAGACTCTTCCCTCCTTAAAAGGGTTTGGTCCTCCAAACTAAACGTACCTTAAGCAGCGAATAACTCAGGGTATGCTTCTCGCATCTCACTCTCGAGCTCTCACGTCGCTTCCCTTTCTCAGTGATTGCTCCATTGAACTTTTACGTAAGGAATCACCCTTCTTCTCAGGGTTTGATCCTTGCGATCCACGATCTTTATCGGTGCTTCATCATAGCTCAGGTCGGCACGCATCCTCAGTTGCTTGTACTCGATTGCATGACTTGGGTCAGGAATATACTTCCTTAGCATAGATACATGAAACACGTCGTGAACTCCTGCTAAAACAGGCGGTAAAGCTAACTTGTATGCTACGGTCCCAACTCGTTCTAAGATTTCAAATGGTCCCACATATCTTGGACTCAGCTTCCCACGGATTCCGAATCTCATCACTCCCTTGGTTGGCGAAATCTTCAAAAAACATGGTCGCCTACTTGGAACTCTAAATCACGTCTAAGATGGTCAGCATACGATTTCTGTCGGCTTTGCGTGGTTAATAACCATTTTCTAATTTGTTGAACCTTGTTGGCAGTTACTTGCACAAGTTCCGGTCCGGTTATCTTTCTCTCACCAACTTCGTCCCAACACGTCGGTGATCTACATTTCCTCCCGTACAGCGCTTCGTACGGTGCCATACCGATGCTAGCATGAAAGCTATTATTATAGGCGAACTCTACTAATGGCAAGTGTTCATCCCAAGTCCCTTGCCAATCCAATGACGTCGCTCTCAACATATCCTCCAGCGTTTGAATAGTTCTTTCTGATTGTCCATCGGTCTGCGGGTGGAAGGCTGTACTCATTGACAACTCGGTACCCAAAGCTCTTTGCAGACTCTTCCAAAATTTTGATGTGAACCTAGCGTCTTTGTCGGACACAATCGAGACTGGTATCCCATGCAATTTTACAATCTCATCTATGTAGAGCTTTGCCAACTTTTCCAGCGAATCATTTACCTTAATTGCCAGGAAATGAGTAGATTTGGTGAGTCGGTCAACTATCACCCATATTGCGTTATACCCTTTCAGCGTCTTTGGCAAACCCACTACTAAATCCATCGCGATATGCTCCCACTTCATTCGGGAATAGGCAGTGGCTGAAGCAATCCTGCCGGTCTCTGGTGTTCGCTCTTTACTTGCTGGCATACTAAACATCTTGAAACAAAATCAGCTACTTCTCCCTTCATATTGCTCCACCAGAATGATTCCCTTAGATTCCTATACATCTTCGTGCTTCCAGGGTGCACTGAGAATCTTGAACAATGGGATTCTTTCAAAATTTCCCTCTTCATATTCTCATCATCAGATACACATATTCTAGACTGATATCTCAGGATTCCATCTTCTCCAACATGGAATTCCTTTGCCTTCCCATTAGCTATACTCTCCAGTACCTTCCTTAATTCTTCGTCTCCTCCTTGAGCTTCTTTAATCCTATCCATAAGCGTTGGCTGGACGCTCATTTGTGACAAATACCCTTTAACCTCAACCTCTAGGTTAGTAATCTCCAAACGATCCCAAACATTCTTCTCCTTAGAAATCAATGTGGCTAGCGTCCCACGATTCTTCCTACTCAACGCGTCTGCCACCTTATTGGCCTTGCCGGGGTGGTATAAGATCGTACAATCATAGTCCTTTAATAGTTCTAACCATCTCCTCTGCCTCATGTTGAGCTCTTTCTGCGTAAAGATATACTTAAGGCTCTTATGATCCGTAAAAATCTGACATGTAACCCCATACAAGTAATGTCTCCAAATTTTCAGGGCAAATACCACAGCTGCTAATTCTAAGTCATGTGTAGGGTAATTCTTCTCATGGTTTTTCAAATGCCTGGATGCATAAGCTATCACCTTATCATTTTGCATCAATACGCAACCTAGTCCTTTAAGTGAAGCATCACTATAAACCACGAATCCTTCGGTGCCTGATGGTAGTGCAAGAACTGGTGCAGATACCAAACGTCGTTTTAATTCCTCAAAACTTGTTTCACATTCATCAGACCAAACGAACTTGGCTCCTTTCTGCGTCAACTTGGTTAGTGGTAAGGACAACTTAGAGAACCCTTCCACGAATCTCCTATAATAACCTGCCAGTCCCAAGAAACTCCTTATCTCACTTACTGACGTTGGTCTCTCCCAAATTACAATGGCTTCTATTTTTGTTGGATCCACAGCAATCCCATCTTTCGACACTACATGCCCTAGGAATGCCACTTCCTCTAACCAAAATTCACACTTCTTAAATTTGGCATACAACTTTTGCTCCCGTAGGATTTGTAATACTAACCTCAAGTGTTCCTCATGTTCCTCCTTAGTCTTTGAGTACACCAAAATATCATCGATGAAGACAATCACACACGTATCTAAGAACTTTTGAAATATCCTATTCATTAGTTCCATAAACGCTGCCGGTGCGTTAGTCAATCCAAACGGCATCACCACAAATTCATAATGACCATATCAAGTTCTAAAATCCGTCTTTGCTACATCTTCCTTCTTTACTCTTAGCTGGTGATAACCAGATCTCAAATCTATCTTGGAGAAGTAACATGCTCCACGAAGCTGATTGAACAAGTCATCAATCCTCGGCAACGGATACTGGTTCCTTACCGTCACGCGATTCAATTCCCTATAGTCGATGCACAACCTCATCGTCCCATCCTTCTTCTTTACGAATAAGACCGGTGCGCCCCATGGCGAAACACTTGGTCGAATCAATCCTTTGTCCAGCAATTCTTGTATTTGCTCCTTCAATTCCTTTAGTTTTAGGGGAGCCATTCTATACGGTGCCCTCGATATTGGTGTAGTTTCTGGTACCAAATCGATGGAAAACTCAACTTCTCTTTCAGGTGGTACCCCAGGTAAATCTTCTGGAAACACGTCCTTGAAGTCTTTGATCACTGAGAGTGATTCTATAGTTACCTCCCTGGCATCAGTGGTACTCACGTATGCCAGAAATCCTCCACATCCCTTTCTTAGCATCCTACGCGCCTTCATAACTGAAATGATGTTCGATGGAGCCTTAGGTCTCGTACCTCTAAAGCAACACTCTTCTCCAGATGGTAGCTTGAATTTAACCTCCTTTCTAAAGCAATCTATATGAGCATGATAGGATGCTAACCAATCCATCCCTAAGATCACATCAAACTTATCCATCTTCAAACTAATAAGGTCGACTTCGAATTTCCTACCGTTCAATTCTAAGGGGCATCTTTTAAACACAGATGTAATTGAAATCGAGTCTTTAGTCAATGTATCTACTACTAACGAATGCTCTAGCACTTCAGGGACCAATTTCATTTTGTTTGCTAGTTGAGTGCTTATCACAGAATGAGTAGCGCCAGAATCAATCAATGCACGAACATTATGAGAGTAAAGTTGTACCGTACCTACCACGAGATCATTAGTGGCGCGTGCATCCTTAACTGTCATAGTGAAGACACGTCCATTACCTCCACCTTTTCCCTTATTGTCGTCCTTTACTCCTTTGGCCTTGTTGTCCCTCCTTGGTTCCGGGCACTTCCAATGGGGATGTCCCGTCTTGTCACAATTGTAGCATTTCTTCTCCTTGTACCAGCACCCTTCAGTTTTATGCCTCCCGTCACATACTTGGCATTTCACATCTGAGCCTTGCCCTTTGGCATCTTCTCTTTTTCCATCTCTACGGCTTCCTTGACCTTTATTAGGGTACTTGTTAGCCGTACCATCCTTCTCACGATCATCACTCGTATTGCGCTTGTTATCCTCATTCTTATTTCAGCTCCCTTTGGTAGGTTCCTTTTCGCTCGTCTTCTTCTTTTCATCCTTCTTGTTCCGATAATTGTCCGCTTCAGTTTCCACGATCTTAGCTCGTTCCAACACTTGATCGTACGTTGGCAACATCAGTGGGGTAATTCTGTAGCGGATTCGGTCACTCAGACCAAGTTCGAACTTCCGGGCCTTTTGCTCATCATTATCGAAGAACGCCGGAGCAAACTCTAGCAACTCTGTGAACTTCTCACAATACTCGTCCACAGTCATCCTTCCTTGGGTTAGAGTCATGAATTCTGCCACCTTAGCGTTTCGAACGCTCATTGAATAATACTTTGCATAGAAGATGCGCTTGAATCCATCCCAAGTAAGCGCAGCATCACCACGAGCCGTAGCAACTCTCTTCTCTCCTTCCCACCATTTCAGGGCTTGTCCCTTAAGCATGAATGTGGCGAACACCACCTTCCTTTCTGGAGTAAAATCCAGAGTTTCAAAAACTTTCTCCATGTCTTTCACCCAGTCTTCTGGTTTCTCATTCTTAGAGCCAGAAAATGACTCCGGATTCCGTTTTTGAAAGAGTTCTAGCGGATCCCTCATAGGAACTTGTGGGTTCTGCTGTGGTTGAGTTAGTTCCGTCATAACTTGCCCGATACCGGCCACGGTTTGATTCAGTGTTCTAAACAAATTTGCCATATTAGGGTCAACTCGTCCCTCGGCGTTAGCGTTTCGTCCGGATCCTCTTCCAGCCATCTGAACAAGGTTATTCTTAAGTTAATATCGTAGGGGAGAATGCATTACTTACATTACACATGCATGGCTACTATGTCTAAATACTATCATACATAGGGCCATCCCCAAAAGATAAAGTTTCCACATTAATTCCAGGTTCTAGCCATTTACTAGGCTACATTCATTCATTAGAGGTCAATTCACTAGACCTATTACCATACACAATTGGCCATCAAATCATGCCAATTACTTCTACAGTTAACTACTACTATGAAGTCATTCACAGTTTTGTTTCAGTCATTCCACTAGACCAAAACTATTTCCACTTGGCCGTTTTCATGAGCCATACTTTCTAATTAAGGTCTTTTCTCGACCTACACTTCTTGTTCTACTAGATCACATTCCATAATTAGACATAACAGATAACAAAGGTCAATTACTAATGAATAACTTCAATACTTTTATTAAATGAAACTTCCAAAATCCAATAGTTAAGAAAGAAAAATTCCAACTAAACTTCTAACTATAACTACTTACTAATACTATGAAAGAAATAAAAGAATATCCAACTTCTACTTTTTCTTCAAAGGTTCGCATTTTTCCTTGGTCTTCCCCTAGGTCTTCCACTAGGGACCTTGGGTGCCTTCTTCGAACCTCTGGGCCTTCCTCTAGGCCTACGAACAGGTACCTCCACTATCTCTTCATCATCCTCAACAAGCATTGGGGCAGCTTCATTGCCCTCCATGTTAACCTCCATTTCCTCGGCTTCTTCCTCGACTACCACGTGTTCCTCAATTAGCTTTCCTGCCCTCTTTCCACTCCTTTCCATTAGAGTGGTTGCCAACTGCGGGTCTATCTCCTTCAATGCAAAGTAGTAGCTTCGCACATCATCACATAATATTTCAGCCCACTCTCTAAATCCATTTAGTTCTTTCTTACTTTTCTTTAATTCCTTGCTAGTGTCTCTTAGTGCTTTTTCTGCAAGCAGCCACTTATTCAAGGTAATCCTTCCCTTAGCTTGTTCCTTCTTCAGAGTCTTGTTCAATTTCCTTATCCGAAGAGAGTACCTCTTAACGACTTTAGTCACGTTCTTGCCTAACGAGTTCATCTTCAAGTTCTTCTCAACTCCGTTCATGACCTACAACCATGACATTACCACAATTAGTGACCATAATCTTAATGATATAAATGATTACCAAAATATCTTTTAAACACCAACACAATGCATCAATGTATTACTTAAGGTTCATTCATAAGTATTTCTTAGGATCCCTAAATTGATTCCAGATTCTTTCTCAAAATAGAAGGTTCCCAATTTAGAAAGTTTCCCAAAATAGAAAGTTTCCTAACATAAAAAATTCTACCTTAAGCAATCCTAGTACTCTTAGAATGCTCAATCAATCCTATTCAATATCAGAGTTTCCTATCCCTTAAGTTCTAAAACCTTGGCTCTGATACCAACTGTAACGACCCAGATTTTCATAAAGTAGACAAATCCATAAAAACATGGAAATACCAATAGTTATCTTACAAAATCCCACTTAAACAGCCCAACGGCTAGTCTCAAACCATCAATTCAACAATAAATGCAGAAGCGAATTAAATTCTAAGTCTTCAAAACCAGTACAACCACTAGCTAAACAAAATAAACCATAAAGTCTTAATATAACTGACATGGACAGCTTCATCTAGCGATCCGTCTACCTCTTTAAGTCGTTACCTGAAAAAGATTATTAGAGAAAGGGTGAGCGAACAATGCTCATTAAGTTCATACAGACTTCTCCGATAGCTAAGGAGAAGTGACCGAAAGAACGGACTCAATTGATAATTTCAAAGATCGGACATTATTTAAAATACTAACTGCATGTAACGAATGCAGTTAACTATTCAAAGATTTGTGGTCCTAGTTCCATTCCGTCAATTCCAAGTTCCAAACACTTTTTCAGGGTGTCACACCTTTTCAGGGTGTTAAGTGAATAAGAGACCTTACACCTTTTCAGGGTGCTCCCTTATTTAGAGTTATCATGATAATCTAGAGTTCCACAAAGTCTAAGTTACACGTAGTTAACTAGACTTATTTCCATTAGTCCGTTTCCTAGGACCGTTTCCACATTAGTCCTTTTCAGGGACTAGTTAGTCCTTTTCAGGGACTAAACAGCTACACCTGTTGCAATTAGATATAGAACACTTTCCAAAATAGTGTTCCCTAAACGAGAGCACATGCAAATTCAAATGTTCTAAGATTCCCTACGAACAAAACACGTCATAGGTAAGATATACAAAAGACGTTCATCAACGTAGAGTTCAAGTGCTATGGACCATATAGCATTCATGAAAGAATTATAGAGTTCCAATGAATAAAGAATTCAAGATACTTAGGAACGTAATCCCTTACCTTGCTAGCGTTGACTTCTAGCGGGTTCTTCCGTACAATCTACAATCACGCGAAGATACTACTTTTAGGGCAAGAGCAATATTTAACCCCGTCCCCCAACTTCATTTTCTATCTTTAACCTTATGAGTTTATTTCCTAAACCCCTTTTTAAGGTCTTTCTTTAGTTTAGGGTTTACATTACCCTTCATAACTTTCCCAACATACCCTTAGGTTTTACGTAAAAGTCTACTTTCAACCCAAATGTCTTAAGTTGACTTAATTTCATGAAAACACTATTCACAGCGTTGAATTTCACTATTCCAGCATTGACTTTCACTATTCACAGTTTGACTTTCACTATTCACAGTTGACTTTCAATATTCCAGTTGACTTTTCACACACTTGGAACACCATGAACACACACACACAAAACCCTAATTTACAAACCCTAATTTGTGACACACACTTTACACACACACACACACACTCTCGGCATACACACACTGCACACACGCACTGCACACACACACAAACACACACACTGCACACACGCACTACACACACACTGCACACACACACATAAACACACACACACGGACACACACACACACTCCACTGCCACCAGCAGCCGCCGCCGCCGCTGCCACCGCCGTCGTCGTGGTGGTGGTGGTGGTGGTTCATGCATTCATGTCTATTCCATTCCAACTTCCTCCATTAAAGAGGTTTTCAAAGATTAATAATAACCCTAGTTTTATCACTTTAGGGTTAGGGTTCTAAGTTTCGTTTCAAAATTCCTAGGTGATACCCAACCCAAGAATTAATATTTAGAGATGAGGGAATTACCTTCGAAGGGGGGGGGGGGTTGAATCTTCTTCTTCCTCCTCTCTTTCTCCTTCCTTCTCCTTCTTCTCCCTCTCTCGGTTCTCTCTCTCCCCGCCTCCTCTCTCTCTTTCTTTAGGGTTTGTGGTTGACACAAAATAGTAGGGAGAGGGTTAGTACAAAATAACTTTGAGTAATACAATTTGTTACTGATATACCATTATGAATTCTCACTAATAAATATTATATTTTTATTAGGATACTTAAATTAAATTAAAATTATTACTCAAATTTCTTTCATATTAATTTAACAAATGTGAAAACATTATTTTGAGACAGATGGAGTATGTAAAGTGTTACTTTCGTCACTTCTTAAACCAGAGATGTAATCATGTGAATGTTTCAACTCGAACAATCAAACGCGGGCAAAGCTCCGACGACCTCATGTCTTTCTTTTACAGTCAACATCCCGCCGGGTTTAAATTTTATATAAAAACTATTTATAAATATTTTGTGTAAATTTTTATATATTAAGGGCCCAATATTCACATATAGCACAGGGCCTCTATAATTATTGAGACGGGCCTGGTTGCAAGATCCAATCCAAGCACCATTCACAACGTCTTCGGTCTTCTCTCTCTGGACCTTAAGAGATTTCGCATTTGCGAGAAACCCTAACCTCGATCCCCTTTTTATGATTAGACGATTTCGCAAAAATTGTTGTTTGAACAAACAACGATTAGTGGTGGCGTGTAACAGAGAAGGAAACACTAGAGTTGTTATCTCCGTAAACTAATAATTCGAGTTAATTTTGATAATTTTTTGCTGTATTTAACAATTCCGGCCACCCTCTCTTTGCCGGACGAAAGCATTTGCAGTCAGATCTGTTTCGAGACCAAAATATTGGATTGATAAGTATTGTTTCTGCTTCATTTTATATTTTTTTTTCCTTTTAAGTCATAGCTCATATTGTTGGAAGAGATGGTGATGAGGGAATATGACTTTGTTTGCATGTTTTGAAGTTCTAAGGTAGAGTCTTTTGTTCACCGGTTTGTCTGAAATAACACGGGAGTGGATGTCTATAACAACTTAACAAGTGATTCACGGTTTTGGTGTTTCAATCATTAGTTATTAATCATAATAATTTGTAACGGCTTGATATAATTTTATTAATTACAAATATTTGTACACACTTAGTCTCTTTTAAATTAATAAAAACTTGTTCTTGCTCACGGACAGAGTTAGTGTTGGCTTTGAGTTCCACATAGACTCATTATTGATAATGAATTTGATTGATTTGGGTTGTTAAGTTCTCATTTATTTTTTGAAACAACTGTAAACTTGTTTTTGGAACAATTATAAAGTGTGAACTTGTTCTTAAAAAAAAATATGTGAACTTGTTCTTAGAACAACTGTAAACTTGTTCTTGTAACAAAACTGTGAACTTGTTCTTAAAACTAGTTCTTGGAAAAAAAACTGTAAACTTGTTCTTTGAACCACTATATATACTATCTATCAATAGGGGTCAAACTATTTACAACTTGTTATTTTTAGTCCAATATTTGATACTCCCTCTGTCGCAGAAAGATAGTCCTTTTTTTTTCATGTGTGAGAAAGGAAATGGGTTTGTCTCGCCCCATCCATAGGGGGCCAAACTATTTATTCTCTCAGCGAGACCCGTCTCATGTGTGATACCATTCACACAAGTTTTGTCCTTTAATTTTACCCTAGCATATAAAAAGTAGTTTTTATATTAGCAGAATCAATTTTATTGAGATAGAATCTGATTTTAATGATTGAGAACCAATTTTTTTTGTAGTGTTTAGATAAAACTGATTTTATTAAATTAGTATGTGATTATGTAACATTTATTTTTCATTTTTGTCTTCTTCATTTTAATATACTCACTCTGTTCGAAAAAGTTAGCCTCATTTGATTTTTTATGGTCAACATAAATGAAATTTGACTAAACATTGGTGTCAATGTAATGATCACAATAAAACTCAAAAAATTGTTATTGATAAATCACTTAATGGTTTATCAATTACAATATTCAGAATTTTACTAAAATAATTAGATCGACAACAATGTTAGGTCATTTATGTTGACCAACAAAAGTCAAAATGAGATATATAAATTTTACTACAAAACTAAGGCAAGTAAGTTGGTTGTATATAGGGATGGCACCGGGTCGAATTCGTTGCAAAACCCGTATCCGACCCGAGGCTACCGAGCCCGTATCCGACGATGGGCGAATCTGTATCCGCCCAGTTTTTTTTTTTTTTTTTTTTTTGGCCTGGCCCATCTCTTTCATTTTTTTTGGGCATCTCTTTCATGTCCTTGTTCAAGTGCCTCAAGTTTCATTTATCACTAACATGGCAAGAAAACTCTATGAAGGTTGTCACAGCTACATCAAACCACCAATTAGCAAGCTCCAGTACCTTTTTTAATACAGTTGCATTTGCAGCTATTGTAATGATATAACTGGTTGACCTGACCAAAGTCAGACGACCAAGAAATGTTCTTAGTTTTGCACAAAAGAAGATTTATTCGTAGAACGGAAAGGAGTGAAATTGTAAGAGAGGCAAGGAGGCTCCAAAAGATAACTAAAGTGGGTGATGTTGAAAGCCATAGAAGAAGGGGAGAACAATGGAGTTCCACAACTCACACTATATACAAAGGGTAGGGGAGTAATAGTAATTGAAAATAAGGGTAAAATAGTAAATAGCCTAATATATACTATACGGGTCGGATACGGTCGGATACGAATATAAACTTATTCGGGTTGTATATGGGTCGGATACGGGCGGATCTCGGGCAGCTACCAAACCCGTATCCGAACCTGCCGTATTTTGAAAAGCTATTACCAAACCCACCCATCCCCGGTCGGATTGTCTCGGATACGGATCGGGTTCGGTAAAATTGCCATCCCTGGTTGTATACAGTTTATAAATTGGTTGTATACAGTTGATAAATCACTTAATGGTATATATGTTGTAAACTAGGGCAAGTAAATTGGTTGTATATACAGTTTATAAATGCGAAATATAATCTTTACTACAAAACCTAAGACCATGTGCAATGAGGGGTTTAGTTGGGGGGTTGAGTGGGAGTAAGTTAGTTGAGGGTGGCAATAAGGGAGTTGAGGGGGGGGGGGGTTGAAGGGGAAGGGTTGAGAGGAATCAACCGGGTTGAGGGAAAAAATGTGGGACCCGGACAAAACACACGCCGGCCACACATTGGTGCCGACATGGCGCGTGTAAGACACGCCCCGACAGGGCGCGTTTAGGCGTCTTTTTTTTTGTTTTTGTTTTTTCCTGGATATAACACGTGGCGAAATCTGGTTGGTCCACCATATTTTCAGATTTGATTTTCAACCCAAATTTTTTAGCTCAATTATTTTACAGCAAAATTATTATTATTTTCTTTTTCACCAAAAATCTGCATTTTTTTCCTCTATAAATTGATATAAGTTTCATTTTATTTGGACACAAAAAAAAACCCTCTTTTCTCTCTATAAATTTCTTAATTATCCTTCTTTAACCATTGTTTTTAAAAATTTCCAACATATTTTTAGTGAAATGGATCCCAACAATCCCAATAATCCCAATCATCCCTATTTCAACACTCAGAATTCAACTAATTTTCCACCAAATTACTACAACCCCAATGATTTTCGATTAGAAAATCAATTTTCCAACCAACCACGTCCTCAAAATGTCCTACAATTTTATTATCAACCAAATGCCATTGTTGGTCCCAGAAGGGCAACAAGGGTATGAAAAATGCTAGATGAGGGGGGGGGGGGGTGAATAGCGTTTTAAAAATTCTTTTCAAACCCTTTTGCAAAACAATGGCTAATGCGCACATGTCTTATTTTGGCTAAGTATAGCGCGCAACAAGAGTGTGAAATGCACAGCAGAAACTTAAAGCAATCACTTATGCGCAGGGAGAATGCGTAGAAGTGTAAATACGCACGCACTAAGTTTAGCTTAAAGATTGGCGCAAAATGGAACTAAGGCAATAAGCATACAAACACAATTCTATCGAAGCAAGACAATCTACACAGATCAAATCAAAACAATATATAAGTAAAGCTTAAATGTAGAAAGAAAAGCACAATAGAAAGACAAGCTATTTGGAGAGGTTCGATCGGGAAAAGATCTACGTCCTCTACCAAGATCGTTATTCTTGGATTTCTAATGGAGATCTTATTATGTGAGAGAGTTACAAGTTACAACGATTTAGAACAAACTATCTCAAAGATCTATAATCTATGAAAGAACAAATCCTAGACAATAACCGGTGTATCTCTAGAAGTAAGATCGATGAGATCGAAACTTCAAGAGGTATGTGTGTGACAGAATTCTTGGCTCTATGAATTGTATGACGGAGAGTACAAAGAATTCTGGTGATATAAAGGCTGTTTAGGATCTGGGCTTGGATGAGTATGAAGGTATGAAGGTTGATCTTGGGAATTCTGAAAATGAGCCAGCAATCTTCAAATCTTCAAAACTTTCTTTTTGAAAGCAAAAGCACAAGCAGCTTGGAAAAGGAGGAAGAGCTGGCTATTTATAGTGGAGCTCCAAGAACTAGCCGTTGGGGAGCTTCAGCAAGGACGATGTGCTGTCACAATGTGATTGGTGCGCAGCTGTCCTTTATAGCCGTTGGAGACAGCAAGTTGACAGCTTTCAGATATCTTCTAGAAGGGTGACATCTGTCTTCAATTTGAATTTTCAAACTGAGGCGCGTCTCTCCATCCACGTGTATGCTGAGTGAGCACGTTGTCGATTGTCCACATCAGCACTTTGACTCATACCAAAAAGCGTAGCTTTACCTAACGCTTTCCAAGCTATACAAAGGTGAGGTCAGGAAATAAGAGATTTGACTAAGGTATATCTGCACTGCGCATGAAAATCATGCGCATAGGTATGCGCAGATGGTGCTGCGCATGAAGGTCATGCGCATCACACTTAGACATTTTCTTATGAGACCTCAAATCCAAAGCTTCAGCCCTAAACACTAAGCCTAGTCTATAAAGAGGACTTAGCTAAAATTGAAGTTACAAAACTTCTTACATAGGGTCCTAAAGTCCTTAAAATAAACTTAGGTGATGGTATCAATCAATTCTAACATATATAGGAGGGTTAAATAATAAGCATACCCAACAATATCCCCCTAAATGATTGATACCATTACCTACTACAACAAAGGCAATACAAGGTACTTGGTAAAAATATGTCCATAAGTTTGTAAATGGTAAATTATGTCTCAAGTCCATGAACACTAGCCAGTGTTATAGATTTCTAGTCTATCCAATAAGATAAAACTTACAGAATGGGAAGACAGAAAAAATCATTCAGAGCATACAAAAAATATAATGAGTTTAAGTTTGAGTATGCGTTTAAACTGAATGTTTTAACATCATGCAATAAACTATGAGCAGATATGAGTATGTGCATGATGTAGGGTTTAGATAAAACATTCATTGCTCCACAAACGAAAAGTTTGAATTGAACAAAGTTTTGTGAAAACCAATGATGCATTCTTCTCATTAAAACTTGAAAGATTTGAGTTACAGGTACAAGTTTTACATGGAAGAAAAATCAAAAGCAAAAAGAATGTGCGCATCAAAAACTAATATTTGCGCAACAAAAAAATTACACTTCTAGTCTATGTTGATCCTAGAAACTGCTTCTCTAAGCTCGTTCTGCAGACTGGTAATTTTGTCCATTATCTCAATCTTGAGAGCTTGGAACTTTGCGTTGTATTCCACAGCCTGATTAACATAGGTCTTCATGCCGGAGCGCATCAAATCATTATCTTTCTGAAGATCTTCAGAGACTCTGTTGAAAGTATTCTCAAGGGAACCAAATTGGTTAGCTAGAGATTGCTGAGTAGAAGCAATAGAGTCCAGAATCTCTTTCTGCGCATCCGCAAGATTTTTGGTCAGCTCAACTTGAACCATGTTCTGGCTTGCTTGCATATCCACCATAGCTTGGTTTATTGCGCCATTGAATGTATCACTGAACTGAACTAAGCAGTGAGTGACATGAGATTTAAGCGCATCAAAAGAGGCGGTTGAGGAGCTGAATTCACCGGGCGCAAAGTTATCAATAGTGTTTATAACTTTGGCTGTTTCAATCTGGATTGATTCTGAGAGAGTATTTTCCAAAGTTTTCAGAGCTTCAGACAAACCATGCATAGAGGGAATCTTTGAGGGCGCCGTGGTAATAATACCAAAGTCATGCTCTAAGTCATGGCGGAGCGCTTCATAAAGTTGAGGCATATGCGCAGCTCCAGAACTGGTTGCCGGCGCATCAGCAGCAACAGAACCAGTTGTCTTTGTTGAACTCTCCCCCTTAATGGCACAATCAATAGTTTGAAGTAAACTGGCGTGCGCATCTAGCCTTGTAGACGCGCATCCAGCTGTTCTTGAATTTTGGCTTGCGCAGTGACCACCTGGAAATGCTGGGTTTGCGCAGCAAATTGATTTACCAGGATAGTCTGAAGCATGGCCAAGATTTGGCGCATGTCAGTTGCTGAACTGGAAGGATCAGAGGGAGCAGTAACTGGAGGCACTTTATAAAAGATTGGAGAAGTGTGAGAAGCCCTAGTAGGTTGAACAGGAATTGCAGCAGCAGCATGAGTCTCTTGCGCATGAACTGGAGAGAGATGCGCAGGAATGGGAGAATGATGGACATCATAATCTTCAGTGCTTGAGTCTTTACCATCTTCAACTATAGGCGCATCAGGGTCCACAGTGGGATTGGGCGCATCATAAGCAAAGCCTTCACCATCAATGAAAATGGTTGAAGCTTGCTGTGCAGCATTCCTTTGCGCAATGGATTCCAGCCTTGCTTTCCTGGAAACTTCACGCGCATTTAAAACAGCGCTCGAAGAATCAGATTCATCAGATAAGTCCTTCACGGGACGCTTGGAACCAATCTTCTTCACTCGGCGCTTTGGCGTAGACTGTTCCTTGGGAGTGCTCTTCTTAGCAGATAAAGGAATGTTATCCTCAGAAGAAGTATCCTTACGCATCTCCTTGGCTTTCTCCCCCTTAGATAGTGCAGCCTTGGAAGTTCCAGTGGATTTGGAAGGGCTTATGAGAGGGTCATTGAAAGCACCTTCAAATTCATCTTCTTAGGGCACAGGAGTAGGAGTAAAGGGGCGCTTTGACATAGGCGCAGGAGGAGGAGGCGCAGCAACATCATTTCTACGTGGACGTCTTCATCAGACTCACCCAGTAGGGTTTTCGAGACCTTTTCCTTCTTTTTCTTCTTCTTCTTAAGATCAACAGCCTTTGCTTTCCTTTTCTCACCAGGCGCAGGGATCTTAGCCTTATTGGATTTCTTTGAAGGCTCAGGTTCAGATATAGCCTTGCACTTCATAGCAGGCGCAGAAGGATCTTTAATTGAAATCCCAGGCGCAGCAGATTGCTTTGCCTTCTTCTTCTTGCGTGGCGGCGTATCAGCAAGTAGACCCTTGCCTTTTTCTTTGTCACCCACTTTGCTTGGGACTGGCTCATAGAATGATTCTTTCTCAGATTCTGATTCAGTTGAAGAAGCCTCATATAAATCACTACTAGAGACAAGAGGGGACCCTTGATCTTCAGGGTGAATATCTTCAAACACTTCAATGGGGTCCGCATCCCAGTACATGCAGTAATCATAGTTGTTGACTTCACGGTGGAAATTCTGAAAGAATACGCGAGAATATGTGCGCGTAGAAGTCACATCAACTTTCATAGAGGGGTCTTCATTTACCAAATCTCGCACAGAAGGAAAACGCATAAAGATTGCAGTTAGGATTCTGCAATGGGTCTTGTACTTTGGTGGTCTCTTTGGCTCAGCAGCCTTCTTCTTATAGACCCGCACCCAACGTACTAATTCCTCAAAAATGATTTCAGCCCAACTCAAACGCTTCTTCTTGTAGATGGCAGCGCAGCACATCCACTGCTTGCTGATAAAAGTAAACTTGTTTCCATTCTTGCAGTTGATTGTGTCCCCAATCAAAGTCCAGAGGTGGAACATTAATTCTCCAAACTCTTTCCTATCATGGTTGTTGTATTGGCCAACCAGAGTAGGAATCTTAATCAGCTTCTCAGCTACTTTATCCTGCGCATCCTGAGGTAGCTTCTTCTTGTTGCACGCAGGCAAGCCCATAGTTTGTCTGATATGTGCATAGTTGATGGTCACAGAAATCCCACGGATAAAGCTTTTCAAGTAAGGGACAGTAATGTCATCATAGACTTGATCAACTTCTTCTGCGTTGCTGAAGAATTCGTCTATGTAGGATGGAAGGATGAAAGCCTGGCCCTTAGTGAATAGGGGCAGGATGCCAGACTTGTCCATGATCTCCATCATGTAGCGTCCAAGCGCATCATGCTTAAGATCTTCAGCATCAATTTCCCAACCGGGAATGAAATAGTTTAAGTTCTGCCCAAAGCAAAGTTTAAGAATTAGGTTTGGACATGCGCATGGAAAGAAGCGCATGCGCATGAGCGATATGCGCAGCGCATGAACTAGACTCCATACTTAGAATAAAATATGAAATATATAAAGGGTAAAAATGTCCACGAACACAAAATTTAAACTACACGCCTAAAATTGGCGCGAAAAGCAGAAACATAACCAAAAATCATGGAAAGGCACATCACAAGACAAATCACTAAGAGCATGAAAAGCATGTGTTGAATACACGAAGAACACGAAGAACATAAAAATGTCAAAGTGCTCCAAAATGCATAAAAAGCATATCAAAAAGTTCGAAATGAAAAATCACACACAAACAAGTAAACCACAACAACAATAACAAGAACATACATCCAATATCTGAGAAAAACGAAAGAGAATTTGAAAAGCCAAAAGTCTCGAAAAACCACAGAAATCATATCAAATGATCATTGATCATAAAACAAATTACATATATGAATAGACATAAGTAAAACGAGCACATAGAAATAAATAATTTGAAAACAAGCAATAGAGCATAGAGAAATCAGAAAGGGGGATTTCCAGACCTTCGACTTCAACAATGGCGAATTTTTTTTGAGATTCTTACCATTTGGGGATCCTCTTGTTTCTTTGATGTTGAAGATGATGATTTCTTAGGAGCCATGAGTATATATAGTAAATAACGAAAAAAGGGAGTATAAAAGGTGCAGAGAGTAGAGAGAAGTGACAGAAAGTAGAGAGAAAAAAGGCGGTTTGAGTGAAGAAAAATTGAAAGAGAGAAGTGAGGGAGAAGACGTCGGAGGGGAGTTTTAATCAACAAAAGAGTTGGTGTGACGTCACCATGCGCTGACACAAGAGTTGGTGTGTCAGGCGAGTGAAGTGCACGCGCGAGTGAGGCGCACGCGCAGGTGACGTGGACCAATGAGGAGCGCGCGTGAAAAGCCCTAGCTGCGCGCGTGTGTCAGGCATTAATGGTCATGAAGAGACTCTTCCACTTTCGTCATAAGTAGCACACACTAAGCATTAATGGCACGTCACTCAATGCATTTACATTAAATGAGGTGGGACATGCGCAGGGGTAGAATAGTAATTTCCCAAGAAAATTTAAAAATAAATGATGAGGGAAAACACTTAATTACGCAAGTACCCTTGTAAATTATGTGCTGACTCAGCAAGTCAAGGACCTAGGTGTAACTATTGAAGAGAAAACTTACCTGAGGTCCACGTGGCATGCGTATGAAGTATATGCGCAGCACTTATAATGCGCAGAGATTCTTAGAAATCTCAGAAATGATTTGCCTCGTGCGCATCATCATGTGCGCATGAGATAGGCGTGCGCATTAGGCATCTAACTTAGAATATTTCAAGAAAGCATAGAATTATTAGTATTGACAAACCATATGGACAAGATTTAGCTGAGTTCAAGCATACCCATTTCACCTCTCAAGAATATGAACTTTTTAGCATCAAGTGCTTTTGTAAGAATCCGCGATTTGATAGTCGGTTCCTATGTGTTCCAAATGAATGTTTCCTTTCTCCACGTGGTCTTTGAGGAAGTGATACTTGATGTCAATATGTTTGGTCTTTGAATGCATGACAGGATTTTCTGAAACCGCAATGGTTGATGTATTGTCGCAGTAGATGGGACAATTTTCCTCTTTGATGTCATAGTCCACCAATTACTGCTTCATCCATAGAATCTTGCAGCAACAACTTCCGACAGCAATATATTCTCTTCTGTAGTTGAGACAGAGACTGCAGCTTGTTTCTTACTAGCCCATGACACAAGTCGATATCCAAGGAAATGACAAGTGCCGCTTGTGCTTTTCCTGTCAATTGTGCACGCTGCATAATCCGCATTTGAATAACCTACATGTTGAAAATTCGAATCTTTGGTGTACCAAAGTCCAAGGTTAACAGTGCCGGAGAGATATCGTATAATACGTTTTACAGTAATTAAATGTGCTTCTCTAGGATCGGATTGATAACGCGCACAGACACAAACACTAAACATAATATCTGGCCTACTTTTAGTAAGATAAAGGAGAGAGCCAATCATACCTCGATATAAAGTTTGATCAACTTTCTTACCTTTCAAGTCTTTGTCGAGTTTGTTGCCGGTAGCCATTGGAGTATCATATGGTTTAGCATTGTCTAGTCCAAATTTCTTGATTAGATCCCTTGTATACTTTGCTTGGTTGATGAATATGCCTTCATCCATTTGTTTGATTTGAAGCCCGAGGAAGAAAGTGAGTTCTCCCATCATGCTTATCTCAAACTTGCTCTTTATTAGTTTCTCAAAGCGCTTGCACAACAATTCATTAGTAGAACCAAAAATAATATCATCGACATAAATTTGAACAAGTAATTTATGATCATTATGTTTGGCAATGAAAAGAGTAGTATCGATTTTACTGCGCGTGAAGTCTTTCTCAATGAGAAACTTGGATAGTGTATCTTACCATGCTCTTGGTGCTTGCTTTAGCCCATACAAAGCTTTTTGGAGTTTGTAGACATGATTTGGGAATTGAGAATCTTCAAACCCAGGTGGTTGAGCTACATAGACTTTGTTCTTGGAGTTCACCATTTAGAAACGCGCTCTCGACATCCATTTTATATAACTTGAAGTTCTTGTGAGCAGCGTAAGCTAGGAAGATCCTTATAGCTTCAAGTCTTGCCACGGGCGCAAAAGTTTCATCGTAGTCGATTCCTTCTTCTTGCCTATAGCCTTGCGCAACCAATCTTGCTTTGTTTCTTATGATGGTTCCATTCTCGTCCATCTTGTTTCTGAACACCCACTTCGTACCAATCACTCCTTGATCATTTGGTCTTGGAACAAGAGTCCAGACTTTACATCATTCAAATTGATTGAGTTCTTCTTGCATTGCAACAACCCAACTTGGATTGTGGAGGCTTCATCAGCCTTCTTAGGTTCAACTTGAGAGATAAATGCAGTGTAAGCATCAAAGTTTGTAGCTCTCCTTGTACGAACCCCAACATGAAGATCACCAATGATGTTAGTGATTGGGTGATCTCTAACTTCATGAATTTCAGGAGGTAATTTAGGTTGAGTTGTAGAAACTTGAAGGTCTTTAATTGGTATATCTTCAGCAACATCAATATCATTATAGTAAAGAGGTTGAACTGGATCAGAATTAAAAGAGGGATTAACACCAGATGCTGCAGTAGATTGATGCGCATTATAAGAATCTCCCGGCGCATTGTTAGGTACAGGTGAAGCTCTACTTGGTGCGCTATGTTGGATATTATGCCCTAGGCCCTTGAGAAAGGCCTATGCGTTATATCATAGCTTCATTGTTATATAGATAACAACCCGATTATTATATCTTTTGCATGTTTATTATAATCATTATTGTCCCTAGCACTTATGAAGGGCTAGCATGAGTTTAATGGATAATCATATGATGATTATAGCGCATAGGATGCGGATTAAACTTGTGGGTACATGTTGGAGAACAAGTACTGGATAGACCCGTTATGAGATTTATGTCATGGTCAAATGTCATAATTAAATCTCATAATAGTTATATCATTTATCCTTAGACTTGAGATTATCATAGTCTTCCATATGATGAACATTATATTTGATGTACTCAAACGCTACCCCTAACCGGGTGGTTATAAAGGCTACGATTGGCATAATCGGATTCTTGTAGGGAAGAATGATAAGTCAAGATGGGATTTGTCCCTTTCTCAAGAGAGATATCTGCTTGGCCACTCGATGAGTGAGATTGATAATAGTGTACGGCCGTACCCAAATGAATTGAAGCGTTCAATGTTATTTGCTCATATCAATCTACTCGAGATCGAGAAAGCATTGGACAACATAAGTTAACATGGACCATGACTTATTTCCAATATGATATCGTGTGACAAAGGGATTGTGATATGTTCTATAAGGTTACTTTGGGCTTTCAAAGTTATACTAATTGGGTAGTCATAATGGCTTGCTAGAGTCTGCTTAATACTTACAGGTTCAGACTCGTTCAGACTCGTTGCCAACTTAGTATAATCCTATTGGGTCACACACAATAGAACGGATTGAATAAGGCACAGAAAACGGGAAAAACTGGATCCTGCTGGAAGGATCCGTACGGATGGTTTGGGAGCCACCCAACCAATCCGTACAGATGGTTTGTCCAGACGGAAAACAGTTTGTTCAGATCTCTTGTTTGACAAGGAATTCTGATCCCAAAAGGAATTAGGTTTATACCCTATTATATATGTGTACAGTCGGGTTTGAGAAACCTAATGGTTGATTTTAGAAATCATAACATGTTGTTTGAGAAACAATTACACACATATAGAGGGGATTATTAGTTTTGAGATTTAGAATCATCATAACTCAATAATCAATGAAGCAAAATAATTCTTATGAAGAAATCATTTCTTCATCAAGCCTTGGGTCTAGCAATCCAGATCAAGAAGGTGTTCTTGATATCCGTTCGACGTGTGGATACCGATAGAGGGTGTTTGCTTTAACACCTTAAAGTCCGTGTTCATGGATTCGATCTTCAAGGGTATGTTTCTTTCATCTTGTATTTAATTTAATCAACATGCACGGATCCGGGCTCTTGGGTGTTTGATTTTATCTGTTTATTCCGCTGCGCATGATGCATTCAAAACCCAACAGTGGTATCAGAGCCCCGTTCGTTGTTGATTATTTTAGTATATCATGTTGAAATTGTTTAATTCGATTATATGATATCTACATGATAATAAGATGAATGCGTGA
This sequence comes from Campanula takesimana, assembly GCA_026119855.1. Classification (NCBI taxonomy): domain Eukaryota; kingdom Viridiplantae; phylum Streptophyta; class Magnoliopsida; order Asterales; family Campanulaceae; genus Campanula; species Campanula takesimana. The sequence goes on along the minus strand of JAOWBW010001312.1, from coordinate 312,717 downwards.
TTTGAGTTTTATATATGAGATATAAAGGTTTATGAGCATGATATGGGAATGTGATTATTATATTGATTTGATCTATATGAATAATTGCATGTTGGGATTATCAATAAATAATTGCATTATGTGTATTGATAATTTAGATCTAATTTATATATATATAATAAATTGTTTATTCATGATATTGATTAGATCTAATTAAATTCGTAATCTGTAAATTCATGTTTCTGTAATCTGATTATATACAAACATGATATTGGATTTGGTCGAATTTCTGAAATTCTGAAAAAAACCTGGAAATCTGGGATCCTACTAATGGATCCGTACGGATGGTTTGGATGATTCCAAACTGATCCGTACGGTTAGTTTGGAAATTCTCAGATTTGATTTTTTTTTTCTGGTGTTCAGATTATTCTATAAATTGTTTACAGAATTCGAATCTGGAATCTGGAAACTGCTTTCAGACGGCTGGTTTTCGAAACCGTGTTTCCTGAAACAGTTTTCTGCCGAAGAATTCAGAAAGGATGCAGAAATCAGAGTTCTAAAGAGTTTAGAATTGCTGTAATCTGTGAGATTAAGAGACAATGAAAGTGTCTTGAGACATGTGACCAATCTATACGGGAATGTGGATGCCTTTTGGCTTAGTTTCGACCGTATAAAGAAGTTACATGGTTCCTTGATCTTAGTACGGAAATGTGGATGCTTTTTGGCTTAGTTTCGGCCGTACGATTTGTGCCTCTCAATTTCAAGATGCTCTGCGGATACAGTTCCAGAATTATGAAGAGGTCAGAGTTTCTGTGACCTGTATGACAGAGCCGTACGGATGAATCTGGAAGCTGCCAGAGACAACCGTACGGATGATTTTCGCGTTACTGATTCTGATTTGTTTCAGACGGCAGGTTTTAGAAACCGTGTTTCTTGAAACAGATTTAAGTTCAGAAGTCCAAACTGTTAATGAGATCAGAATCTTAAAGGAGTTTAAGATTGGCCTAATCTCAAAGTTTCAGAATTACCCCTATACAAAGTGGAAATCGTTTGCAAAAGAAGGAAACTAAATTTGGATTAATTCATTGCATGGACCAATGGCAGGCTTACACCTTGTTTCTGGGAATGCGAATGAAATATCCAATATGTAAATTGTTTACAGATAATTTAGATTCCATCCCCATTATGTTGCTTCATAATTAAATCACAAGATTTTGCTTCTGTTAATAATTGGATTAGTTAACATCATTATGCAAAGACTATATTATATTATGTTTGACATAATTAAATATATGATGCATATCTCTAAGCAAATAAACCTTCTTAAAACTTAAGTCAAGTGCGAATCCATGATTAAAACACTTGTGAGTACATGGGTAGTTTTATGTGGGTTACGCCCTAGCGTAGGCACATTAATTATATTCATCTATGAGCAAGATGAGTGAATCAGAGTTTCCTATAAAGCCCAATTCATTAACTAAGAGGAGTAGGAGTCCAATTTAAATTAGGGATTTGGGAAGCCCTATTAATATAAATACTCTCTCTCAAACCCTAAGGCTATTCTTGGTCACCGCAAAGAAAGAAAGATCGAAAGAGAGAGTCGAGAGAGAGCAGCGGACAGTGAAGCCGCATAGAGAGAGAAGAGTGATCGGAGAAGAAGAGAGGAAGAAGAGAGGCGGTCACGTTCATCGGAGGTAATCGAACTCATAATCTCTATTTTCTCCACCCTTCGATTCATCCTTGGTCATCAATAAATGATTTTTTTTGAAACCTTAGCAGTTACAATGTTTGAACTAGGGTTGGGTTTGGGTTGATAATGAAGAAGATGAAGTGTGTGTGTTAATCGGTGTGTGCGTGTGTGTGAATCGCAGTGTGTGTGCTGCGTGTATGTTGCTGATGTGCGTGTGTGCGTTATGTGTGTGTACTGTAATGTGTTTGTGTGTGCGTGTAAGTGCAGTAGATGGGTGTGTGAGTAGTACAGGAAGTGTGTGTGTGCTGTACAGCGTGTGTTTGTACCTTGCGCTGAGGGTGTTATGCGTGAGTGTACAGCAGGATGTTGTGTGTGTCTTAGTGTAGTGTTTTTAAGCATGCAGTGAATAGTGTTTTGGTATGGGTATTAGAAGATTAAAACATGGTGATTTAGAATAAAATTATGAAACCCTAAGGGTATGTTGGTAAACCTAAAAAGGTGTTTTGGGTATAAGTAATGGGTAGTATAAACCCTAGAAGGAATATTAATCTTGGGAGTTAAAGAGTATAACTCGTAGGTTAATAAAAAGGAGAAGTAAAGTATTTTGGGGACGGAAGTAAATGTACTTCTTTTGTCTAAGAAAGCTATTTCACGTGATTGTAGATACGTGCGCATGGTTGTGCAAGAAGAGTTAACGCAAGGCTAAGGTAAGGTATTACGCTCTTAGTTGTGTAATTGTTCTCAATCCTTTGTTAGGATTCCCAATCTCTGTCTTTATAAAGTAAACTATCTGTGTGGCTAGATAGTCTTTTAATAACTATTCCGTTCTGCGATTGTCACCGTCCTTTGTTATCCACCCTATTGATATTGTTGTTGTTCAATTGGGTTATCATGAGTATGATTTGCTTTGTGATCTTGGTGTCTAAGTGAGATGTACACCTTTTAAAAAGTGATCAAGTAAATTTTTGTAAAGTTAAGCTTTGTTTTGTAAAAGCTCTTTAAAGTGAATTTTTATAATAAGTAAAGTGACTACAGTTATCCATAATCCCGAAACGGATAAGTGGACCCCTACAGTTATCCATAATCCCGAAATGGATAAGTGGACCCTTACAGTTATCCATAGTTCTAAGTTGAACATGTGGACCCCTTTGCGTTGCTTGATGAAGTAACGTAGGTTATCATGATATACCGAATTTGGGTGCGGTTGGGTACAGCGCGTGCTTAATCCCTAAATGAAGTAAAGTAAAATAAAGTAAAGAAAAGTAAAGTTTTGTGAAAAATGTTGTGTTTTGGAAACTATCTCTGAAGCCACGTGTTTTCAAGAAATGAATTGTTTTTCATCAAGTTAAATGTTTTCAAACTGAGTATTAGTTTGATCCTTGAGTTATATCCGTTCATTGTAATTCATTGTTACCGTTCGTTTCGGTCATCTCCTCTTAGTACCCGAGGGGATACCGTATGAACTTACTGGGCATTGTTCGCTCATTCCTTTCATCCTTTTTCTCTCTCCAGGTTATAAATAAGCAGATCAAGAGTCGCAAGGTTTGGCGGCTTAGGAGTTATCTTTTAATAAAGTTAATTAGTGGTTATGTTTCCGTTACGGTTAAGTTATAAACTTTACTTTCCATTAGTTACCGTTTGAGCTAGTGGTTTGTACTAGCCGTTGTGGATTTGAACGTTGGTTAAAGTTTGAATTGTGCTTATTTGTAGCCGTTGGGCATTCTGATTTTGGGATTTATTCGTATTAAGTTATTATTTAATTGTAGTGAAAAGTTGGGGTATTACACATATGGCCTCGCGCCTCAAATGAACCACACGCTTTGTTACGCGCCTTAAATGGACCATGCGCTCTAATGGCTCAGCGCGCCTCATCATTGTTGATTTAACACTCAGTGATTTATTGAAGATTCGAAGACTTGAAGAGATTCAAACTACGCCAATGATCCAATGGTGGTTAAATAACACGTATGCACCTGCATCTAAGGACACATGCCCATAACGGTCATATTTGTGTTATGTGTCTAATGGCTATAAAAGGACACGTGCTCCACTCAATGAGCGACAGCACATCCGTCCTTTTTCTGACTCACCAATGATTTCCAACGGCTAGTTTTTTGGGATCTACTATAAATACCCCATAACTTCAACCATTTGAAGTGGCTAAGCATTTCAAGAATTTCTCTCTCAAGCATTTGTTGAAGATTTGAAGATTGCCTTTGATATTTCCAGAATTCTGAAGAACATCCTCATACCTTCATCCTTAGCCCAAATCCTCAAGCAAAAACACTTTAGTTTTCTTGTGCTCTCAATCTCAAAGATCTAAAGAGCCTTGAATATAAAATCACACACACACACCTCTTTAAGTTTGATCACTTAGATCTTTCTTTAAGAGATACACCGGTTATTGTCTAGAATTTGTTCTTTCATAGATATATATCTTGAGTTAGTGTATAAGCTCAAACGATTGTAATTTGTAACACTCTCTCATTATATAAGATCCCCATTAAAAATCCAAGACTAACCATCTTGGTAGAGGACGTAGATCTTTCACCGATCGAACCTCTCCAAATAGCGCGTACTTATTTACTGCTATTTTCTTTCAAGTTCATATCATATCTAACTATGTGTTTGTTTATTCATTGTAGATTGATTGATTGAACTGTGTTGTGTTTGTTATATCATTTGCCTTAGTTTCTTATTTCACCCACTTTGAGCCAAAATACTTAGAGTGTGTGTGCGCCCCCTTTATCATACTTTGCGCCTATTTACATTACTAAATTCCGCTGTGCATTTCACTCACTCACTTAGGCGCATATGATAACGCTTATTTGATAAAGTGCGCATTTGCAATTGAGTTTATCAAGTGTACGAAAAGAATTTTAAAACAGCTATTCACCCCCCCTCTAGCTATTTTTCATACCCTTGTTGCCCTTTGGGACCAACTAGTGGTATCAGAGTAAACACCTTTATAAAACACTTTTGTTTTTCAAGCTTAACAGCTTGGGTGCCAATTCTAAATGGAAAACTCAAAACCTATGGCAACTGTAAACTACACTCACGTTCCGGTCTTTGATGAAGATCATTTTGACGTGTGGAAATTCAGCATATTGACCCATCTCAACTCAATCGACGAAAGGCTCCATGACACCGTAGTTTATGGACCTTACATTCCGGTTAAAGCGAATCCAAATCCACGCACCAACGCTGCTCAACCTACAGTTCTGAAACCGAAAGAAGAATGGACTGAGGAAGAAACAAGAAGAGGTGCAAATGATGGGAAAGATAGAAATATTCTCCTAAGCACCCTAAGCACGGCTATGAAACAACAAGTCATGCATTGTGCTACTGCTAATGATCTATGGGATGCCATTGAAGAGCATATAGAAGGAGATACCGTTTGCAAGAAGAACAAGAGATACGAAGTACAAAAGAGATTCAACAATTTCTCTCAACTTTGCGGAGAAACCATAAGACAAACTTATGAACGCTTTTGTGAAATTATCAATCTATGTATTTCACTTGGCATGAAGTTTTCAAACAAAGATTTGAATGTCAATTTTCTCCAAGCTTTTGGATCAAGATACCTACATAAATCTAGCGCTCTTAAAGACGCTGGAACTTTGGATGATTGGACTTTAAGGAACCTTTATGCTAATCTTAAAGTTTATGAGCTCAAACTTCAGCGGATTAGTGAAATTGAAGGAAAATCAAAATCTGTTGCAATGGTGGCGCATAGAGAGGAAGCCCAACCTCCTGCGCCTGCACCTATTCAGAAAGAGAAAAGTTCCGATCCCCAAATTTCTACTTCTGAGCTATTGGACATGGACGATGAAGACTTCACTTTATTTTGTGAAGATATTCCAGAAGTTCAGAAAATTCACCAAGCCCGGCTCAACCAGCAAATATCAAGGATCTACCAGCAAATCTCCTTCAAAGTTCATAAGGAGCAATGATTCTAAAAGAAAAGAAGACCTTGTTTGTTTTAATTGCGGGAAACCCGGACACTTTGCATCGAGCTGCCCAATTCCCAAGTTCGAGTATATGCAAAAGAAGAGCAGCCATACTCCTAAATTCACTCCCAAGTTCACTCGTCATAAGGGAATGGTTGGTGAAGAAGAAGCACCAGCAAATGAGCACAACACGTGGATTGAAACAGACTCCGATGAGAGCGATGAAGACTCCGATGATGGACTCGTTTGTTTTGTTGCAAAAGATGAAGATGATATTGAAATTAATGACTATGACTCCGATGACTTTTCAAAGGATGTTCCAGATATGAAAAACTTAAACAAACCAATCAAGAAATCTGCTAGTCACTCTGAAGCGAAAAAGAAGAAAGGACCAACCATCAGTGAGCTAATTGAACAAGGATGTCTTACTCCAGCTCAAAGCGATGGTGGATTATTGTTTGCCCGATGTGATCTAACTGCAAGGAACAAGATAAGAAAGGGAACTTACATCAGACCACAAGTTGAACCAGCTACACCAATTCCTAAAATCAACGATGATGAAATTGTTGCTGAAGAAGAAAAGTTATTCAAAAAGGCTGAAAAGGTAATCAGTAGATTTGATAATATGAAGGAAGCTTTAGCACTATCATGTGATGAAATTTCCCAGCTTAAGACCGAGAAAACTGTCTTAAAATCTGAACTCACCCTCCTTAAGGAGCAGATAAAAAGCATGACTCCTCTTACTGTTAAAAACACTTTTCTAACAGAACAGAACTCACTTCTTAAAGTTCAAAACGATGAATTGGTCGCTCAAATTACTGATCTCAAAAAGATTACAAATGAGTGGTCCAATTCTCATGTCACTATGGACCATATTTTTGAGTCCCAAAAAGTCAGTGGTGATAAAAGTGGCTTGGGATTCTCATAAACCAGTGATAACTTTAAATGCGATGTCTGTGCTGAAAGAGATAGTGAATCTACAAATCAGCAAACTTTTGAAATTCCCAAGGAAAAACATTATAATTTAATGGGTAAAGGATAGGAAAAAGTCAACAGACAAACATTCCATTATGTCTACCCAACGAAGCAATTTGGGAAAGATATAGCTACAGATGAATCATCCTCTAGCAAAATCATTCTTGAAACTAAGAGCGCTGTTAGTACCCGATCTGAAAATGAGTTTATTAGGGATTTACCAAATACACAAGGACTTTATAGGAATTACAAACCTTGCAAAGACTTGTCCCGGATTCCCAAAATATACCTCATTGGTCTAGAACATCTTAAAGATGGCCAAAATAGGGTTTCCATAAAACATGCAAAACCCTAGCTTAGTAATTAAGTCAGCCAGGAATGATGGCCACGCGGCCACATTCGTCCAAGCTCCAACCTTGGCCACGCGGCCAACGTCGCCGCCGCCCTCCATCTTGGCCACGCGGCCACATCCGCCCCGGATGATCTGGACCGTCAGATCTCTCCATCAGTTTCCTATTTAAAGACCTCCCTTGCCTCATAATAGGGGGATCCGAATTTGGGATCTCTTAAGGGACGATTTTGCTCCCAAATCAAGTCATTCAAGCCTCCAAAAACACTCTCAAGAATCCCAAGAAGATCCAAGGTTATTTCTTGCCAACAAAGGTAAGTTTTCTAAATTTTTCTTCATGTTCTTGCCATATTATTAATTTAGATCCATAATATTCATATTCTTAATATGTTTATTCATATGTTCTTCATAACATTCATATTCTTAATATGTTTATTCATATGTTCTTCATAACATTCATATTCTTAATATGTTTATTTCATGTGTTCTTCATAATATTCATGTTCCTAACATCTTTATTCATATGTTCTTCATGACATTCATATGTTCATAATATGTTCTTCGCATGTTCATCATATTCTTAGGTTAAAACCTTATTTATGCTATATTTAGGGTTACGATCTTCATGTTAACATGTTATTTCATAGCCAATGATGATCTAGGGTTCATCAACCCAAGGATGATCTAGGAACTACTTCTAAACCCTAATATTTAGGTAATTCCCCCCCTCATTATGCATGATCCCGATTCTTCTGCCTATTCTAAATTCTTCTCGAACTACGCTGACCTGAGCTTCTCACATTGAGAGGAACGTAGGCAATCTTCAGATCCGGTCTAAATCACTAACACACTACATACACCGCATCATGATAGAAAGACCGATCAATTTGGGCAATAGGAGTGATAACGTTCAATATTCTTCTCTTGTTGTAATTTGACCCCCGAACCTATTAACATGCTTTTTCTCAAAGTTTTGGCTATAATTAAAATGGCGTGGCGACTCTCATAATTTTAATGTTGCAATGAATATACCAAATTCAAACACACGTATTCACAGTGGCGACTCTGCTGGGGACTGCTTTGAAACTTTTTCAAACTTAGTGGGTCTAACTTTCGTTTACATCATGATGTTTGCCATGTTTGCACATGCACCTCACACTTTGCCATATTTACACATACACCTCACACTTTGCCATATTTACACATGCACCTCACACTTTGCCATGTTTGCACATGCACCTCACACTTTGCCATGTTTGCACATGCACCTCACACTTTGCCATGTTTACACATGCACCTCACACTTTGCCATGTTTGCACATGCACCTTGTATTTTTGCCATGTTAATATATGTACCTTGTACTTTTTCAATACATGTATTTTTTGTACTTTCCCTATAGTACTAAGGTCAAACGAGACTTTGCTATGCTCCCTTGTACATTCTTATCCTCTCCCTCTTCTCTCTCTCTTGCATTGCATTGCATCATTCAAGCATTCAAAAACTTCTATCTTTTCTCCCTAAAAAGAATTAGTTTCTTGCCACACACTACCACTAGTCCGTGTCAGCACTGCACAGGTCCCCATTACCCAGAGTATTCGATGTGCAGGAATTTGTGCGCTACTATCGCACTCTTTTCGAGTCACTCGTCTACTCCACTCACCGTGTACGTTCCACGAGCGGTGGGAACCTTTATCCTACCCATGTCAACCCACACATAGAGATTAGGACACTCTTTGGACCAACCATTTAGGATGTAAATAAATGCAAAACTTTTCGTTAAATAAAATGTGCATTGCATCTAGGCGACCTCTAAGGTTCATCGCTCACCCCTTGGGCCATCTATCAAAATTCCTCATCTTGGCCTATCTAGGTTACCTACCCATCTTTGCGATCCATTTGGGTCTACCCTTCATCTCGACCCGCTTTGGTCAAAATCCCACCATCCTTTGGCCTCTTAGGACAACTTTATCTACCTTTAACATCCTAGGTCAACCTTTGACCCCCTAAGTCAACCTTATCTACCTTTGACCTCCTAAGTCAACCTTTGACCCCTTAGGTCAACCTTATCCGCCTTTCACCTCTTAGGTCTACCCTTGACCGCCTAGGTCAACTTTATCCGCCTCCGACCTCTTAGGTCAACCCTTGACCTCCTAGGTCAACCTTATCACCTTTGACCCCCTAGGTCAACTTTATCAACCTCCGACCTCTTAGGTCAACCCTTGACCACCTAGGTCAACCTTATCACTTCAGACCCCTTAGGTCAACCCTTGACCTCTTAGGTCAACCTTATCACCTCCGATCTCTTTTGTCAACCCTTGACCTCTTAGGTCAACCTTTGACCCCCTCGGTCAACATTATCACCCGTTGACCTCTTAGGTCAACCTTTGACCTCCTAGGTCAACCCAATCACCTTTGATCTCTTAGGTCAAACTTGGACTCCTAGGTCAACCTTATCCGTTTTCGACCTCTTAGGTCAATCTTTGATTCCATAGGTGAACCCAATCACCTTTGGTCTTAACCCGCTTAGGTCGAACCGTCATCTTGACCCACCTAGGTCATTATTTGACCCACCGTCGTCCAGACCAACCTAGGTCAACCCGTTTAGGTCCAACTTGTCCGTCTTAGGTTAAAACTACCCCTTCACCTTTGACCCGTCAAGGTCAACCCGTGACCCGCTTAGGTCGACTTACCTATCTTGGATCCATCTAGGTCAATCTCCAACCTTCCTTAGTCCACCAACCCAAATAGGTCAACCTTTGACCCGCTTAGGTCAAACCATGCCTATCCCGTTTAGATCATCCCATAGGCAACCCGTTACAACCCGCTATCTTGATCCATTCACCATATAGGTCAATCCAACCTTTTCTCAATTAGGTCGACCTATCCCACACCCATCTAGGTCAACCCACCATTATTGTCGCATTCTAGCTTGAACCACTTCTTGTCTCAAACCTTAGGTCAAACCATACCCGACTCAATCAAAACCAACTCCTATAGGTCTTCCTCACCCATGCTTGACCAAGGACCGAGTCATCTCCCTCTTTTTTGACCCCTATGGTCATGTCTCACCTCTTTTTAAAAGTCTAACTTGATTCGAACTACGGCGACCTGAGCCTCCTATTGTGTGGGACCTCTCCCTCATGATAAGGGGAACGTAGGCAACTTCGGCCCGGTCAAACTTTCAATTTTTTACCAAAATGCATTTCAAAAATGTGGAGACCGACTCTTTTCCAAAAAATAATTTTATAAGATGCCTTATCATTAAATACGAATCTAATTCTTTCATGACTAGAGTTCTGCATCATGTCGGCTGCAAGGAACATCGAAGTTGCAACTGAAGCTGCTACCCAAGATCCCGAGACTATCCTCTACACCGGTACTGCTCTCAGTAAGCAAGCATCCCACTTCGAAGCCATCCTCGATGAACAAGCAATCCACTTTAAGGCCATTCTCAACGAGCAAGCAACACACTTTCAGAAAGAGATGTATAAGACCCTAAGAAATATCGACAGGCGCCATTTGTCTGACATTCGTGGCGTTTATGATTACCTCAGCCGAGTTCTCCCTCTTGCTCAATTTCAACACCCGTACGCTCCTCAAATGTACGGGCCGCCACAGACTTTCCCCGTCGGGATGCCTCCTATGACTACTCATCAACAAGGGGTAGCGGTACCTAAATCACCCTCAAAGACAGTTCGTGAAAGGAAGGACGAGCGCGAATTCGACGACTTAGGTATGCCGTTAGCCAAATTCTTCAAAGGTTTGGTTCGAGCCGGCAAGTTGGCTCCTCTACTCAACTATGAACCAAACAGGGTAAGACCAGACTTGGATCCCTCCAGATACTGCAAATACCACCAGTACATTGGGCATGACACTGAAGGTTGCCTCCAATTGAAAAGGAAGATCCAAAGCCTCATTGATAGCGGAGCCATCACCCGCGATAGGAATGCATGGGCGTGAGCAAAGTCCAAACAAGAAAGAGCAAACTGGGGCTACCTCTTTTAAATAATAAATAAAAAGGGTCATTCAGTCTTCGCAGGTTCTAGAGTGTCTTTAGTCAAAAGTCCACCTTGGACTATTTTTGTTTCTTTAGTAAAAGTCCACCCCGGATTAGTCGTTTTTCTTTCAAATAATAAAAGAGTCTTTATTTCTTTTCTCTCTAGACTTGAGACATAATCTTGCATAAATCAATTCCATGAAAATTGTCTTATTCTCCATCTTCACTTGATTGCTATATCTTTATATGATGAATTAATCTTAATCTTACTCATTAATGACGACTCATTAAAAGGTAAATGGACCCATAAACCATTCACATAACTAAATACACATTTAGTCTCAAGATAACAAATGCTTTAACCAATTGGGATGAACGAATCACTTTCTCTTCTCTCTACATTCTACCCCCATACACCCTCTCTATACACTCACCCCTTATACACACTTCATGTACACTCTCTATATACACCTTCTCCCATACACTATCCTCATACGCCTCTCATCCCACCATTAGACCCCTTTTCCATACGGCCATGACAAAGAAATGGACTGCGGTTGCTCACCATCAAATAGACATCCATGCTGCCACAATTTAAGGGGTTGTTTGTTCCCTTCATAAATACTACATGCCGATACACTGGGGCTGTCCGTATTCCATCGCAAATATAAAAGAAATGCACGAAGTTGTTCATGCCATTAATAGGTGCCACGTGATAATCCGATGGAGCTCTACCGGTATAAATCAAGGGGCTAGGATGCCCGCCGCCAGCAAAAGGCCGCTTGAACTATAAAGAGGCTACCTCGCAATCGAGAGAGGCGAAAGCAAACTAGGGGCTCATCTTGCCCAATGTTTCATGTACAAATATATAAAAAAGGCTCGCTAGGTTGAAACCCAAAAGGGCAACCTAGGCAAAAGTTAGAGCATTGCACCAAAAAGAAGCCCGCTAGGTTGAAAACCCGAAAGGGCGGCCTAGGCAAAAAAAGGGTGTGCACAAAGAGATAAAATAAAAAAAAAAAAAAAGAAAAATAGAAGGGGCTATCACCATAGAAAAGTAAAAGTCCCATTTTATTTTCACTTCAAATGTTCTATTTTTCTTTCTTTCCCTACAAAGAAGATTAACGCGGTAGCAGCAGCCATGACAACTACAATGGAGCAATCCACCGCAATGAGCTGCAATGAAGCAATCCAAAGCAACAAGCTACAACGGAGTAACCTATCGCGACAAATGAACCTCATACTCAAACCCAACTCCATCATCAGCCAGGATATCCCCGAACTACGCGGACCTAAGCTTCTCACCTTGAGGAGAACGTAGGCAACCTTAGGGTCCGGTCCAAAATATACACAACCCACCTCGTAGCCAATTTTCCTTCTCTTCTCTCTTGCCCCATATTTCTACTCCTGACTACTTCACTCACAATTGATCAAAACATTTAATATTTCGAGACTACTAGTCTAAAACATAATCATAAGATGCATAACTAATCAACGAGGTCCATTCTCGAGCAATCAAATGAGAATCTTGAATAAAACAATTTTCAAATGTCTCTACAAGTCTTCCGTTCTACAATCTAGGAAAGAGCTAAACACTTACTTTCTGTCAGGCAGGGGCTTCCTCCCTTTTGTACATATATACACTCAGTTGCCCAAAGAGTCAAAATGTGAGTACTATCTCTCTCTCTCTTACTCTCCCCAAAATGCCCCCGCATGTTTTCAAACAATTCTTTTTACCTTTTTTGAGTCGACTGAATGATTTCAAAAAAAAAAAATATGAATAAAAATAAAAAATGATGACGCAAAAGAGATGCCCGCTAGATTGAAAACCCGCAAGGGCGGTCTAGGAAGAAAAAAGGGTGCGTCTTAAAAAGGTAGGATACCCCGCTCTACACCCTTATCGAACTAGGGTTTCCCCAACAGAATGGGTCGACTATGTGGTTTCTCGGAGAATATCGAGGCTTCAACAAGGATGTACCCCTCATCGTCAAACTCTGCACATGACGAACACTTTGAATTTGTTAGAATCATAACTAATTATAAGGCATCTTTATAAAATCATAACACTTTCAAAAGTATTCTCTTCCCTGACACTTTGTTTATAAACCCGCACTCTCGGTCTCCACAAAATTGTAAAAACATCCTCGATCCATCTGAGACCCATCTCCATGATTCTTGAGTTGACTCGGTCCTTTACCCTATCTCCTACACTTTAGGGAACCCCTAGGCCTAAACCCTCAACTCTCTACGTCCCAATCTGACTTGATTCAAAACCTTAGGTCCCGCACCTACCCGGTCAGTCTTACATAGGTTACACCATAACCCCTTAGCTCGACCCTCCACAAGTTAGTAGCGGGACTCCTAAAGCTTCAAACCAGTCTTATCCAAAACCTCAAGCCTTAAACCAGTCTACCGAATCCAAATCCTTAGAATGACCCATTAGGTCCCGAACCTACTGGTCTCGAGTCTACCTGATCTCTTAGATCCCAAACCTACCAATATATATTCATCCTTACCTTGTCCAGACTATGTCTCCCTTATCCTCTTAGGTCCAACCTTTTAGGTCTACCCAGTCTAACCTATTGAACGATCCCTTAGATCCCAAGTCCATTCAAGTCTACCAAGCGCCTACCTTGTAGGTCTCTAGCATATCCGATCCACACTTTAGGTCTCAACTCCTAAACCCTTTAGATCACAAAAATGTCTACACTCTAGGTCTATAACCTTAGATGTCGACCCTTAGAACTCTTTAGTTCCCAAGCCTGCTCGGTCCAGCCAAAACAATGCCATCTACGCCTACCGTCATACCCAAACCATCGCCCTGCCACTCTTAAACCTAGTGTCACTCCTTAGCTTCAAAAGACTTCCTAGTCTGACCTTCAACCCTTTAGGTCTCTAACCTACTTAATCCGAGCCGAGTCCAAACCTCGCCACCTACAAGGTCCACCCTTGAACTCCATGGATCTCAAACCTTTATTCCCCACGAGTCCAAACCTCGAACGTATAGGACCTCCCGCGTACCGTGATATGCCATAAAGATATCAAAACCCGTCCAGTCAAAAATCGTGCGCTTAACACCTTTGGTCCCATACCAACCCACCTTCGCAATCGCCGAACGAGCTTGGTCACACGCAATGACCTCTGAGACAAACTTAGGACCTAAGCATACCCAATCCAACTTAGGTACCTATTGTACTCAAGCAAAGTCTTGGACACTCAATCCCTTTACCTAAAGCGCCAACATGGTCATATATCCAAAACCATTTCCCGCACCTATGGTTCGCACCTAGCTTAAACTTTCAAACACTCTAGGATCCAAGCCCGACATGCGTATTAGGTACTAGGATCATCCAATCCCAATCCGTTGCTCCTTGGATGACCTCAATCCTGCTTGGTCCTAACCCATAACGCGGTTTCTCTAGGACAAAAGACTTACCCACTTGAAAGCCTTATGTCCCAACGCTACCCTGCCTAGCCTTCGATCTCCTAGATCTCACGCCTACCATTCCATTAGGCCCCGGTCTCCTTAACACATGTCTAAGTCTTACCCTAGCTAAACCCTAGCACTTTAGCCTAGGTCTAACCTATCGAGCCTATCCAGCCATGAGGTATCAAGCTCACCTGCCCCAAACCGCAACACTCTTAGACCTCAAACTTGCTCGGTCTAAACCAAGACAAACCTTCAAATGCTTTCGGTCTCCAAACCCTAGCCTTAAGCCTAAGTAGTCACATTCTCTCCAAACCCTAGCCTCAAGCCTAGGTAGTCACCTTCTATTCAAAGCCTAGCCTTAAACCTAGGTAATCGCATTCCCTCTAAACCCTAGTCCCAAACCTAGGTAATTGCCTTCTCTCTAAACCCTAGCCTCAAGCCTAGGTAGTCACCTTCTATCCGAAGCCTAGCCTTAAACCTAGGTAATCACATTCTCTCAACCCTAGCCTCAAGCCTAGGTGGCCACATCCTCTACAAACCCTAGCCTCTAGCCTAGGAAGTCACATGCGCTCCGAACCCTAGCCACAAGCCTAGGTAGTCACCTTCTATCCGAAGCCTAGCCTTAAACCTAGGCAATCACATTCTCTCAACCCCAGCCTCAAGCCTAGGTTGCCACATCCTCTACAAACCCTAGCCTCTAGCCTAGGAAGTCACATGCACTCTGAACCCTAGCCTCAAGCCTAGGTAATCACATCTTCCCAAACCCTAGCCTCAAGCCTAGGTAGTCACATTCCCTCCAAACCCTAGCCTCAAGCCTAGGTAATCACATATCCTTAAGCCTAGGAAACCGCAATATCCTCTTTAACCCTAGCCCAAGTTCTAGGGAATTTCCAAAGCCCCGCATGCAACATCATTTCCAAATTCCTGAAACCCTAGTCTCGAAACCTAGGAAATTTATAATCTTAATCCCCCGTCTTATTGAACCCTAACCCAAAACCTAGGATACAATGCCCTGTCCAAAACTTAATCAACCCTAGCCTCAGGACTAGGAAGCCGCATTCGCTCTCAACCCTAGCCTCAGGCCTAGGAAGCCGCATTCGCTCTAAACCCTAGCCTCGAGCCTAGGTAGTCGCATTCTCTCTAAACCCTAGCCTCGAGCCTAGGTACTCGCATTCGCTCCAAACCCTAGACTCAAGCCTAGGTAGTCGCACTCTTTCTAAACCCTAGCCGCAGGGCCTAGGAGACTATATCCTCACTAAACTCTATCATCGAGCCTAGGATTCAATATTCCCTTCAAACCCTAGTCCTAGACCTAGGAAATTCCTTCACCTTAGTCTCAAAATATAGGAAGTTTACAGTCCTTAGCCTTAAAACCTAGCCTAAAGCCTAGGTTACCACGAACATTTCCAAGCCATAGTCACCAATCCCAGAAAATGCTGAACCCTAACATCAAGCTTAGTGGACCTTCCACAAAATCAATCCCTCTTCCCAACGGTCCATGGTCTCAAGCCTAGGAAGTCACAACCTTTACAACTCCCAGCCTTATGTCTAAAACCCAATGCCTTTGCAACCTCTGAGCCTACCACAACTCCAAGCCCTAGCCTCCTAGACCTAGGAAATTCCTAAACCCTAGTCCCAAACCTAGGAGAGTCATGGTCCTTAAACACCAGTTTCCAAACCATTGTTCGAAACCCTAACATCTAGGAAGTTCCCAAACCTCAACCTTTCCAAGCCCTAGCACTAAGCCTAGGATAGAATACTCTCCTCATGCTTAAATGAACTCCAATCCCTAGCCCGTAAGCCTAGGAAATCCACATTATCTCCAAGACATAATCTAAAGCCCAAGAAGCCGTGACATCTTTGGCATCCCTATCTCAAGATTAGGAGATCACCATCTTCCTTATTCCCTTTCCTTAAAAAGCCTTAGGTCCTACCTCTAGGCAACCAAGAAAAATGTCCCTTACCTAACACATTGGTGTCAATGGCTCGTAGCCTCATTCCCTCCTAAATTAGGATAAGCGAAACCCAGATCATGTTTCCCATATTAGCAACTCCCCGAGAGTCCATCTCCTTCGCATCTCCCTAAAGGTCCTTTGCCCTTGTGACTCACCAAAGAGTCCTTTGTGACTCCCCGAGAGTCTATCACCTTTGTGACTCCCCGAGAGTCCGTCACCCTTGTGACTCCCCGAGAGTCTATCACCTTTGTGACTCCCCGAGAGTTCATCCCGTTTGCGACTTCATAACAATCCATCATCTTTGCCTCCACATGCAAAATTTCAGTTTTACCCCTAGTACATTCCCCTTTGTTCATTTTAGGTGCCCTTAGCACTATTTTGACTGATATTCGTTAACTTTGGGAACGGAAAGCCCCTTAAAATTTCCATTCTTCACCAAATATTTGCTTAGGATTCGTATGATTGCAGAGACTTCGGCGCCTCTATGTCATACGCATCCTAGATCGATCGTGATTGGCAGAGACCTGGGCGTTTCTAATTACGAGAGATCCAGCATCTATTATTTTAACGCGATCGGCAGAAACCCGGGCGTTTCTGATTGCGTTTAAAATTTCCAAACATTTGCTTAGGATTCGTATGATTACAGAGACTTCGGCGCCTTTATGTCATACCCATCCTAGATCGATCGTGATTGGCAGAGACCCAGGCGTTTCTAATTACGAGAGATCCAGCATCTATTATTTTAACGCGATCGGCAGAAACCCGGGCGTTTCTGATTGCGTTTAAAATTTCCAAATATTTGCTTAGGATTCGTATGATTACAGAGACTTCGGCACCTCTATGTCATACACATCCTAGATTGATCGTGATTGGCAGAGACCCGGGCGTTTCTAATTACGAGAGATCCAGCATTTATTATTTTAACACGATCAGCAGAAACCCAGGCGTTTCTGATTGCGTTTAAAATTTCCAAACATTTGCTTAGGATTCGTATGATTACAAAGACTTAGATACCTCTATGTCATACGCACCTTAGATCGATCGTGATTGGCAGAAACCCTGGCATTTCTAATTACGAGAGATCCAGCATCTATTATTTTAACGCGATCGGCAGAAACACGGGCGTTTCTGATTGCGTTTAAAATTTCCAAGTATTTGCTTAGGATTCGTATGATTGCAGAGACTTCGGCGCCTCTATGTCATACGCATCCTAGATCGATCGTGATTGGCAGAGACTCAGGCGTTTCTAATTACGAGAGATCCAGCATCTATTATTTTAACGCGATCGGCAGAAACCCGGGCGTTTCTGATTGCGTTTAAAATTTCCAAACATTTGCTTAGGATTCGTATGATTACAGAGACTTCGGCGCCTCTATGTCATACGCATCCTAGATCGATCGTGATTGGTAGAGACCCAGGCGTTTCTAATTACGAGAGATCCAGCATCTATTATTTTAACGCGATCGGCAGAAACCCGGGCGTTTCTGATTGCGTTTAAAATTTCCAAATATTTGCTTAGGATTCATATGATTACAGAGACTTCGGCACCTCTATGTCATACACATCCTAGATTGATCGTGATTGGCAGAGACCCGGGCGTTTCTAATTACGAGAGATCCAGCATTTATTATTTTAACACGATCGGCAGAAACCCAGGCGTTTCTGATTGCGTTTAAAATTTTCAAACATTTGCTTAGGATTCGTATGATTACAAAGACTTAGGCACCTCTATGTCATACGCAACTTAGATCGATCGTGACTGGCAGAAACCCTGGCATTTCTAATTACGAGAGATCCAGCATCTATTATTTTAACGCGATCGGCAGAAACACGGGCGTTTCTGATTGCGTTTAAAATTTCCAAGTATTTGCTTAGGATTCATATGATTGCAGAGACTTCGGCGCCTCTATGTCATACGCATCCTAGATCGATCGTGATTGGCAGAGACTCAGGCGTTTCTAATTACGAGAGATCCAGCATCTATTATTTTAACGCGATCGGCAGAAACCCGGGCGTTTCTGATTGCGTTTAAAATTTCCAAACATTTGCTTAGGATTCGTATGATTACAGAGAATTCGGCGCCTCTATGTCATACGCACCTTAGATCGATCGTGATTGGCAGAAACCCTGGCGTTTCTAATTACGAGAGATCCAACATCTATTACTTTAGCGCGATCGGCAGGAACCCGGGCGATCCTGATTGCGTTTACCATTCCATCTTGGGATTATTTAGACGACGTAGTCTTTATTTTTCCCAAATAACTTCATTGCTTACGAATGTTCGTTCTTCATGCAAGATAGTATTCGTAGGTTTGTTATCCGCAGCAGAAGTTCGATGTCTCGTCTTTCCCCAATAGCTTCGAACTACGACCGACTTGATTCCTCCGAGGATACGTAGGAAGCCTGAAAAGGTTCAGCCACCCGACCGCCTTGGTCATTTACCGGCTTGATTCCTCTGAGGATACGTAGGAAGCCTGAAAAGGTTCAGCCACCCGACCGCCTTGGTCATTTCCTATCCCCTTCGAACTACGACCGGCTTGATTCCTCCGAGGATACGTAGGAAGCCTGAAAAGGTTCAGCCACCCGACCGCCTTGGTCATTTCCTATCCCCTTCGAACTACGACCGGCTTGATTCCTCCGAGGATACGTAGGAAGCCTGAAAAGGTTCAGCCACCCGACCGCCTTGGTCATTTCCTATCCCCTCCGAACTACGACTGGCTTGATTCCTCCGAGGATACGTAGGAAACTTGAAAAGGTTCAGCCACCCAACGGACATGGTCATCTCTCATCCCCAGCAATTACATTTTCCCCAGCAAGTCATAATTTCTCCCC
This sequence comes from Campanula takesimana, assembly GCA_026119855.1. Lineage (NCBI taxonomy): Eukaryota > Viridiplantae > Streptophyta > Magnoliopsida > Asterales > Campanulaceae > Campanula > Campanula takesimana. The sequence continues at coordinate 293,562 of JAOWBW010001312.1, read as the reverse complement.
AAGCGGAAGGCATTGATCCCATCAGAGGACAATCATTCTCAATTTCTCCATCAGATTTGAACTACGTTTGGCTTGATTCCCCCGCGGATACGTAGGTCGCCTGCCAAGGTTCAGCCGTTCCCTTACCTTTCCTCTGTTTTGAAACTCATGTTTCAGAACGGTTCCTATTTTTATCGTCGACCCTCCATTGCCTTGCAAGAAGCGTCGCCGAGGGGCTACTGTTAGTACCCGATCTGAAAATGAGTTTATTAGGGATTTACCAAATACACAAGGACTTTATAGGAATTACAAACCTTGCAAAGACTTGTCCCGGATTCCCAAAATATACCTCATTGTTCTAGAACATCTTAAAGATGGCCAAAATAGGGTTTCCATAAAACATGTAAAACCCTAGCTTAGTAATTAAGTCAGCCAGGAATGATGGCCACGCGGCCACATTCGTCCAAGCTCCAACCTTGGCCACGCGGCCAACGTCGCCGCCGCCCTCCATCTTGGCCACGCGGTCATATCCGCCCCGGATGATCTGGACCGTCAGATCTCTCCATCAGTTTCCTATTTAAAGACCTCCCTTGCCTCATAATAGGGGGATCTAAATTTGAGAGCTCTTAAGGGACGATTTTGCTCCCAAATCAAGTCATTCAAGCCTCCAAAAACACTCTCAAGAATCCCAAGAAGATCCAAGGTTATTTCTTGCCAACAAAGGTAAGTTTTCTAACTTTTTCTTCATGTTCTTGCCATATTATTAATTTAGATCCATAATATTCATATTCTTAATATGTTTATTCATATGTTCTTCATAACATTCATATTCTTAATATGTTTATTCATATGTTCTTCATAACATTCATATTCTTAATATGTTTATTTCATGTGTTCTTCATAATATTCATGTTCCTAACATCTTTATTCATATGTTCTTCATGACATTCATATGTTCATAATATGTTCTTCGCATGTTCATCATATTCTTAGGTTAAGACCTTATTTATGCTATATTTAGGGTTACGATCTTCATGTTAACATGTTATTCAATAGCCAATGATGATCTAGGGTTCATCAACCCAAGGATGATCTAGGAACTACTTCTAAACCCTAATCTTTAGGTAATTCCCCCCTCATTATGCATGATCCCGATTCTTCTGCCTATTCTAAATTCTTCTCGAACTACGCTGACCTGAGCTTCTCACATTGAGAGGAACGTAGGCAATCTTCGGATCCGGTCTAAATCACTAACACACTACATACACTGCATCATGATAGAAAGACCGATCAATTCGGGCAATAGGAGTGATAACGTTCAATATTCTTCTCTTGTTGTAATTTGACCCCGAACCTATTAACATGCTTTTTCTCAAAGTTTTGGCTATAATTAAAACGGCATGGCGACTCTCATAATTTTAATGTTGCAATGAATATCCCAAATTCAAACACACGTATTCACAAGCGCTCATTCTACGAGTGCTCATTATGCGCCTAAGAGCCACGCGCCTCATCGCCGTGTACCTCCTAGCCCTATGCGTCCTCCTAGATCAAGCGCTCCAAAATTTCAAAAGAAAGATTTTGTTAAGGCTAAATCATCTGACCCAAAGAAGAATGCTATCCCAAAGAAAAGTAAAGAGTTTGTAAAAACTCATGCGATTGGTGGCTTTCAACATTGTTCTATTTGTGATTATTTAGGACATAAGGCCATGGAATGCCTTTTGCAATTCACTCCCAATGCCAAAGGACGTAAAAATCCTAAGGTCAAGCAAGAGTGGGTCGTCAAAAGTTGCTAACTCTAGGACCCAAAAGGAATAAAGGGGACCTGCTTAAATGTCTATATTTCAGGTTCTTTGTTTCATGGTTGGATCTTCAAAAGCTAGAAATTATGAATGGATTCTTGATAGTGGGTGTTCAAGACATATGACTGGAGATCAATCCTTATTAGAAGATGTCCATGAAGAAAGAGGCCCCTCAGTAACATTTGGTGATAATAACAAAGGTCAAGTTGTTGCATATGGAAAGCTCAAGAAAGACAAAGTGTGCATTGAAAGAGTCTCTCTCGTCGAAGGGCTCAAGCACAATTTATTATCCATATCTCAATTCTGCGATAAAGGATTAGAATGCCATTTCACCTCAACTCAATGTCTTATCAAGAATGGCAAAACTGGAGCTACATTACTCACGGGATATCGTAAGACAAATATTTACATTATTGATTTCCATAGTATGAACTCTAGTATTAATCTTTGTTTTGTAGCTAAAAGTGTGAGCGAAAATAGTTGGCTGTGGCACAAGCACTTATGTCACTTGAACTTCAAATATCTATCTAAACTCAGCAGGAATAACCTTATTAAAGGACTTCCCAAGGTTGCTGATCATCATGACAAGAAGTGCGCCGCGTGTTAACTTGGCAAACAACCGAAGAAGTCTTTCTCCAGCAAGACCAATCCCTCAACTTCTAGATGTTTGCAACTGCTTCACATTGATCTATTTAGACAAGTCACCACTGCAAGTATTAGAAGAAACAAGTATACTTTAGTTGTGGTGGATGATTATTCAAGATATACATGGGTGGAAATGATGATCTCAAAAGACTATTGTTACGACATTTTGACCACCTTATTTCGACTACTCCAAACCCAAAAAGAAGATGACATCGTTAGTGTTCGATCCGACAATGGAACAGAATTCAAGAACAACGGTGTTGCTCGATATTGCGACGATCATGGGATAGATCACAACTTCTCAACCGTTGGAGTTCCTCAAAAAAATGGTGTTGTGGAAAGAAAGAATAGGACGTTGATTGAAGCAGGAAACACGATGATAGCTGAAGCTAAATTGCCCAAGTACTTTTGGGAAGAAGCTATCAACACAGCATGTTTTACTCAAAATCATTCCATCATCAACAAACTTCACAACAAGACTCCGTATAAACTTTGGCGTGGTAGAAATCCCAACATTGCATTCTTCAAGATCTTTGGTTGTAAGTGTTATATCCTCTACAACGGAAACGAACATAGAGTTAAATTCGATGCCAAAGCCGACGAAGGTATTTTTGTTGGGTATGCCAAACATTCTAAAGCTTTTCGCGTTTTTAATAGATCTATATTAGTGATAGTTGAATCTGTACATGTTACATTTGATGAACATTCTCTCCTTGAGCCATATTTGGCTCCAAATGTTGCTGATGATTCTGTTGAGCTTAATGATACAGGTGCTCCTATTCATGTTGCGCCTACTCAAAATCAGAATCTATCAACTCAAGGAAATCCATCCACATCAGTTGCGCCTAACTCCTCATATGGCGCGCCAAATGGATCATCAGCTGTGCCTCACTCATATGTTGCCCCTCTTGATTCCTCTCACACACCTATTTCTACTGCTGCTTCTGGTGTAAACCCAAGTTTCAACTATACACCAATTCACCCCCCAAATTTTGATGATTTAGAATCTGGTGAAGATGTACCAATTGAAGACCTTCAAGTTACTACGACTTAACCTAACTTACCACCTGAAATTCGTGAAGTTAGAGGTCACCCAATCAATAATATCATTGGTGATCTAAATGTTTGTGTTCGTACAAGGAGAGCTACAAACTTTGATGCTTACACTGCTTTTATCTCTCAAATTGAACCGAAGAAGGCTAATGAAGCGCTCTAAGATTCTAATTGGGTTGTTGCTATGCAAGAAGAACTCAATCAATTTGAACGATGTAAGGTTTGGACTCTTGTTCCAAGACCAAATGATCAAGGAGTGATTGGTACGAAATGGGTGTTCAGAAACAAGATGGATGAGATGGAACCATCACAAGGAACAAAGCAAGATTGGTTGCACAAGGCTATAGGCAAGAATAAGGAATTGATTACGATGAAACTTTCGCGCCCGTAGCAAGACTTGAAGCTATTAGAATCTTTCTAGCTTACGCTGCTCATAAGAACTTCAAGTTATATCAAATAGATGTAAAGAGCGCGTTTCTAAATGGTGAACTCCAAGAACAAGTCTATGTTTCTCAACCACCTGGGTTTGAAGATTCAAAATTTCCAAATCATGTGTACAAACTCCAGAAAGCTTTGTATGGGCTCAAGCAAGCACCAAGAGCATGGTACGATACACTATCCAAGTTTCTCATCGAAAAAGGCTTCACTCGCGGTAAAATCGATACAACTCTTTTCATTGCCAAACATAATGGTCATAAATTACTTGTTCAAATTTATGTTGATGATATTATATTTGGTTCTACTAATGAATTGTTGTACAAGCGCTTTGAGAAACTAATGAAGAGCAATTTTGAAATGAGCATGATGGGAGAATTCACATTCTTCCTCGGGCTTCAAATCAAGCAAATGAATGAATACATATTTATCAATCAAGCCAAATATACAAAGGACTTAATCAAGAAGTTTGGACTTGACAATGCTAAACCATACAATACTCTAATGGCTACCGGCAACAAACTCGACAAAGATTTAAAAGGTAAACGTGTTGATCAAATGCTCTATCGAGGTATGATTGGCTCGCTCCTTTATCTTACTGCTAGTAGGCCCGATATTATGTTTAGTGTTTGTGTTTGCGCTCGTTATCAATCAGACCCTAGAGAAGCGCACTTTATTGCTGTGAAACGTATTATAAGATATCTATCCGGTACTGTTAACCTTGGAATTTGGTACACCAAAGATTCGAACTTTAAACTTATAGGTTATTCAGATGCGGATTATGCAGCGTACACAATTAATAGGAAAAGCACAAGTGGCACTTGTCATTTCCTTGGATATCGACTTGTGTCATGGGCAAGTAAGAAACAAGCTTCAGTATTTGTCTCAACAACCAAAGCTGAATATATCTCTGCGGGAAGTTGTTGCTGTCAAATACTATGGATGAAGCAGCAATTGGTGGACTATGATATCATTGAAGAAAATTGTCCCATCTACTGCGACAATTCATCAACCATTGCCGTTTTTGAAAATCCTGTCATGCACTCAAAAACCAAGCACATCGACATCAAATATCACTTTCTCAAAGACCACGTGGAGAAAGGAAATATACATTTGGAACATGTGGGAACCGACTTTCAAATCACCGACATTCTAACGAAAGCACTTGACGCGAAACGATTCATATTTTTGAGAGGTGAAATGAGTATGCTTGAACTCAACTAAATTCTATATAGTTTTGTTACTACTAATGATTTTATGTTTTGTTGAGTTATAAGTACCCTAGGTCTCAAAAGTTAAATCATTTCAAGTTTCAAGGAAACTTCATGCACCTGAGTATGCGCCCCACTCACTATGCGCCTCACTCTCTTGCGCGCCCATTTCATATCGCGCCCTATCCTTCATGCGCGCCTCTTGAGTGTTATGCGCCCCTCATGCGCGAATTAAATGTTTGCGGCTCAATCAATGCTCAAAATTTATTTTTTTCAATGATTGAACGTATTAAATTTGTCACAAGTACCTGGTATGTAAATGCTATTCATTTATTATAGAAATTCTTGTCTTTTGACATTCCATAATTGTTCAAGGGTACTTGTGCAATTAATATTCCCTCGTTTTTCGTTTTTCAAAAATTTTATTTTTTAGGGATATATTTCTTGCACCCCAAACTTACACCAATACAGATGTTTTTGGAGTTTGTGCAAAAATTAATCAAAATTTCTCATACACTTATAGGGAAAGTGGATCAGTTTTTCTTTACCCAATATGTCACATCTAGTGTACTTTGGGTCTTTCAACCATTAATAGCCATCATTTCATAAAAACCCCTCATTAATGTTTGTCCTTTCCTATTCAAATCACCATAAATTCACATCTATTCATCTTCTCTTTTTGGAAACCCTAAACCTATATATACACTAACCCTACCTCTTCCCATTCCTCTTTTCATCATCACCTACACTCCTTCCTACCAACTCTCTCCTTCTCTGACCATCACCATTCCAATTTCTCTCTCTACTCATTTCCAGTTTCTTCTCCCTCTCTCTTCCGTCTCTCTCTCTCTCTCTATTTTCTCTATATATTTCTTCTCCTCTTCATCATATTAGTTATAAGAAAGCATCCAAATCATCACAAGACGGAATGGTATGGATTTCTAACCCAAAACTCCTTTAAATTTCTGCAATTTTTTTTACTTTTCTGAGTTTCGGGTTCTTCATAAACCGAAAATGGCTTTTCTTTGATTAATCTTGCTTCGATTCTCTGTTTTCAAAATAGTTTGTTGGGTTGTGTTCTTTTAGTGTTTACGAATCTTTTGAAACCAACTTTTCGACGATCAATGTACTGTATTTTGCGAATCTGAAATCTTAGATTTTTGACTTTTTAAATTTTCGGATCTTTGAATCCATTTTCCGGATTTGTTGTTGATTTATACTTGTTTTGGTTTACATTTTCATGATCCTTGTGTTCATGCGGTCATTTTGACATATTGTATGATTGATTTGGTGAAGTTTCATGAATTATGTGTTCTTGGTGTTCTTGATGTTCTTCAAGCACTCAAGCATGTTCTTCGTGTTCTTCGTTAGTTTTGCATGACTTGGTTGTCAATATTTTCAAAACATGTTTTTCAAAATTTTCATATTTTGATTCTTAAAATCTTGCATATGTATGTTTGCATGTGTTTGTATGTTTTTGTGTGTTTTTATGCTAAGTTTAAATTATATACATAGTTATGCGCCTATATATGAATTCATGCGCCTAGTTATTTATGCGCCTATTGACCTTATGCGCCTCAAAATGATTCATGCGCCTGACATTCGTATGCGCCTCTAGCTATTAAAAATGTTATGCGCCTCAATCCTTTATGCGCCTAATAACATTATGCGCCTAAACACCTTATGCGCCTCAATTCATACTTAGTCAAATTTTTCTATGTTTTTAATATTTCCTTAGTATTTTTCATAGAACCATGATATGCGCCTCATACCTATGTGCGCCTTCAACATGTTTGCGCCTAATAATAGTATGCGCCTATATATTGCTATGCGCCTATGTTTACTTAGCACATCATTATGATTCTATGCACCTAATACACTACTAGCTTCACTCAAATGTTTACTTTTCAGGATCCTGCAAATTTCAGACCCGGTGAGACGATTGATCTTGCTGAGCTCTCACTTGATCCAATAGGGCTTGAAATCATCTCAACCCTTCACAACGCTGGACTCACTCCTTTATTCACGCTGGATCAACTATTCTATTCTCTGCTCCTTGTTGATGAATTTTTCTCAACCGCAGCTCTAGTTGAGACTCCTGCTGATGGATACGTGCGATACAGGATGTGCGCCACTGTTCAGAACGTTGCTATAACCATCTCTACGGGCACAATCAAGAACATAGTGAGTTTCAGCACTACTGGCCCTCAGGGTGTTTCTGGACAACCAAACTCTTACTCAGTAGCAGCGCAGAATATTGTAGCGCATACTTATCTCAAAATCCCTACTATTTTGAACAACATCAAAAATGTTGAGATAAGAGATGGTGGTGATCTGCTCGCTCATATAGCGCATCTTGTTGATACTTCGATCGTGTTCAAGACCGGCAATGTAAATAGATTCACTGTGGAGTAGTGGGAGTATACTGCTGCCATCATGGGAAAGACTAGGTTGAATTGGCCTCAGATTTTGTTCAAAACTTTGTCAGACCAGATTGACAAATATAACAAGAACAAGGCTGATGGGAAGACAAAGTTCAAAACTCACTGCAGGATCCTTACCAAAATTTTCCTCACTTATCCTGCCCTTACCCAATTCCTTAATGAGAACCCTGCCTATAAAACCGATGATGTTCCAGTTTTTGGAAAAGACAACCTTGTCTTGAAGAGGCGCAAGAAGCGCATGGCAAAGCACGCGCCTAGGGTAAAGGGTGCTCAGTTGGTTAATGAAACCACTGAGTCAGATGAAGGAAAAGAAGGTGCTGATGTCCGCGCACAAGATGGCACAGATATTGAAGTTTCACCTCGCGCGGAACCAATAGCTGTTCCAGGCGCAGAGAAAGGAAAGGGTAAAGGGATTGCTGAAGAAGGAAGTAGACCCTCTAAGCGCCCTAGAACTGAAAAAGATGATGAAGCAGATCTCAGACGTTCTCAAGAAGCTAGCCGCCTTGAGGCGCAAAGGAAAAAGGATGAACATTATAGACTCAAACAGGCTGCTTCCTTAGCCAAAAAGGAAAGGCTCAAAGGCGCAGGCTCAAGTGCTGATGCACGTGCTCCTGCTCCTACTGCGCCTCTTCCTCCCCGCGCGCCTCCAACAAAACCTTCAACCGCTCCAGTTATTAAACCAACTTCTGTCTCACTCACTGCTGATCAACAGAAACTCAGAGATCAAATATCTATTGAGTTATTCGGAGACCTAAGTGAGGATCAAGTTGAGGGGGAGCCAGAACCTTTACTCCCGCGCAGATCTACTCGTGCGCGTATGACTCCTGCGCCTCCCCTTACTGATGAACCAAGTTCAAGTGCTGAATATCTTCCTTCTCCTCTACAGAAAACAACTCCTGTTCATTCTCCTACCAGGCGCCCGGATCCTTCTGCGCCCCAATCTGATGACGCGTCTCCTCCTAATGCTGACTTACGTGTGGTTATTTCTATACTTCAAAAAGTTCATGAAGGCCATGCTCGAATTGAGTCTCAGTTAGAGATTTATACTTCAATGATTACCAGTCAGGCAGATGAGATTGCTGCCATTAAGGGGGAGATAACGCGCATTGGCGCAGATATCAAAGACAAACACTTTTTGACCCCTCAGCAATGGAGTGATGCTATCGCCCAAATGAATGATTTATTCAAAGACACTCTTGCTGAGCTTTATGAAAGAATTGTAGGAGGAATCAAGCTCACTGATGGTCAAGCTTTTATTGATGCAATTAAGCAAGTAGAGACCAGTGTGGCTGCAGATATCAAGAAGTTGCTTGACTTAGTCACTGGTGAAAGTGATAAGTTAGTGAATGTAATGGATAAGCTGAAGGAAATAAAGGATGAGCTCGAGAATGCTCCAAGCGCGCACATTGACACTGTGCCCTCTTCTAGCGCCGCGCCATTTAACTCTCGCTCCTTACTTTCAAAGTTGGATATTTTGAAGGAGTTGATTGTTACTCACTTCAATGCCGCGCATTCTAGCACAGACAGGCGCGCAGAAAGAACTTCTGCTGATATTGTCACCGCGCAAGCTGCTGTTGAAGCTAACCTTCAAATTGTTGAAGAAAATCTCTCTCAACAGCAAGCTATCTCTCAACGCACCATTAATGAGTATCAAACCATCAATGTTGATCATTTGCGCTATATCAGAGATGGTGTCACAGACACTCATAGAGTTGTAAACCGTTGTCACCAACTCTCCAAACAAATTCAGCGCTCAGTTTCAGAAATAGAAGAAGGATTGAAGGATGACGACGCGCCTCCTCCCAACCCTTAGTTTCTTTTATTTGCAAGTTATTTGAAATCTTTTTGTGATTAGAAACTTTTGTTAGTGATTTAGTGCTTTTTTTTAGCACCTTTTGATTTTTGTTCCATTGAAAACATGTAATCACCAACTCCTATATTTCGAGTTTTAATGAGAACAAAGCATCACTATTATTTCAAACCTTGTTCACTCAAACTTCGTGTTTGTAGAACAATGAATATTGTTTAAAATCATATGCATCATATTTGAACTGCTTCATATTTCATACATTGAGTTTAAACTTTGTTTAAACATATTTCAAAACTAAAACTCATATTCCCTCCGTCCCATTTTAAATTGCAAATACTAGGTTGGCACGGGGATTAAGGGAAAAAGTGAAAAAGGTGATGTGTTGTGAGTGTTGATAGTTGAGTGGGAGAGAGAAAGTGGGGTAGAGAATAGTTAGTGGGTTAGTGGATGTGAGTGTGCAAGTGGGTTAAAACTTGCCATTTTTGGATTTTGCAATTTTAGTTGGGACACCCTTTTTGGCAACTTTTGCAATTTGAAATGGGACGGAGGGAGTATATCATTTTGAATGTGTTAAACTATCATTTCTATCTTTCCATTTGTAATGATTTATCTTTATTGGAATAGATTAGAAATCTATATCTTGGACTAGTGTGTGCATTAACTTGAGACATAATTTACCAATTTCATTTATTTGGACATGTTATTATCAAGTATAATGTTTGTCCCTGATATAGTAGGTAATGGCATCAATCAAATAGGGGGAGATTGTTAGGTATGCCCACTTATATCTCAATTTCAATGTAATAGGATTGATTAGATTTGATTGATCCATCACCTAAGTTTTAATTCATGGACTTTAGACCCAAATGTAAGAAGTTTTTATACTTCATTTTTTAGGCTGTCCATTGTCATAGAATAGGCTTTGGAATAGGGCAAAAAGATCAAGATTCATAAAAAAAAACACAAGTTCAGTTGAGCCACGCGCCATGCGCCCCTTCATGCCATGAGCCAAGCGCCTTCCAAGTGCGCGCATATGGCCTCATGCCTCAAATGATCCACGCGCTTTGTTACACGCCTTAAATGGACCATGCGCTCTAATGGCTCAGCACGCCTCATCATTGTTGATTTAACACTCAGTGATTTATTGAAGATTCAAAGACTTAAAGAGATTCAAACTACGCCAATGATCCAACGGTGGTTAAATAACACGTATGCACCCGCATCTAAGGACACCTGCCCATAACGGTCATATTTGTGTTATGTGTCTAACGGCTATAAAAGGACACGTGCTCCACTCAATAAGCGACAGCACATCCGTCTTTTTTCTGACTCACCAAGGATTTCCAACGGCTAGTTTTTTGGGCTCTACTATAAATACCCCATATCTTCAACCATTTGAAGTGGCTAAGCATTTCAAGAATTTCTCTCTCAAGCATTTGTTGAAGATTTGAAGATTGCCTTTGATATTTCCAGATCCTCAAGCAAAAACACTTTAGTTTTCTTGTGCTCTCAATCTCAAAGATCTAAAGAGCCTTGAATCTAAAATCACACACACACCTCTTTAAGTTTGATCACTTAGATCTTTATTTAAGAGATACACCGGTTATTGTCTAGGATTTGTTCTTTCATAGATATAGATCTTGAGTTAGTGCATAAGTTCAAACGATTGTAATTTGTAACACTCTCTCATTATATAAGATCTCCATTAGAAATCCAAGACTAACCATCTTGGTAGAGGACGTAGATCTTTCACCGATCGAACTTCTCCAAATAGCGCGTACTTATTTACTGCTATTTTCTTTCAAGTTCATATCATATCTAACTATTTGTTTGTTTATTCATTGTAGATTGATTGATTGAACTGTGTTGAGTTTGTTATATCATTTGCCTTAGTTTCTTATTTCACCCACTTTGAGCCAAAATATTTAGAGTGTGTGTGCGCCCCCTTTATCATACTTTGCGCCTATTTACATTACTAAATTCCGCTGTGAATTTCACTCACACACTTAGGCGCATATCATAACGCTTATTTGATAAAGTGCGCATTTGCAATTGAGTTTATCAAGGGTATGAAAAGAATTTTAAAACAGCTATTCACCCCCCCTCTAGCTATTTTTCATACCCTTGTTGCCCTTTGGGACTAACAACCCAACCAATCCGTACGGATGGTTTGTCCAGACGGAAAACAGTTTGTTCAGATCTCTTGTTTGACAAGGAATTTTGATCCCAAAAAGAATTAGGTTTATACCCTATTATATATGTGTATAGTCGGGTTTGAGAAACCTAATGGTTGATTTTAGAAATCATAACATGTTGTTTGAGAAACAATTACACACATATAGAAGGGATTATTAGTTTTGAGATTTAGAATCATCATAACTCAATAATCAATGAAGCAAAATAATTTTTACGAAGAAATCGTTTCTTCATCAAGCCTTGGGTCTAGCAATCCAGATCAAGAAGGTGTTCTTGATATCCGTTCAACGTGTGGATACCGATAGAGGGTTTTTGCTTTAACACCTTAAAGTCCATGTTCATGGATTCGATCTTCAAGGGTATGTTTCTTTCATCTTGTATTTAATTTAATCAACATGCACGGATCCGAGCTCTTGGGTGTTTGATTTTATCTGTTTATTCCACTGCGCATGATGCATTCAAAACCCAGCACACTATTGATAAGACTTTGCGCAACTGATGTAGATGGATTTGCTTGTGTTGATGCATTCTGATCTTGTGTATGCGCAGTAGGGAAGTGCACACCTGTCTCAATAGACTCAACAGAATCATCAGCAACATTAAGAGCCAAATATGGCTCAAGAAGAGAATGTTCATCGAATGTAACATGTACAGATTCAACTATCACTAATGTAGATCTATTGAAAACACGAAAGCTTTAGAATGTTTAGCATACCCAACAAAAATACCTTCGTCGACTTTGGCATCGAATTTACCTCTATGTTCATTTCCATTGTAGAGGATATAGCATTTGCAGCCAAAGATCTTGAAGAAAGCAATGTTAAATGTTCTACCACGCCAGAGTTCATAAGGGGTCTTGTTATGGCGCTTGTTGATGAGGGAACGATTTTGAGTAAAGCATGCTGTGTTGATAGCTTCCTCCCAGAAATACTTAGGAAATTTAGCTTCTGCTATCATCGTCTTCCCTGCTTCTATCAACGTTCTATTCTTTCTTTCCACAACTCCATTTTGTTGAGGAACTCCAGCGGTTGAGAAGTTATGATCTATCCCATGATCGTCGGAATATCGAGAAGCACCGTTGTTCTTGAATTCTGTTCCATTATCGGATCGAACACTAACGATGTCATCTTCTTTTTGGGTTTGGAGAAGTCTAAATAATGAGGTGAGAATATCATAACATTCGTTTTTAGTAATCATCATCTCCACCCATGTGTATCTTGAGAAATCATCCACCACAACTAAGGTATACTTGTTTCTTCTTATGCTTACAGTGGTAACTGGTCCAAAGAGATCAATGTGCAGCAGTTGCAAACATCTAGAAGTTGAGGGATTTGTCTTGCTGGAGAAAGACTGCTTTGATTGTTTGCCTAGTTGACAAGCTGCGCATTTATTGTCATGATGATCAGCAACCTTGGGAAGTCCTTTGATAAGATTATCCCTGCTGGGTTTTGATAGACATTTGAAGTTCAAGTGACTCATGCGCTTATGCCATAGCCAACTATTTTTGCTCACACTTTTTGCTACAAAACAAAGATTAGTACTAGAGTTCATACTATGGAAATCAATAATGTAAATATTTGTCTTACGATATCCCGTGAGTAAGATAGCTCCAGTTTTTGCCATTTTTGATAAGACATTGCGTTGAAGTGAAATGGCATTCTAATCATTTGTCACAAAATTGAGATATGGATAATAAGTTGTGCTTGAGTCCTTCGATGAGAGAGACTCTTTCTATGAACACTTTGTCTTTCTTGAGCTTTCCATATGCAACAACTTGACCTTTGTTATTATCACCAAATGTAACTGAGGGACCTCTTTCTTCATGAACATCTTCAAGTAAGGATTCATCTCCAGTCATGTGTCGTGAGCACCCACTATCGAGAATCCATTCATTCGTTCTAGCTTTAGAAGATCCAGCCATGAAGCAAAGAACCTGAAATATAGACTGTAGATACCCAGGGGAACCACGGCTTGGCTAGAGCGCGTGAATTACCTAGGATGTCTAATTGTGTTTTAGAGTCGCCATCCACGTTTTTGAGGAACGCAAGAAAACCTAATGTTTATGAGCCTAAGTTTGATTTACGAAAATAGAGATTCTTTGGGATGAGGGGTTCGGGGGTTAGGTTACGAAATGGGAAGTATTTAAACACCCATTTTGCCCAAGCAAAGTCGGTCTTGTTTGTTCATAATTCACTTTTAAGATAAATGTGTTCTTCCTATTTGAATGATGATAAAAAGGGGTTTTAAAGTTTAAAATATAGGGAGATGACTCCTAGGCCAATTCAATGTAATGAAAGGACCATTGGTGTCATGTCCCAAGTGGTTTTGGGGTGATTGCACATTTGATTGAAGAAGAAGAAGAAGAAGAAGAAGAAGAAGAAAGTTTAAAACATTTACCTATAGTATCCTTCAAAGAGAACCTCTTGAAAAGCCTTGAAGAAGAGGTTGAATACTTGGAGAGAATACTTCTTAGTTGAAAAGGTCTAAAAGAAGAGTCTAGAAAAGAAGTGGGGAAAAGGTCCTTTCCAATGATGGATTGGAGGGGTTTTTATAGTTGAAAGAGGGGAGTTTTTGGAGTCAAACGGAGTCTCCAAGAAATCTTTCCCGGGCAAAATCATGTATAATGAGCAAGGGAGAGATTCTTGGACAGAATCTGTAACTGACACACCCCAGAAGCGTGCGCATCCCACCTAGGCGGCAGAAGGCACGCGCGTCTGGCCTCAGGAGGTGGAGGCGCGCGACTCTGAAAAGCAATTTTTGACATAATAGACTAGAAAGTTAGAACTGTTATTCAGTTTAGTCCCGGGACTTAACGGAGTCCGTCTGGAACTTAACCAAAGTAACAGAAACTAACTGAAAACACTTAAAAGAGGGAGAAACACAAAATCAAGTGTACAATCAGGGTGAGCGGTCCAAAGCGGGGTGTCTACAGAGCCCCTCGGCGGCGTAGATTGCGAAGCAAACGCGCTGACGAAAGACAGACATCCGCCTAGGACATCACCAAGAGAAAGAAAAGACTCGATAAAAGCAGGAATTTGAAATTGCAGGGGATAGAGGTGCGCTCCCTGTGTGAGCGGCTTTGAGAGATAAAGGTGCGCTCCCTGTGTGAGCGGTTTTGCCAATAGCGGGATCCGTTTGCTGAAGGCTGGATCTGTTTGCTGGAAGCGGGACCTGTTTCCTGATAGCGAGATCTGCTTGCTGGAAGCGGGACCTGTTTGCTGATAGCAAGATCCGCTTGCTGGAAACGGGACCTGTTTGCTGATAGCGAGATCCACTTGCTGGAAGCGGGACCTGTTTGCTAATAGTGAGGTCCGTTTGCTGGAGTGCGGGGCCCAGAGGACCGTCTGCTGAAGTGTGGGACCCGGAGCACCGTCTGCTGAAGTGCGGGACCCGGGGGACCGTTTGCTTAAGTGCGGGACCCGGAGGACCGTTTGCTTGAGTGCGGGACCCGGAGGACCGTTGCTTTGAATGGATGTAGATTTTGCTTGATGAGGAAGCGGTGATTCTGTGGCTCACCCCGGACCGAGTTGTTGTCGTGAGTCGTACTTTGATGTTGACTGTTTGACTTTGGTAAATCCTTAACCCTCCCCCCTCTTACTAAGACTACAGAATGTTCTTGTAAAGAATGGCCAATACCGGGTATATAAGCAGTGATTTCAAATCCCGAGGTTAATCGGACTCTGGCAACTTTACGTAAGGCAGAGTTTGGTTTTTTTGGGTTGATAGTGACCTTCGATGGGGTGCGGGCACAGTTGACTGCGGAGTGCTTTGTGCTGGGGATGAATTGTAAAAAACTGATTTTTGAGAAAATAACAGACACCCTACTTTGAGTGGGAGTTTTATCTTATTTCAGTTTTTAGACATGCCTTAAGGGCGGACCAAATTAATGTGTGCCCAACTGAGTGTTTGTTGTCGTCGTTTGAGCTTCTCTTATTGCTGGGATTGATCTTTTCTGCAGGTTGAAGGCGTTGGAACGCCTGGGTTCTGTTCTGAACTGACAAAGGCTATTTCTGGAGCATTTTCTACCTGGGACGCAGGTGCTTCCTCTCTTGAAGATGGGACGCGCGTGCCTTGTAGACCGGTGTCGGGAGGCGCGCGCCTCTGGGAGGCGAAATTCAGGGCTTGACATTTGCTGACCAAAAGATCCCCCCAACAGCTATAATATCAGCTTCTGGTCGGTAATTCGATTCCAATAGCTTTATTCTGCCATTTTAGAACATCATTTTATTGCCCAATTTGGCTTATAACCTTCTTTCTCATGGCCTTTAACCTTTTTAGTCTTGGTGCCGAGGTTGTCAAGAGTTACGAGAAGGATTTATCGACATTTGTTTATTCTTTCAAGACCCATCCCAAAAATGCTTTCATCAAAGATTTTGGATTTTGAATTCTTTTTATTTTGCGAACATTGAAGCCGGATTGGGACTTGTTGAGGGCTGCTGCAGCCTTTTGGGATTGTGATAGCCATGCGTTCAACTTTTCGGCTAATGAAATGGTGCCGACTGTCGATGATTTTGGATCCATTTTGGGTATGCCTTTGGCCGGTCGGATTGCCGTCCCTAAGTATCACCGCGGTGTTGTTGACTCTTGGGTTGACCTTTTAAATCTCCCTGTTGGAGAGGTGAAGAAGATGATGCACGAGACCGTTGTTGACGTAACTGAGCTTCCGATGTTTTTCAGTTTGCATTCGGAAGATGTCGCGGTTCAGTCCTTTAAGAGAAATGCCATGACTGTCTGCCTTTTCAGCGAGGTTTTGTTTGTCACTCCTCTGGGTACTGCGGATGCGCACTTGGCTGATATCGTGTTGCAGGCGAAAGGACGGCGATTTAGCATAATTCCGCTCGTTGTAGGATAGACCTTGCATGGTTTGGATGAAATGCACCGTACGGGCGAGATGCGACGAGGAATCCCCTTGCTTTTGACCATATGGCTTCGGGAGCATTTCAGGCTTTATGCGTCAGATGGTGACCTTTCTCCTTTTTCTGTTCATAGGAGACGGTTGCTGATTAGAGATTTGACTGAAGAGGGTTGGAGGAGATTTTTTGCTTCTCGTCTTACAGCTGACGTTGAGTGGTGCCCTTGGGGTCTTCGCCCTTTCGTGGAGTGGACCTCTGGTTTTCAGTATGTGGTTTTACCCGGGTTGAGAGATTCTTCGTTTTACCAACCAGAACGGGTTCTGAGGCAATTTGGCCGTCAACAGATAACTCCTTTTCAGAGGAACGGGAGGCTTCACCCAGTTTCTTATATGGGTCCGGACTTCTCGAATGAGCTTCAGTCGGCTTGGGGAGATTATCGTAACCGTTGGGCTTCCGCTCCATTGCACCGGGGTAGTATTTTTCTTCCCGAGAGTTACTTGGATCATTTGCTTGGTACCGTCTACCGCGGAATTACTTGGGTAGATGCTCTTAGGACTGAGTTGTTAGGGAAGGATTTTGAGCCTAGCAGTGCTTTGAGGTACAAGGAAGCTGCTGCTGATGTGAACAATATTCTAACTGACCCTTTCGGTACCCCTTTGGATGACTTTTATGCTCGGAGGCACTCTGTTACGCAGAAGGTATCAGTCCGCATCAGTGTTCCTAGATCTCCCAAGAAGAGTAGGATTGATGGTCGTTCGGGTGGTCCTTCAAAGGCCAAGAGAAAATTAGATTTTTCCTAGTACCCCCAAGAGATTGCAATTAAAAATAGACGACTTGTTTTAGGATTTTAATGTTTTAAGTCTTTTAGTAGCTCAACATTTCCATTGTAATGATCAAAATAATTCAATGAATGAATAAGAATTGCATCTCGTTAATTTGAAATGATTTGGGTATTTTTTATATTTTAGACCGCACCCAAAGGTTGCCTACGTTCCTCCAGTGTAGAGGCTCAGGTCTCCGTAGTTCAAACAAACGAAGACCATTTTTTTTCTATTTTTTTTTGTGTGCACCCTGTTTTTTGCCTAGACCGCCCTTTCGGGTTTTCAATTTAGCAGGCTTCTTTTTTGCACGTGCTCTAATTTTTGCCTAGGCCTCCCTTGCGGGTTTTCAACCTAGCGAGCTTGTTTTTTTTTTTTTTTATTAATGGTCTTCGTTTATTAGACGTAAAATCTCTTCAACTTGTCGAGGTTGACTTCCTTTGGCAGCTGATCTCTGTCTAAATCCACGAGTCGGACTGCACCGCCGCTTAGTATCTTCTTGACTACGTACGGACCGATCCATCGGGGTCCCCATTTTCCAAGGGGGTTCATGGCATTAGGAGGGTGTTGTCTTAGGACCAAATCTCCCACACTGATGTTTCGGGGCTTCACCTTTTTGTTGAAAGCCCTAGCCATTCTTTGTTGATAAGCCCTCGTACGTTCGATTTCCCTTAGCCTTTTCTCGTCGAGTAGGGCTAGCTGTTCATATCGACTTTGCATCCAATCGACTTCATTGACTTGGTTCTCGAGGAAGACCCGTAGAGATGGGACTTCGAGCTCTATTGGGAGTACAGCTTCGGAACCATATACCAGTGCATAAGGAGTTTCTCCAGTCGCTGTCCGTATTGACGTACGGTAGCCCCATAATGCTAGAGGTAGCTTTTCGGGACAATCCCTTCCGGTGGAGGCCATTTTCTTCACAATGGTCTCGATTGTTTTATTAGCTGCCTCGACCGCGCCGTTTGCTTGAGGGAGGTACGGAGATGACTTGTGCTTAGTAATATTGTATTCTACCAGGAGCACGTCCATCTCTTTCTCAAAGTGAGAACCGTTGTCTGAGATGATCTCATGAGGAACGCCGTACTGGCACATGATGTGGGTTTTTACGAATTCGGCCACTTTCTTGGCGTTGAGAACTCGGTAAGCCTGTGCTTCGACCCATTTTGTAAAATAGTCCACGGCTACTAGGACGAAAGATTGTCCGTTGCTGCCAGTAGGGTGAACTTTGCCGATGATGTCTATGCCCCAACAAGAGAAAGGCCAAGGTGTAGTCATATTGTAAAGCTGTGAGGGTGGAGCGTGCTGTAGATTGGCATGGAATTAGCATTTGGCGCACCTCTTGACTTTCTCGATGCACTCCCTTTCCATGGTACTCCAATAATAACCCATGCGGAGTATCTTCTTGGTCAACATAAACCCGTTCATGTGGGGCCCACATTCACCTTCGTGGATCTCATGCATTATTTCTTGAGCTTCGGTCTCATTTGCGCATAGGAGATTGATCCCTTCGTGGTGCCTTTTGTAGACTCGGTCCCCAATCAGTACATATCGGGAGGCTAGTCTTTGTAATGCCATTTGGGACTTCTTATTGCTATTCTCGGGATAAGTACCATCCTTGAGGAAATTCATGATATCCGCATACCACGAGAAGTTTGCTTGGACTTCGTTGATCTCGATACTCATGCAGTATGCCGGACTGTTCCTTCGGGAAATTTTGAAGGGCTTCACCATTTTACCCTCAGGTATTTCGACCAGTGAAGCGATGGTGGCTAGTGCATCAGCAAAACGGTTTTTGTCCCTTGGCATGTAGTTGAAGGTGATTTCTTGAAACTGTTCAACCAACTCCTCGAGATGTTGACCATACCGTTGCAGGGTCGAGTCTTGAATCTTCCACTTTTCAGATGTCTGATTGATGATGAGCAAGGAATCACCAAATACTTCTAAACTTGTGACATTTCTCTCAAGGGCAGCTTCAAGCCCTGCTATGCATGCTTCGTACTCAGCGATGTTGTTGGTGGCTTCAAATTAGAGGCAGATAGCGATTGGAGTATACATGTCCTTTGGATCAACAAGTAACATCCCTATGCCATATCCATGATTATTGGCCGCGCCATTCAAAAAACGTTGCCACTTATTTTCTTCTGTCGTAGCGCAAATTAAATGCTCGTCGGGGAACTATACATCTTCCCCCTTCACTTCGTCACACGGAAATTCAGAAAGCTCATCACTGAACACTTTCCCCCTGATGGATTTGAGTGTGACGTAAGTGATATCGTAGCCGGCGAGCATGAAATACCATTTGGCTATTCTTGTTGACATGAAAGGCTTCTCGAAGATCTAGCGGAGCGGGTCCACTTTTGCTACCAACTTGATTGGGAAGGCCTCCATGTAATGCTTGAGCTTTTGAGTAACCCAAACCAATGCAGCACAAGACTTTTCTAAGACAGAGTAGTTCTTTTCAGCTCCTTGAAACCGGCGGCTGACAAAGTAGATAGCATTTTATTTTGTGGAGTCTCGCTGTTCTTGTGCTAACATAGCCCATAGGGCTTCAACATTGACAGTGAGATAGAGCAAGAGAGGCTTCTCCTTGTGCGGTGGAACCAAAACTGGAGGGCATGTCAAGTAATGCTTCACTTGGTCGAAGGCTTCTTGGCAAGCATCGGTCCATTTTAGAGCCACATTCTTTTTGAGTAGCTTGAAGATCGGCTCACACATGGAAGTGAGTTGGTGCACAAATCGACTGATGTATTGAAGTCTGCCCATGAAACCTTTGATTTCCTTCTACTTATTTGGAGGAGGCATGTCAATGATTGCCTTGATGTTGGAGGGATCGGCTTCAATTCCCCTCTCAGTGACCATGTAACCGAGAACCTTTCCTCTGACGACCCCAAAAGTGCACTTTGTGGGATTGAGTCTCATGTTGTGTTGTCGAAGTCTTTCAAAGAATTTGCGAAGATCGATCAAATGGTGACCGTCGGTTCCCTTCGAATGGATGATCATGTCGTCTACATAGACCTCGATCTCTTTATGAATCATGTCATGGAATAAATCCGTAACAGCCCTCTGGTAGGTAGCCCCAGCGTTCCTTAGTCCGAACGGCATGACTGTGTAGCAGAAAGTGCCCCACGGAGTTGTGAAAGCTGTCTTGTGTTGATCCTCTTTAGATATGGGAATTTGATTGTAACCGGCAAAACCGTCCACAAATGAGCGGACTTCAAAGTTGGCAGTCGAATCGACGAGCATGTCAATGTTTGGTAGTGGAAAATCATCTTTCGGGGAAGCTTTGTTCAAATCCTGGAAGTCCACACAAACTCGAACCTTGCCGTTTGCCTTTCTGACTATCACAATGTTGGCTAGCCAAGTCGGATACTCAATGACTTTGATGAAACCCACACTGAGGAGCTTTTCAATCTCTTCTTTGACTTGTAGAGACCATTCTGTCTTGATCTTTCTGAGCTTCTGCTTTACTGGCTTGGCGTCCTCTCTGATCGGAATTCTGTGCTCCGCGACCTTTCTGTCCAAACCCGACATGTATTTGTACGACCATGCGAATACATCCACAAACTCTTTGAGCAGTGCAGTCAATCTGTCTTTGTCTTCCCCCTTGAAGAAGCTGCCAATCTTCGTTTCTTTCGGCTCTTCGTCGGTACCCAGATTAACAACATGCAATTCCTCATCAGCCTCTGGACCATTTTCACCATGACAACGAACCTGTTGAGCTAGTTCATTTAGGTATGTAATGTTTTCGTGGTCTATTTCATCATAATTTGAATCGTTATTAACTTGTTCATTAAGTTCGTTATTAGTTAATTCATCATTTATGATGTTTGCAATCTCGGGGTACTCAGAAATATCGAATTTTTCATTAGCAAAGAAAGGAAACACACGCTCGGCTATTGCCTCCATATCCTCTTGGGTGAGGGCATTAGAAACACTCTCGGACTCGAAAGTAAGTGTGAACCGCTCTTCCTTTGTTGCTGTATAGGGTATGCAACCCATTTTAAGAAATCCTCGGATACTATGGGCCCCTTCGTTGAATACCAGTTGTTGATTGGCTCAGAGCTTGGCAGGATCTCACTGATGGTTTCCTTTCTGACGACGGTGTCGTAGATGGCGTTGACTTGACAATCGTCCATGATGGCAAATTCTTCGAACATGGAGGCTAGATCGGATAGTTCTTCCCCCACGGTAATCTCGACTTCAGACTCTATAGTCACTTTCTTGCCCCACCACTCTCGGGGTGACATTGGAGTAGACTCCCTTTTTTGTGTCGGAATTTCACAATCAGTGAAGATCTCGAGACCGGGCTTTTTGACGCCCTTGTTGTTAACCCATGGTTCGGGAAAGATCATGTACGAAACATCTTCCCCTTGGCAAACAAAATAACCGTTCAGTGTGTTGCGGTAAGGCCTCAAGTTAGGGATTTCATATTGTCGACCTTCTTTGCGAGCTCGGGTTATTTGACTCTTGACTGCTTTCTCGTATTTCAAGTCATCTTTGGTAGGCTCGTATCCCAGACCAAACTTGTTCTTGACAAAAGGAACTTCTACGGGGTGCAATATCCCTTGTTGATGCTTCCCTAGGCCTAGACCGGGAAAGTGATTCATGTTCCTCATCATGCGGAGGATTTTAGGATTGCCGAGGGTCCATTGTCTGTTTCCCCCTTCTTTGTCGATGGTGTTGACGCCGGAGAGAGTGGCATCTTCTATCCCGTGTTGAACTTGGTGAACGGGTTGTCCCCCATTTCTGTGGATGGTGACATTCTCGGCCATGGCGGTGACTATCTCTTCCCCATTTCTTATCTTGACACATTGATGGAGAGTGGAAGGGACCGCATTGGCACTGTGGATCTACGGTCGGCCCAAAAGCAGGTTGAATGAAGCAGGGACATCAAGTACTTAGAATGGGATGGACATGATCATGCTTCCAAATTTGACATCAACTTCTAGCATTCCCATGATTGTACGGACAGTGCTGTCATACCCTCTAATGACTTGGGCGGAGGGTTGTAAATCGGAGCTTTTGAGCCCCAGTATGCCCATGACTCGGCTAGGCATTAAGTTGAGTGTAGAACCACCGTCTACTAGAACTCTTAAGATGGGTCTCCTCCTTGCCCTTACTTTGAGGTAGATGACTTCATTGTGTTCGGACCCAAATGTCAGGAGGTCCATGTCGGCGAAAGTGATGACATTGCCGAAGTGAATGTGACCTATCATTGCTGTGAGGTCCTCTGGAGTTGTGTCGGGAGAGACTGATGTGTCATCCAAGTTCTTGATGACGAGGTCTTGGTGTTTATTTGATGATGTAATAAGGTCCCAGATGGATATGTTGTCTTGCGTCTTCTTGAGTTGTGTTAACAAAGGATCTTCGGGTACGTCGCGTGCTTGCGATCTTTGAGAAGAGGTGTTGGTTGCTGCGGTATTGGGAGGGATTGTGCTCGTTGTTACTCGGCCACTGCGAGTGAGCACGTTCACGGTCCCGTGTAGCTTCTTCTTCCTATTCTCTAAGACTTCCCTCATAATCTCATCATAAGTCACAACATAACAAGAATTATCAAGTTTATTCATATCATCGGAGCCCTTATTCACAATTGGGATCGAATGAGTGGTTCCTTCAAACTCTCCTACTTCTATTACATTGAAACCACCCTCATTAGGGATTATGAATTCCTTCTTATCTATGAGGTCTTGGATGGTGTTGCGGATGGAGAAGCAATCCTCGGTGAGGTGGCCGGTGTATTGATGGTAGTCACACCATTTGTGGTGGGCATGATTAGGACGGAGCGGTTGTGGTTGCTTGTACCCTTGAAGAGGAGTGATTTGCCCCTTGGCCTTTAGAGCTTCATAGGCCTCGGTGATGGTCATGCCATTGAGAGGAGTGTAGATACGGTCGTTTTGGAACCGCTTGCCTTGAGGTGGAGGGACCTTATTGTAACGGTATTGACAGAAGCCTCTTTGTTTGAATTAGAGGCGGCCTTGTAACGATAGGTAGGAGTGGCCTTCTTAATCTCCTTGAGCAAGTCATCCATGCGTACCCCCGCCTCATACATTTGGGAGAATTCGGAGTAGCAAGCCCCACTTAGGTGGGTACGGAGATCAATCTTGAGACACTTGAGAAAGATGTCCATTTGCTCTTTTGTGTTTGGCCTCTCAACAATTTTAGAGAGCTTATCATTCCATCTCCTTGTGAAGTCAATGAAGGACTCGTTGTCTCTTTGAGTGGTGTTCTCGAGCTCTTTCCTTGTGGGACGGTGAGTGGTGTTGCCTTGATATTGATTTTTGAAGGCAAGCATATCGGCATCCCAATCAAGACGGACAGTGAGCGGGAGAGTTGCATACCAATCTTTTGCCGCCCCCTCGAGGGTGAGAGGAAAGCATTGAACCATAACTTTTGGGGAGACCTTCTTCGGAACCATAGCCCAAATGTAAGTCTCGATGTGATCCATCAGGCATGAGTTTCCCTTAAACTTGCTAATGTCGGGCATCTTGAATTTGTCTGGGAGAGCGGCCATCGTGCTCATGAGGATGGATGACTGATAAAGGCTTGTGTTGGAGCCTTTTCCCATGTTTAGGCCGTCAAATTTCTGATCAATGTAGGCCATGATGGAATCAACCATTTTGGGGTCGTTGTTGTCGGTGCTTGGTCCCCCCACTTTCTTGGTACGGGCACTGACATATGGGCTTTCAAACAAACCCTCGGTCCACTCGGATTCCTCGTTGTCATTAACCCCCTTGTTCTTGGAGAGCTTAAGGAGCTTGGCTTTCAATTGGTCAACCTCGGCCTCGTGGGCCTCCCTTTGACTGTCGACATGAGCTTGCCATAAGGATTCTTTGGTTTGAGCCTCCTTGTGGAGAGTGGTGACTTGTTGTTGAAGAGTTTGGACCATGGCAGAAAGTTACTCGAGAGTCATGGCGTTGTTGGTGCTGGAGTCGCCGACCATTGATGATGCAGAAGTTATTGGAGTGATCGGTTCACGAACAAGCCGGTTGGATGAATTCCTATAGATGCGGAGAGTACCAATCGGACCTATAATTGGAGAAGTAGCCCTTGTCAGTCTCGGTTCACACTTTCGGTCTATGAAGAGGTTGAGAACACACAGTTGGGCACACGACTCGAACCACATAAGAAAAAGACTCTTTCTTTTTTTTTTATTTTATAAGTCGGAGGGAATGGATCCCTTTTGGGGTTTCTAAGAAGATAATGGAATCGTCACACTAGTATATAGACCATCTCGCGGTCCCATATACTCATCGGATTCCATCACGTTTGTGAATCTTACATGTGTCGGGATTAAACTAAATTAATGTAGTAAAGCATACATGCGGGGACGGATTTTGTATTTTCGTCCAAAATAACCACTTTTGGGGACGGATTTTTATTGCGTCCGTTTCAACAAGTTGGCATGTATGATTTGAAAACATTAGTTTAGGGAAATCTCGGTACATGGAAACCGACTTGGTCACAGAGTGTTAGACCCTAACTAGAATTGTGTGGTTTGTGCTCGGCTAAAGAGAGGCTTAAAGGTCACCCCCGGCATGTAGTCATGAACGCCACGGGCTGAGGTTTACCGCTTCGAAAGAGCCAAGGTCGAGTGGAGCTTGAAACTTTCTAGGACAGGCCTCGACGGGTTTGGGGTTGGACTTGTGCGACTCGATAGTGAGCAATTTATAGGAGTAATGTGCATGTAGTGTGAGGTCTATCACGCGACAAAATTTTTTATTATTATTTTTTTTTTTTTGAAAAGAAAAGATAAAAAAACACATAAGTACGTAAATTACAACTCCCGAATCACCCGTGTGACCGGTAAAATAAAACACAAAATTAAACAGTTCAAGGGTTCAATTCTGTTCTGATGCAGGCAACTGTGCCCACACCCCACTGTTCTGTTCAGTCACTGAAACCTGTTCTTGCCCTGGAAATTGGCCCAGAAGCGCACGCCTCGGTCTGGTGTTGTGGGAAGCACGCGCCTGGCGCATTGTATCTGGGAGGCGCCCGCTTCTGGGCTAACCTGTCAGATTGTCAGAAACTTATGGACTCAGGGGATTGCTCTGGTCCTGATTGTGTGATGAAACCCCTGCAATTTTTGTTAGCACGAAATAATAGGAAGAACACATGGAAGGCGGACGATTCTGGAATTTGACGTGGGATGCGCGTGCTTTGGACCATGAAGGTCTGAGGCGCGCGCTTCCCATATCAATTTCCAAATGCCAAAAAAAGTGAATTATGAACAGAAACACAAGTTTAACCCTCAAGCTTTCCCCAGCGGAGTCGCCACTGTAGATACCCCGGGGAACCACGGCTTGGCTAGAGTGCGTGAGTTACCTAGGATGTCTAATTGTGTTTTAGAGTCGCCACCCAAGTTTTTGAGGAACGCAAGAAAATCTAATGTTTATGATCCTAAGTTTGATTTACAAAGACAGAGATTCTTTGGGATGAGGGGTTCGGGGGTTAGGTTACGAAATGGGAAGTACTTAAACACCCATTTCGCCCGAGCAAAGTCGGTCTTGTTTGTTCATAATTCACTTTTAAGATAAATGTGTTCTTCCTATTTGAATGATGATAAAAAGGGGTTTTAAAGTTTAAAATATAGGGAGATGACTCCTAGGCCAATTCAATGTAATGAAAGGACCATTGGTGTCATGTCCCAAGTGGTTTTGGGGTGATTGCACATTTGATTGAAGAAGAAGAAGAAGAAGAAGAAAGTTTAAGACATTTACCTATAGTATCCTTCAAAGAGAACCTCTTGAAAAGCCTTGAAGAAGAGGTTGAATACTTGGAGAGAATACTTCTTAGTTGAAAAGGTCTAAAAGAAGAGTCTAGAAAAGAAGTGGGGAAAAGGTCCTTTCCAATGATGGATTGGAGGGGTTTTTATAGTTGAAAGAGGGGAGTTTTTGGAGCCAAACGGAGTCTCCAAGAAATATTTCCCGGGCAAAATCATGTATAATGAGCAAGGGAGAGATTCTTGGGCAGAATCTGTAACTGACACACCCCAGAAGCGCGCGCATCCCACCTAGGCGGCGGAAGGCGCGCATGTCTGGCCTCAGGAGGCGGAGGCCCGCGACTCTGAAAAGCAATTTTTGACAGAATGGACTAGAAAGTTAGAACTGTTATTCAGTTTAGTCCCGGGACTTAACGGAGTCCGTCTGGAACTTAACCAAAGTAACAGAAACTAACAGAAAACACTTAAAAGAGGGAGAAACACAAAATCAAGTGTGCAATCGGGGTGAGCGGTCCAAAGCGGGGTATCTACATAGACATTTAAGCAGGTCCCCTTTATTCCTTTTGGGTCCTAGAGTTAGCAACTTTTGACAACCCACTCTTGCTTTACCTTAGGATTTTTAAGTCCTTTGACATTGGGAGTGAATCTCAAAAGGCATTCCACGGCCTTGTGTCCAAAACAATTACAAATTGAACAATGATGAAAGCCACCAATCACATGAGTTTTTACAGACTCTTTACTTTTCTTTGGGATGGCATTCTTCTTTGGGTCAGATGAGCAAGCCTTAACAAAATCTTTCTTTTGAAATTTTGGAGCGCTTTTTCTAGTAGGGCACATAGGGCTAAGATGCGCATGGCGATGAGGCGCATGGCTCCTAGGCGCATAATGCGCACTAGTAGAAGGAGCGCTCTTTGTTTCAAGAATGATTTTGCTAGGAGATGGTTTATCTGTAGCTACTTTCTTCTCCTTAGCTTTCCCAAATTGTTTCATTAGGTAGACATAGTGGAATGTTTGTCTCTTGACTTTTTCCTGTCCTTTACCCATTGAAATAGAATGTTTTTCCTTGGGAATTTCATAAGTTTGCTGAGGTGTAAATTCACTTTCTCTTTCAGCGCAGCCCTCACACTTAAAGTTGTCACTAGTTGATGAGAATCCCAAGCCACTTTTATCACCACATGCTTTTTGGGACTCAAAGATACTTTCCATAGTGACACGAAAATTGGACCACTCATTTGTAATCTTTTGAAGATCAGTAATTTGAGTGACCAGTTCATCGTTTTGAACTTTAAGTAATGAGTTATGTTCCGTTAGAAAAGTGTTTTTCACAGTAAGAGGAGTCATGCTTTTTATCTGCTACTTAAGGAGGGTGAGTTCAGATTTTAGAAGAGATTTCTCGGTCTTAAGCTGGGAAAGTTCTTCACATGATAGTGCTAAAGCTTCCTTCATTTTGCCAAATTTACTGATTACCTTTTCAGCCTCTTTGAATAACTTTTCTTGCTTTACAATGTCCTCATCATGATTGATTGAAAGAATAGGTGCAACTTGAGGTCTAACATATTCACTCTTGCTGAGTATGCTTCTAGCACTCAGATCACATCTAGAAAATAGCAATCCACCATCGCTTTGAGCAGGAGTGAGAAATCCTTATTCAACGAGCTCGCTGATGGTTGGTCCTTTCTTCTTCTTCACTTCTTGAAAACCTGCAGATTTCTTGATAGGTTTATTCAGGGCATTCATATCAGGAACATCTTTGGAGTAGTCATCTTCGGAATCATAAGTATCAACTTCATCATCATTTGCCACCAAACAAACGAGTCCATCATCAGAATCTTCATTGCTCTCATCGGAGTCTGTTTCAATCCATGTGTTATGCTCATTTGCTGGTGATTCTTCTTCAGCAACCATTCCCTTGTGACGAGTGAATTTGGGAGTATGGCTGCTCTTCTTCTGCATGTATTCAAATTTTGGAATTGGGCAGCTTGAAGCAAAGTGTCCTGGTTTCCTGCAATTAAAACAAACAAGGTCTTCTTTTCTTTTTGAATCACTTCTCCTCGTGAACTTTGGAGGAGCTCTGCTGGTAGATCCTTGAAATTTGCTGGTTGAGCCGGGTCTTGAGAATTTTCTGAACTTTTGAAATTTCTTCACAAATAAAGCGAAGTCTTCATCATCCATGTCTAAAAGCTCAGAGGTAGAGATTTTGGGATCAGAACTTTTCTCTTCTTGAACCGGCGCAGGCGCATGCGCTTCTTCTCTATGCGCCACCATTGCTATGGATTTTGACTTTCCTTCAGTTTCACTGATTCATTGGAGTTTGAGCTCATAAACTTTAAGATTTGCATAAAGGTTCCTTAAAGTCCATACATCTAAAGTTCCGGTGTCTTCAAGAGCGCTGGATTTATGAAGATATCTTGAGCCAAAGGTTTGGAGGAAATTTACATTCAAATCTTTGTTGGAAAACTTCATGCCAAGTGAAATACATAGATTGATAATTTTACAGTAGCGTTCATACGTTTGTCTTAAGGTTTCACCGGGGAGTTGAGAGATATTATTGAATCTCTTTTGCACTTCATATTTCTTGTTCTCCTTGCAAACCGTGTTTCCTTCTATATGTTCTTCAATAGCATCCCATAACTCAGTTGCGGTAGCACAATGCATGACTTGTTGTTTCATAGATGTGCTTAGAGTTCTTAGTAGAATGTTTCTTGCTTTGCCATCATTTGCAACTCTTCTTATTTCTTCCTCAGTCCATTCTTCCATTAGTTTTAGAATGGTTGGTTGAGCAGCGTTGGTGCGTGGATTGGGATTCGCCTTAACCGGAATGTAAGGTCCATAAACCACAGTGTCATGGAGCCTTTCATCAATTGAGGTAAGATGAGTCAAGATGCTGAATTTCCACACGTCAAAATGATATTCATCAAAGACTGGAACATGTGTATAGTTAGCGGTTGCTGAAGGTTTTGAGTTTGCCATGTCGAATCGGCACCCAAGCTGTTAAGCTTGAAAAACAAAAAGGTTTTATAAAGGTGTTTGCTCTGATACTAAATGTTGGTCCCAGAAGGGCAACAAGGGTATGAAAAATGCTAGAGGGGGGGGGAGTGAATAGCGTTTTAAAAATTCTTTTCAAACCCTTTTGCAAAACAGTGGCTAATGCCCACATGTCTTATTTTGGCTAAGTATAGCGCGCAACAAGAGTGTGAAATGCACAGCAAAAACTTAAAGCAATCACTTATGCGCAGGGAAATGCGCAGAAGTGTAAATACGCAGGCACTAAGTTTAACTTAAAGATTGGCGCAAAATGGAACTAAGGCAATAACCATACAAACACAATTCTATCGAAGCAAGACAATCTACAAAGATCAAATCAAAACAATATATAAGTAAAGCTTAAATGTAGAAAGAAAAGCACAATAGAAAGACAAGCTATTTGGAGAGGTTCGATCGGGAAAAGATCTACGTCCTCTACCAAGATGGTTAGTCTCGGATTTCTAATGGAGATCTTATTATGTGAGAGAGTTACAAGTTACAACGATTTAGAACAAACTATCTCAAAGATCTATAATCTATGAAAGAACAAATCCTAGACAATAACTGGTGTATCTCTAGAAGTAAGATCGATGAGATCGAAACTTCAAGAGGTGTGTGTGTGACAGAATTCTGGGCTCTATGAATTGTATGATGGAAAGTACAAAGAATTCTGGTGATATTTGGATGAGTATGAAGGTATGAAGGTTGATCTTGAGAATTCTGGAAATGAGCAAGCAATCTTCAAATCTTCAAAACTTTCTTTTTGAAAGCAAAAGCACAAGCAGCTTGGAAAAGGAGGAAGAGCTGGGTATTTATAGTGGAGCTCCAAGAACTAGCTGTTGGGGAGCTTCAGCAAGGACGATGTGCTATCATAATGTGATTGGCGCACAGCTGTCCTTTATAGCCGTTGGAGACAGCAAGTTGACAGCTTTCAGATATCTTCTAGAAGGGTGACAGCTGTCTTCAATTTGAATTTTCAAACTGAGGCGCGTCTCTCCATCCACGTGTATGCTGAGTAAGCACGTTGTCGATTTTCCACATCAGCACTTTGACTCATACCAAAAAGCGTAGCTTTACCTAACGCTTTCCAAGATATACAAAGGTGAGGTCAGGAAATAAGAGATTTGACTAAGGTATATCTGCGCTGCGCATGAAAATCATGCGCATAGGTATGCGCAGATGGTGCTGCGCATGAAGGTCATGCGCATCACACTTAGACATTTGCTCATGAGACCTCAAATCTAAAGCTTCAGCCCTAAACACTAAGCCTAGTCTATAAAGAGGGCTTAGCTAAAATTGAAGTTACAAAACTTCTTACATAAGGTCCTAAAGTCCTTAAAATAAACTTAGGTGATGGTATCAATCAATTCTAACATATATAGGAGGGTTAAATAATAAGCATACCCAATAGCCATGCCTTCAGCTATGCCCACATGGAATCCATATTATAGTATGCTGTCGCGCCTCTGACCCGTGGTCCTACTTGGCCCCACGCTCGGGACACGAGTTGAAGACGTTATAAAACACTTTTGAAAATTTTTCGAAATGTATTTTTATAAAGTTTAACAAAATCATACTTGAAGTTCAAAGACTTCATTTAACTTTAAACAAACTTTACAACCAATTTTCACACGAAGGTACTTAGCCTGAAGGCTTACAACTTTTATACAAATGTACATACACCAACATTATCCAAAATAGGTGTGACAATAGGAAGTACGGGTACTCTACCCAAAAGGTTTTACATTTACATAATGTAACCTTAACAAAACAAGTCCCAACTCTTACCACTCCAACGTCCTCCCGTGCCAAAGTGTCCTATCCCCTGGACCCGCCTTTATCTAAAACAGTAAATAAATAAAGGGTGAGAATAAATCTCAGTAAGCTACAAAAATGTAACTACGTTTCATGCTAAAATGATAATAAAAAAGAATAGTATCATAGCAATCACATAGCACATAGTATGGAGATAAAATCAACTCATATACCACAATTTCCACAAATGCCACACTCAGGTGGATACCAAGCCAAGGTTTACCCAATAAACATAACTGTCTGAGAATACCATCTGAGAAAACCAACTGAGAAAACCATCTGAGCAGCATAAATAGCTGAAGCCGGGATCCCAAAACCAAACCATAACCATAAGAACCCGAGTAACAATGGGGAAATATGACACAAAGTCATAACCCAAATGCTCACCTAAGGGAGTGAATCATCCTATCCAAGGCCAATATGAACTGGGGAAACAGAAAAGGCAACAGTGGACACCTTATAGTGAACTTGGCTTGTGTGCCACTATAATTCTCCCACCGCCTGACACAAGGTACCAATGGAAAACCTTATAGTGAACATAACTTGTACCACTATAATTCTCCCACCGCCTGACACACAAGGTACCAATGGAAAACCTTATAGTGAACATACTTGTACCACTATAATTCTCCCATTGCCTGACTCCACAACAAGACCAGCTGGACTTTCTTGCATACACTTGTACACCCTTCTCATTAACCATGATAATATCCCAAGACACTCATATATTGGTCCTAGACAATACCCCAAGGATTAAACCAAAGATAACCTTCTATACCTTACCTCAACCAAACTATAAGATCCAGGGGAAAGTGTGCGGCCGCCCAAAACAGGGTGTGTGGTCGCACACATTCTGCTTTTCCAAGAACAAAATCTTCCAGAGAGATGTGCGGCCGCACGCCCCTTTTGGGCGGCCTCCCAACACACTCGACAGGAAAAAACCAAAATGATTTATACTCCTTTCGTTTCATCGTCCCAAAAGTACAACACTTAACGTTTATAACTTTACTAAGACTACAAAATCAGTCTCAAAACAACTTTAATACTACTTTGAACCCAACTAAACCAACATACTAAATACTCCCTTTGTCCCAAAATTACAAGTATAACAAATATTACCCAAATCACAAAATAACAATTACAAGTATCCAGTATAACATATATGACCATTTTAACATTTAAAGGGGAATTAGTAACTTACCTATTTCCGAAAAAAGTATCGCTGAAATAAGTTTTGTTCGGGTAGAAATGACCTATTCAACGCCTTGATAATTTTTATATAATTGAAATAGGTTGAACTTACCTTTTCTTTCTAACCCTAAGAAGAAACGAGAGAATGTTGCTGTTATAAATTGTAAACACAGAGAGAGATGGAGAAGGGATAAGTGTTTTATAAAAAAAATCTTTACCCATTTTCTACTTTAATCACTAGACTTTCCAATTCAACACTTAAGCCCCTTAACTTATATTTTCAACAAGGACCCTAAAGTTTCAACTTAATATTTTAACTCCTTTAATCATTATTATTACTAACTAAGTAAATAACACAAATAATCAAGTAAGATGTGCAAATTATAAAATATGATGCAACACATAAAATGCACACATAAGTCAAATAAAAATCCCCAAAAATATAATATAAATAGGGACGGGTTTTGGGGTCGCTACAATCACTCCCCCTTAAAGAAAATTCGTCCCGAATTTTAGGGTTACTTACCGAGGCCCTCAAACAACCAAGGGTACTTTCTCTCGATCTTTTCCCGAAGCTCCCAAGTTGATTCTTCCACATTATGGTTCCTCCACACAACTCGAACAAGGGGAATACTCTTATTTCTCAATTCTTGGACTTTAGAATCAATCACTTGGACTGGATGTTCCTCATAAGACATACTCGGCTCAATATCCTCGGGTACCTCAGATAAAACATGAGAAGGATCATACACATACTTCCGAAGCATAGAGATATGAAACACTGGAGCAAGCTTGCCTTTCTTTCCATATCTTCGAATACCCACCTTAGGTGAAACCTTCAAAAACAAAAAGTCACCTTTTTCGAACTCAAGGTCTCGCCTTCGGTGATCGGCATAGCTTTTCTGTCTACTCTGGGCAGTACTCAAACGATCCCGAATAAGTTTAACCTTCTCAAGTGAATCATTAACCATCTGAACACCCCAAATCTTAGCTTCTCCCACTTCATCCCAACAGATAGGAGACCGACATTTCCTCCCATTCATAAGGAGCCATTCCAATACTGGACTGAAAACTATTATTATAAGTAAACTCTACGAGAGGCAAATGAATATCTCAAGAATCTGCAAAATCAACTGAATAAGCCCTCAACATGTCCTCAAGAATCTGAATGGTTCTTTCTGACTGACCATCTGTTTGAGGATGAAAAGCTGTACTAAATCTCAATTTTGAACCCAAAGCCTTCTGAAATGCTTGCCAAAACTGAGATGTGAATCTGGGGTCACGATCAGACACAATGCTCACTGGAACTCCATGTAACCTCATGATCTCATTAATGTATAAGGTTGCAAGCCTTTCCATAGAATAACCAATCTCAATAGGTAGAAAATGAGAAGACTTTATCAATCTATCAACAATTACCCAAACTGCATCAAACCTTCTTCGAGTACGAGGTAACCCTATCACAAAATCCATAGTAACATGTTCCCACTTCCATTCCGGAATCTCTAATGGTTGAAGAAATCCTGCGGGCCTTTGATATTCAGCTTTAACTTGTTGACATGTTAAACACTTGGATACATAATCCGCTATTTCCCTCTTCATATTATTCCACCAAAAGTGTTGCATTAAATTCTGATACATTTTAGTACTCCCGGGATGAATAGTATACCTCGATTTATGGACTTCATCAAGAACTTGGCGTTTAATCCCATCAACATTAGGCACACACAATCGACCTCTGAAAGTCAATACCCCTTCAGAACTGAGGGAGAAATCCTCAAATTTACCATCTTTGATTTTATCCATAATCTTTACCAACTCCGGGTCATCCTTCTGAGCTTCCTTTATTTGTTGAACTAAAGTTGGTAATACTCGAATGTTCGCAAAAATAGCTCCATGCTTTGATTCATAAGGACTACAATCTCGAGCATCCTCCAACATCTTCCATTCCCGCACCATCAATGAAGCTACATAAGACTTCCGGCTAATAGCATCAGCTACCACATTTGCCTTTCCCGGATGATAGGAAATGGTGCAATCATAATCCTTCAAAAGCTCCATCCATCTTCGTTGTCTATTATTCAACTCTTTCTAGGAGAAAAGATACTTCAAACTCTGATGATCTGTGAAAATCTCAAACTTTACTCCATAAAGATAATGTTTCCACTTGTGCAACGCAAAGACAATAGCCGCAAGCTCCATGTCATGGGTAGGATAATTCTGCTCACTCGGAGTCAACTTGCTCGAAGCATATGCAATCACCCTTACATTTTGCATTAATACACACCCGAGGCCTTCTTTAGAAGCATCACTATATATTACCAAATCATCATTACCATTAGGTAGGGCAAGAATAGGAGCTGTAGTCAATCTCTTCTTCAACTCTTCAAAGCTAACTTGACATTTTTCATCCCACACATAAGGAACATTTTTTCGAGTCAACTGAGTCAAGGGAGTTGCAATCTTAGAAAACCCCTCAATGAACCTTCTGTAGTACCCAGCTAACGCCAAGAAGCTTCGAATTTCTGTAACTGATTCTGGCCTCTTCCAATTCACAATAGCCTCAACTTTGGATGGATCAACTGATATACCTTTATTAGAAATCACGTGCCCAAGAAAAGATACTTCATCGAGCCAAAAAGCACACTTACTGAATTTAGCAAACAACTGCTTCTCACGAAGAATAGATAAAACCATTCGTAAATGCTGTTCATGTTCCTCTTGGGACTTGGAATAAACAAGAATATCATCAATAAATACAACCACGAAGGTATCAAGATAAGGTTTAAAGACCCTATTCATCATATCCATAAAAACAGCCGGAGCATTAGTCAACCCGAAAGGCATAACAAGAAACTCATAATGGCCATATCTACTACGGAAAGCAGTTTCAGAAATGTTTTCAGAACGGATTTTCAACTGGTGGTACCCACTCCTCAAGTCAAGTTTTGAAAAGACAACCGACCCTTGAAGTTGATCAAATAAATCATCAATATGAGGAAGCGGATATTTGTTCTTTATAGTTACATGATTCAGCTTTCTGTAGTCAATACACAATCTCAAGGACCCATCTTTCTTTTTGAAAAATAATACTGGAGCTCCCCAACGGGATACACTAGGACGAATGAATCCTCGATCAAGTAGCTCTTGCAACTGAACCTTCAACTCTTTGAATTCAGCTGGGGCCATTCTGTAAGGTGCCTCAGATATAGGAGCCGTACCTGGAAGTAAGTCAATACAGAACTCTATTTCCCGGTCAGGAGGCATAGCATACTCAGAAGAAAATACATCTGAAAATTCTTTAACAATAGGCACATCCTCAATATCAGGAGCCCTTTTTGTAGTATCTAAAACACTAGTAAAATACCCCGCACAACCACGGTTCAACAACTTTTTAGCCTTCACATAAGAAATAATTCGAATCTCTCTACCCCAGGGAACAATTTCAAAAGTAAATTTAGGAACATTAGGGATAGAAAATGTGACCACTTTTTTAGCACAATCAACAGACGCATGATATTTACCCAACCAATCCATACCCAAGATAATATCAAAATATTGTAATGGTAAGATAACTAAATCAACAGGTAAAACATGCTCACGTATATGCACATCATAAGAATGTAACACCTCATTGGTCACCAAACACTCCCCTATAGGAGTAAACACCTCTAACACATAAGGTATAGATTCAGAAGACAACTGCAATCGAGAAGCAAAATGCACAGACACATAAGAATGCAATGAGCCAGGGTCTATAAGTGTACGTGCTCTCAAACTAGACACAGAAATAATACCTCCTATCACATTAGAGGAATCCGAAGCCTGTTGTTGAGAAATGGCAAAGACACGACCCTGAACCTTAGGCTTTCCTGAAGAATCCCTCTTCTGGCCCTGAGAAGACCCAACTACACTTCTCGATGCCTGCATCTTAACCCTAGGGCAATCCTTCTGAAAATGACCCAACTGACCACAATTCAAACATTTTCTCTGTTTCTTCCAACATCTTTCTTCTGAATGCCCTTCTTTCTGACAATAATTACAGACTCCTCTGCTCTGACCCCCTGAAGTGTTACTTTGATTTCTATTACCTGACTGTCTTTGAAAAGACCCTTTGAATTGTGAAGATCCACTTTGATTTCCTCTATTATCACCACGTTGTTGTTGTTGCCTAACTTGCTTCCCTGCACCTAACAACTCCATTTTCTTCTTATGTTCCTCAATATCATGCTCCACCTGGTAGGCTCGATCAACTGCATCTTGAAAATATTGCAACTTGTGGGATAGTAGCTGAGTTCTAATCATAGTTTTCAAACCTTTCACAAACCTCGTAGCCTTTCTCTCCTCAGTTGCCACTAAGTGAGTACAATACCTGGACAACTCTGAAAATATAGCTGAATACTGAGCAACTGACATAGAACCTTGCTCCAAGCTAAGAAACTCCATTTCCTTCCTATCTTGATCTACCCGGGGAATGAAGTGTTCTTTAAACTTTTCAAGAAAATTCTCCCAAGTGTAAGGTACATGAGTCTCATCCCATTTAGTTTTCAAAGCTTTCCACCAATGCTCGGCAGCTCCATTCAGCTTATAAGTAGCAAACCTGACTTGATCTTCCTCAGAACATCTCAAAGCATTAAAGATATTTTCCATTGATTCAATCCACCTTTCAGTCTTAGATACATCAGGCTCTCCATCATACCCCATAGGCTTCATTTTCAGAAACTGTTCTAGGCCATATCATGGTGGTACCTGTTCCCTCTCTTGCCTCTGATCATTTAAAGTTTTCATAGCTGCTTCGAACATTCCTTGAAACATAATTCGAGCCTCTTCTCTGGCATCCCCTTGCCCCGAAGAACCAGCCTGATCTCCTTCATTCTCAACCATTTTTAATGAATACATGCATAGAACACTCAACGTTACTCACTCTATACTCTACTACCCTCCTAGGTCATTTAGTCATTCTAAACCATCTATAACCTAGCTCTGATACCAACTGTCGCACCCCTGACCCGTGGTCCTACTTCGCCCCACGCTCGGGACACGAGTGAAAGACGTTATAAAACACTTTTGAAATTTTTTCGAAATGTACTTTTATAAAGTTTAACGAAATCATACTTGAAGTTCAAAGACTTCATTTAACTTTAAAAAAACTTTACAACCAATTTTCACACGAAGGTACTTAGCCCGAAGGCTTACAACTTTTATACAAATGTACATACACCAACATTATCCAAAATAGGTGTGACAATAGGAAGTACGGGTACTCTACCCAAAAGGTTTTACATTTACATAATGTAACCTTAACAAAACAAGTCCCAACTCTTACCACTCCAACGTCCTCCCGTGACAAAGTGTCCTATCCCCTGGACCCGCCTTTATCTAAAACAGTAAATAAATAAAGGGTGAGAATAAATCTCAGTAAGCTACTAAAATGCAACTACGTTTCATGCTAAAATGATAATAAAAAAGAATAGTATCATAGCAATCACATAGCACATAGTATGAGAGATAAAATCAACTCATATACCACAATTTCCACAAATGCCACACTCAGGTGGATACCAAGCCAAGGTTTACCCAATAAATATAAATGTCTGAGAATACCATCTGAGAAAACCAACTGAGAAAACCATCTGAGCAGCATAAATAGCTGAAGCCGGGATCCCGAAACCAAACCATAACCATAAGAACCCGAGTAACAATGGGGAAATATGACACTAAGTCAGAACCCAAATGCTCACCTAAGGGAGTGATTCATCCCATCCAAGGCCAATCTGGACTGGGGAAACAGAAAAGGCAACAGTGGACACCTTATAGTGAACTTGGCTTGTGTGCCACTATAATTCTCCCACCGCCTGACACAAGGTACCAATGGAAAACCTTATAGTGAACATAACTTGTACCACTATAATTCTCCCAAAGCCTGACACACAAGGTACCAATGGAAAACCTTATAGTGAACATACTTGTACCACTATAATTCTCCCATTCCCTGACTCCACAACAAGACCAGCTGGACTTTCCACAAGAAGCACAGTAATGAATACTTGCTAAACAACAACAACCGGGGAAATGATTCTAAAACAAGGAACCAAGCCAAACACATCAAAAGATGCACATAAAGGATCACTCACAAAGAGTCTACAACCACATGATTCAAGGTCACAATACATTCTTGCATACACTTGTACACCCTTCTCATTAACCATGATAATATCCCAGGACACTCATATATTGGTCCTAAATAATACCCCAAGGATTAAACCAAAGATAACCATCTATACCTTACCTCAACCAAACTATAAGATTCAGGGGAAAGTGTGCGGTCGCCTAAAATAGGGTGTGCAGTCGCACACATTCTGCTTTTCCAAGAACAAAATCTTCCAGAGAGATGTGCGGCCGCACGCCCCTTTTGGGCGGCCTCCCAACACACTCGACATGCAAAAACCAAAATGATTTATACTCCTTTCGTTTCATCGTCCCAAAAGTACAACACTTAACGTTTATAACTTTACTAAGACTACAAAATCAGTCTCAAAACAACTTTAATACTACTTTGAACCCAACCAAACCAACATACTAAATACTCCCTTTGTCCCAAAATTACAAGTATAACAAATATTACCCAAATCACAAAATAACAATTACAAGTATCCAGTATAACATATATGACCATTTTAACATTTAAAGGGGAATTAGTAACTTACCTATTTCCGGAAAAAGTATCGCTGAAATAAGTTTTGTTCTGGTAGAAATGACCTATTCAACGCCTTGATCATTTTTATATAATTAGTTTTTAAAACGGATAAGTAAATAAAAGGAATTAAATCGAAATAGGTTGAACTTACCTTTTCTTTCTAACCCTAAGAAGAAACGAGAGAAAGTTGCTGTTATAAATTGTAAACACAGAGAGAGATGGAGAAGGGATAAGTGTTTTATAAAAAAAAATCATTACCCATTTTCTACTTTAATCACTAGACTTTCCAATTCAACACTTAAGCCCCTTAACTTATATTTTCAACAAGGACCCTAAAGTTTCAACTTAATCATTTAACTCCTTTAATCATTACTATTACTAACTAAGTAAATAACACAAATAATCAAGTAAGATGTGCAAATCATAATATGATGCAACACATAAAATGCACACATAAGTCAAATAAAAATCCCCAAAAATATAAAACAAATAGGGACGGGTTTTGGGGTCGCTACATATGCAATTTGAACGACCTACACCACCACCCTCTCAAGCATCCGAATATCCAGAATATTCAACACAAATGGCCCTGGGTAGCATGAGCGGTGCTGATGAAGCTTCTCCAACTCCAAGTGCAGGAGGTTCAACCACTACTCGGAGAAAAATCGTCAAATGGAGTACGGCAGACAATTTAGTGCTAATCAGTGGGTGGATTAAATTTGGAACCGACAGTGTGGTTGGAAAAAGTCAAAAGAGTGAAGCGTTTTTGTTGGGTTTCGATCAAACATGCGCAGCGGAATTTAGCATTGAAAATTTTGAAACCCAAAGCCATGGATCCGTTCATATGATTAAATCAAATACGACATAAGAATAAAGGAATAAACTAACCCTTGATGGCTATCAAATTCTCTTGGTCTTTGGTGGAGGTTTGAAGACTTGATCACGATCACAAAGCTTGAACACGAACTTTGAAGATGATGATTTTCACCCTCTAGCGGTATCCACACTTCGAACGAATATCAAAGGAGCTTCTTTGATCTTGGTTGCTAGACCAAATTGTGAAACACTTTTTCACAATCAAAAGAACTATATGGAATTTATTTTGTGTATTATTTTGTTCTTCAACAAAGAATGTCTTGGAACAAAATAAACCCTCTCTCAAACTCTTTGAGACTCACAAAATTATTAGCCTAGAGTGCTGGCCGAATTTGATCTTTTATACACAAGTATGACCTATTCCAAATAGGAAACTTGTGTCAAAATCCGTCCAAAATTCGTTTCCTAATCAAATTAGGAATCTGCCACCTGACAGTACTGTGCGGCCGCCCAGAATTCACTGTGCGGTCGCACAACTATCTGAAACAAAACTGGTACAAAAATGGGCTAAGTGTGCGGCCGCCCAGTCCATACTGTGCGGTCGCCCACTTCCCAGAAAGTCCAGAATTTCCAAAATTCCAATGTAGTCCTTTTAAAGATTCGTTCTATTGTGTGTGACCCTCTAGGATTATACTAAGTTGGCAATGGGTTCAAACATGAAACCATAAGATATGATTAGGTTCTAGCAAACCGTCATACCTACCCAATTAGTATAACTAGATACAAGTTCGCATTCCTCTTAGAATATGTCATAATCCTTTTGTCCACGATATCATTGAACACAAGTCATGGTCAAAGAGTCAACTTGTTTTGTTCAATACTTTCTCGATTCCGAATATGTTGATAATCCAAATGACATTGATCCAATCAATTCATTTGAGTCCGGCCGAACATTTCATCAACATCATTCCTACGAGAGGCCCAAGCTTGACATCTCTCCGAGGAGGGACAAATCCATTTAGCTTATTATTCTTCCCTACGTGAATCCGATTATGCCAATCATACCCTTTATAACTACTCGGTTAAAAGTAGCGTTTGAATATGTCAAACATAATGTTCATCAAGTGGAAGACTATAATAACTTCATGTCTAAGGATTCAAATGACATAACTATTATGAGATATATGTATGACATAGACCATGACATAAATCTCATAGAGCGGGTCATGTCCAGTACCTTGTTCCAAACAAGTACCCATAAATCTAACATGATCATCCCATGATCATTTAGCCTTTATACTAGTGCTCAACAAGTACTAGGGACGGAGATTATTATAAGTAAACATGAACAGCAATAATAATCAAAACATCTCTTTATTGATATGAAATAAATGATAACAATTACAACGTTTATTAAACGTGCCTAGGGCACCACTACCAACAATCTCCCACTTGCCCTAGGCCCAATCTCCCATGTATCTAATACCCATGGACCTAACATGACCATCATGTTTAGCTTGTGGAATTCCCTTTGTTAGCGGGTCCGCAACATTGTCATCAGTAGGTACTCTGCATATATTTACGTCTCCCCTATCAACGATCTCTCGAATGATATGAAAACGCCTAAGTATGTGTTTGGATTTCTGATGTGTTCTTGGTTCCTTTGCTTGAGCAATAGCACCATTATTATCACAATAAAGGTCTATTGAATTAGCAATACTAAGAACCACTTCAAGTTCAGTTATGAACTTCTTAATCCAAACAGCTTCCTTTGCAGCATCCGATGTAGCAATATACTCAGCTTCTGTTGTAGAATCAGCGGTTGTACTTTGCTTGGAACTCTTCCAGCTTACAGCTCCACCATTTAACATAAACACAAAACCCGATTGCGATCGGCTATCATCTTTGTCAGTTTGGAAGCTTGCATCCGTGTAAGCATTTACAACGAGATCATCTTCCATTCCTCCATAGACCAAAAACGAGTCTTTAGTCCTTCTCAAGTACTTAAGAATCGCTTTTACAGCTATCCAGTGATTTTCGCCAGGGTCGGATTGGTATCTACTTGTCATGCTCAAAGCATAAGACACACCCGGCCTAGTACAAATCATGGCATACATGATGGACCCAATTGCCGAAGCATATGGAACATCATTCATTTTCTCACGCTCATCATTTGTCTTAGGACATTGAGTCTTGCTTAGAGAAACTCCATGTAACACGGGCAAGGTGCCTCTCTTAGAATTTTCCATACGGAATCTTCTAATGACCTTGTCAATGTATGTACTTTAGCTTAAACCAAGTAGCCTCCTTAAGCTATCTCTATAGATCTTAATGCCAAGTATATATGCGGCTTCACCCATATCTTTCATTGCGAAGCACTTTCCTAACCAAGTCTTCACAGACTGAAGTGTAGGAATGTCGTTTCCAATGAGCAATATGTCATCCACGTATAAAATAAGGAATAGCACTATGCTCCCACTAATATTCTTGTATACACAAGGCTCATCTTCGTTCTTGATGAAACCAAACTCTTTGACCGATTCATCTAAACGGAGATTCCAACTCCTTGAAGCTTGCTTCAATCCATAGATGGATCTTTGCAATTTGCATACCTTAGAATCTTGTTCTAAACCTTCTGGTTGTGTCATATACACATCCTCTTGGAGTTTTCCATTCAGGAAAGCGGTTTTGACGTCCATCTGCCATATTTCATAGTCATGATATGCGGCAATGGCAAGCAAAATTCTTATAGACTTGATCATTGCTACGGGTGAAAAGGTCTCATCATAGTCAATACCATGAACTTGCCTATAACCCTTCGCTACAAGCCTAGCTTTGTAAGTATGCACCTTCCCATCCATGTCAGTCTTCTTCTTGAAGACCCATTTGCATCCTATGGTTTTTACACCTTCGGGCACATCAATCAAATTCCAAACTTGATTGTCTTGCATGGATTGCAATTCGGATTCCATGGCTCCAAGCCACTTGTTCGAATCAGGAGAAGACATCGCCTCTTGGTAGGTTGACGGTTCATCATTCTCAATGTTTTCTACCTCATTACTATCCGTTATGAGAAATCCATATCTCTTGGGCTCGGATCGTAACCTACTAGATCTGCGAGATGCTTGTGTATTTTGAACATGTTCCACAACTCCTTGTGGTTCTTGTTCTTGTTCCACTATTGGTTCACTGTTAATTTCTGGGTCTCGAATTTCTTCAAGATTTATTTTACTCCCACTGATTTCTTTGGAGAGAAACTCTTTCTCTAGAAAGACACCAGTTCGGGCAACAAACACTTTGTTGTCCTCTCGGTTGTAAAAGTAATATCCTTTAGTTTCCTTAGGATATCCCACGAAAATACATTTATCAGATTTGTGTGCTAGTTTGTCAGAGATAAGTCTCTTGACATAAACTTCGCAACCCTAAATCCTCATGAAAGATAAACTAGTTTTCTTTCCACTCCACATCTCATATGGAGTCTTTGGAACCGATTTAGTTGGAACTTGATTTAGTGTGAAAGCAGCGGTTTTTAGGGCGTAACCCCAAAAGGATATTGGAAGATCAACTTGACTCATCATTGATCGAACCATGTCTAACAAAGTCCAATTTCTCCTCTCAGACACACCATTCCATTGTGGTGTTCCGGGCGGAGTCAATTGTGAAACTATTCCACAATTCTTTAGATGATCATCAAATTCTTGACTTAAGTATTCACCACTTCGATCTGATCGAAGTGCCTTTATACTTTTGCCAAGTTGTTTTTCTACTTCATTTTGAAATATTCTAAATATCTCAAATGCTTCACTTTTATGTTTCATTAGGTAAACATACCCAAATCTACTATAATCATCAGTGAAGGTTATGAAGTATTGAAATCCTCCCCTAGCATTGCTACTTAATGGTCCGCATACATCGGAATGTATCAACCCCAATAAGTCGCTTGCCCTTTCACCCAACTTGGTAAAAGGTGTCTTAGTCATTTTTCCAAGAAGACATGACTCACAAGTATCATATGACTCTAAGTCACATGAACCCAAAAGTCCGTCCCCATGGAGTTTTGAGATACGCTTCTCTTTAATATGACCAAGACGGCAATGCCACAAATAAGTATGATTTACATCATTAGGTTTAGATTTCTTATTTACATGATAGA
Organism: Campanula takesimana; assembly: GCA_026119855.1. Classification (NCBI taxonomy): domain Eukaryota; kingdom Viridiplantae; phylum Streptophyta; class Magnoliopsida; order Asterales; family Campanulaceae; genus Campanula; species Campanula takesimana. The sequence continues at coordinate 249,901 of JAOWBW010001312.1, read as the reverse complement.
CATTATTTTCATTCTTGACATCCAAGATATAAAGGCCATTAAATGAATTAGCAATACCATAAAGCACATCATTTAAATAAATAGAAAATTTCTTATTCTCAATAAAAAACTTAAAACCTTCATTATCCAAACAAGAAATTGAAATAATATTTCTGCTTAAATCCGGAACATAATAACAATTGTTCAAAACAAGAATTAATCCGGAAGGTAAAGTGACTTCATAAGTCCCTACGGCTAATGCAGCAACTCTTGCTCCATTCCCCACGCGTAGATCTACTTCACCTTCTTTAAGCAGTCTCCTATTCTTTAGTCCCTGCACATTTAGACAAATGTGAGAACCACATCCGGTATCCAATACCCAAGAATCAGTGGTAGAAAGGATAATATCTATCATATAGATACCTGAAGTCGACGCAGCCTTGCTGCTCTTCTTCTTCTTTTGCTCTTCCAAGAAAGCCTTGCAATTACATTTCCAATGACCAATTTCTTGACAATGGAAACAGATTGCATCCTTTTGTGAATCGGGTTTTGCCTCAGAAGCCTTGGCAATCTTTGCCTTGCTTATCTTGGGTTTGACAACTTTTGCCTTACCCTTACCTTTGGCACCAGGCTTCTTCCCATCATGAACCAAGAGCACGGGAGAACCTTTCTCCACAATTTTCATCTCTGCAGTTTTGAGCATCCCATGCAACTCAGAGAGATTCTTACCCATTCCATGCATGTTATAATTCATTACAAACTGATTATAACTTTTAGGCAATAAATTAAGAATGAGATCTGTTGCTAGCTCCAATGGGATTGGATAGCCAAGTTTCTCAAGGTGCTCTACATAACCTTTCATTTTAAGAAAGTGAGGACTCACTTGTTGCCCTTCATTCATTTTACAAGTAGTGAATGCAACAATGGTCTTGTACCTCTCTTGCCTAGCTTGCTCTTGAAACATGGTTCTCAACTCCACGCCTATCTCATAGGCTTCCAAATGTTCCAAACTTTGTTGGAGTTTTGAACACATAGCAGCAAGCATGAGACAACTTACATCTCTAGAATCATTACGATGTTTCTTGTAATTGTCTCTTTCTACCCTAGGGGCAGTAGGCGGTGGTTCAGCGGGGAGAGGCCCATCGAGAATGTACAACTTATCTTCTTGCCTAAGAACGATTCTTATGCTACGGATCCAATCCATAAAGTTGGTACCATTCTCTTCGAGCTTATCCTTCTCAAGGATCGATCGCAACGACATTGATTGAGTGTTATTAGTCATTATCTACAAATATGCAAAAATTTCCAAAATTTAATAAGTACCGATTTTCATTAAAGAGATAAATAATGTATTTTTCAAACAAAATACTCCCACTAAATTATATAACCTTCATATACATCCAATGTATAATATAATTCAAATGGGTTAAGATCCAACTTTAATTTAATTTCAAGTCCGCTAAGGCGGATTACACAAAATCAAATTAATTAGGTAGACAACTCTTGTCAATCATATCTCATATGACTCTTAGTTCCTTTTATGAGATTCTTTTAAGAAATCCAATTTCAAAAAACATGTTAAACCTCATCTTTGCCTAGGCCCAAAACTGTTTTGACGCCCAATTAAGTCTAACCATTTTAAACGCATAGTTAATGTGTCCCGCTAGGGCGTGCCCACATTATCTATCTTGCTCATACATAAATAAATTTAATGCATCTCGCTAGGGCGAATCTACATTAGAGTCACTTATGTACTAACATGTGTTTTAATCATGGCATGGCAATAAAAGACTTAAAACTTTCTTTGAAGGTTCATCACATATAGCATATAACACATTTATGAGCACATAATATAAACATGTTACACATCAAGTTTAGCCACTAAATTAATCCCCATTAATTTAAGCATGGTATTTATGTGTCATTAGTTTCTCTATAATTATGAGGATGAGACTATTTAAACTTTGGTCATTATCTCCAAATCAAGACAACAAGAAGTGCGGTCGAACTAAGCCATTAGGCAACCACAATCCCGCACTAATTCAAGAGACCAAGAAAGTAGTCCATGTGGCCCAAACTAAGCAATAGATGGTCTCGATGAACGTAGGCCAATTGCATTCACAATTCCACATGGATCTCCAATCATTGAATCAAGAACTTTGTTTCTCAATTTTAGCAATTATGAACTCTTCATAATTCTAACTTCGTTTTATCTTTGAAACTTTGATTGCGATCAATTTTGGGAAACACAATCTCGATGAACGCAGATTAGCCATCCAAAACTTGAACCAATTCTAGGAATCACAAGACTAAAACAAATAGGAAAATCAAACCCCAAAATCCATACACAAACAAACTACCCAAAACCCATTCCAGATCAGCAAGTCTGGACTGGTTCTGTTACTGGTTCTGTTGAATCTTTCGAAAAATTCCAGATTCTGGTTTTCAACCAAAATCAGACCTACTGATCCCCTTGTGCGGCCGCCCAAAAACCCTTGTGCGGTCGGCCAAAACTGTGCGGCCGCCCAAGGCGTTTTGTGCGGTCGCCCAGTGCCATCAGAATGTGCAGAATTTTCAAGTTCGAAAATTTTGTCTCAAAATCGTTTTTCCCCGATTATTAAAATTTTGATCCAATCAAAAATTAATAATCAACAATTCTGAATCCATCATAATTTATTTATTGCGATTGAATCGTGCGATTCAAGTTGCAAAACAATAAACCACATAAAATCACATAACACATAAACGTCATATATTCCAATATTCACATCATGCAAGGCACATAAACCATTTATATACACATAACATGATCTAGGTATTGAAATAATCAACATGAACGGGGCTCTGATACCACTGTTGGTTTTCGATCAAACATGCGCAGCGGAATTTAGCATTTAAAATTTTGAAACCCAAAGCCATGGATCCGTTCATATGATTAAATCAAATACGACATAAGAATAAAGGAATAAACTAACCCTTGATGGCTATCAAATTCTCTTGGTCTTTGGTGGAGGTTTGAAGACTTGATCACGATCACAAAGCTTGAACACGAACTTTGAAGATGATGATTTTCACCCTCTAGCGGTATCCACACTTCGAACGAATATCAAAGGAGATTCTTTGATCTTGGTTGCTAGACCAAATTGTGAAACACTTTTTCACAATCAAAAGAACTATATGGAATTTATTTTGTGTATTATTTTGTTCTTCAACAAAGAATGTCTTGGAACAAAATAAACCCTCTCTCAAACTCTTTGAGACTCACAAAATTATTAGCCTAGAGTGCTGGCCGAATTTGATCTTTTATACACAAGTATGACCTATTCCAAATAGGAAACTTGTGTCAAAATCCGTCCAAAATTCGTTTCCTAATCAAATTAGGAATCTGCCACCCGACAGTACTGTGCGGCCGCCCAGAATTCACTGTGCGGTCGCACAACTATCTGAAACAAAACTGGTACAAAAATGGGCTAAGTGTGCGGCCGCCCAGTCCATACTGTGCGGTCGCCCACTTCCCCAGAAAGTCCAGAATTTCCAAAATTCCAATGTAGTCCTTTTAAAGATTCGTTCTATTGTGTGTGACCCTCTAGGATTATACTAAGTTGGCAATGGGTTCAAACATGAAACCATAAGATATGATTAGGTTAGAACCTAATCATATCTTATGGTTTCATGTTTGAACACGATATCAAAGCTTGAACACGAATATGTTGATAATCCAAATGACATTGATCCAATCAATTCATTTGAGTCCGGCCGAACATTTCATCAACATCATTCCTACGAGAGGCCCAAGCTTGACATCTCTCCGAGGAGGGACAAATCCATTTAGCTTATTATTCTTCCCTACGTGAATCCGATTATGCCAATCATACCCTTTATAACTACTCGGTTAAAAGTAGCGTTTGAATATGTCAAACATAATGTTCATCAAGTGGAAGACTATAATAACTTCATGTCTAAGGATTCAAATGACATAACTATTATGAGATATATGTATGACATAGACCATGACATAAATCTCATAGAGCGGGTCATGTCCAGTACCTTGTTCCAAACAAGTACCCATAAATCTAACATGATCATCCCATGATCATTTAGCCTTTATACTAGTTCTCAACAAGTACTAGGGACAGAGATTATTATAAGTAAACATGAACAGCAATAATAATCAAAACATCTCTTTATTGATATGAAATAAATGATAACAATTACAACGTTTATTAAACGTGCCTAGGGCACCACTACCAACAGTTTTGGGGTAAGATTGCAGATTACTGTAATGAACATTGTGTATTTAACCCTCCCCGGGACGTAGTTTCATGCAAAAATCGTCACAATTATATAAACGCCAAATTGGGCAAATGGGTAGGTGCATACGATAACGCTAAGCGTGTGCAACAAAGCGGGTGGTCGGAGAATGATGTTTTGGCAAAAGCTCACGAATTATATAAAAGTGCTAACAATACCACTTTTAATTTGATGGATGAGTGGAGAGCTACCCGAGATCAACCACGCTACGCAAGTCAGTTTGGAGGAAATACTGGATCTGATAGCAGTGGATCTAAGAGAGCACGTGAAGGTGATGTAGGTGATTCAAGCTCGGTTGGATCCATTCCTCGTCCTATGGGAAGGGAAGGCAGCTAAGAAAAAGGCGAGGAAGAAAAAAGTGGGGTTGTCACCGGTAAAGGAACAAAAGTGGTTAGAATTCAAACAATTCAAAGAGAAAGAATTGGAACGAATTGACAACTTAGCCGCACAACAAGAGAAGGCAAACGAAGTTGCCCTTCACAAGACTCGGGCTAAAAGTAGGAAAATGTGGATGCAGTTGAGTCAAATGGAGCCTCGCGATGATCAACAACAAAGCTTTTTGAAATGTTGACTGACGAGCTGTTTGGCAATTAATGTGTGTTTTCTAGCTTTATGTCAATTTACTGCAATGATGTACTATTTCCATGATTCTCAGTATGTAACTTTTCTTATTTTTAATAAAAATTTAAAAATTATCGTATTTATTTAATTGCAATTACAAAAAATTAATTAAGTGTAAATAAAAAAACTCGAATTTATAATAATAATAATAATCATTTATTTTTTAAATGATTATTATTATAATAATAATAATAATAATAATAATAATAATAATTTTATTAATCATAAAAATAAAGATTATAAATAAAATAAAAGTGGTGGGGTATAGAATGATGAGTTGGGATGAGTTGAATTTTAAACTAAACTAGTCATTGTGGAGAGTATAGTTGAGAGGGTAGTTGAATAATTAAGTGGATGGAGAGAGAAGATGAGGTAGAGTGATATTAGGGTAATTGAATGTTTTTGGGTAGTTTACCCATTGCATATGGTCTAACAAGACGATTTTTTTTCTAGTGTAAAATGCTCTCTTCATTTAAACAAACAAACACACACTACTCTCTCTCTCTCTCTCTCTCTCTCAACATCCTCTCTCCGTCTCTCCTCTCATCCCCTACTCATCTTCTCCAACGGTGTATTCTACAATGACAACTCACACAAGCATTTCTCCCGCTGGAACGCTCTCTCATCTCTCTTTACACACACACACACATATACCATCCACCTATGCCTTATCTTACAATAAACCAACATCCTAACAGGGCAGACCTATGCCTATAGGTGCGGGTGCAAGTGGATAAGGTGAAATTCCAGCTCTAGTTAAAAAAAATTATCCAAATTATTTCGAATATACATTAAAACTGCACTAGTGACAATAAGTTTTTATAGCTCAGTGGTATAGTGCCAGGTTTTTGGCCTTGTGGTCAGTGGTGGATCTAGAATGTTTTGACAGCGGGTGCACAATTTACACTACAAATCTTCAAATTAAATTTTTTTTGAATCGCGATTAAATTATAATACATTACACCACTAAATATTCAAATTATATGTTGAACACTAAATTAAACTGTAGACTAACAAAGACAATTGTAGATATTATTACAAATAAAATAAAATATGACTTGAACGGTTGGACTTTTAGATTTTCTTGAGATCATTACAAAGAATTTATAGAAATATTACAATGACCTTTTAGTTTACTAAAAATAATAATAAAAATATATATGACTAGTATTAATTAGTTAATAATGAATAATAGTTAAATTTAACTAATTTAAAAAGGGTTAATTGCAATTAGGTTCCTGACTTTTCGAAAATTTGCAATGTTGATGATGTGTTTTCAATTTCGCCAATTGGTATACTCACTTTGTCATTTTGTTGCAATCCGACTACAAAAGTAACAGGGTGTTAGTTTTTTAACAGATTTTATGTCATATGACTAGCACATGATGATTTAAGATGTTTGTGAAGCTACACATATCCAATTGGTATGATTATTTTTTTTTTAAACAAAAGCTAATATTTAAATCTACAACATATATTTTTTGACAATTTTTTTTGGTGAATTAATTATATTATATTAATTTGTAATTTAAATAAATGAAAATACTTAAAAAATAGACGCCATGGGAAAAATAATATGAAAAAATTACCACTTTCCACCATGATATACCTTCTTTCCTAACGTTTGATTTCCTCTACCCCTCCACCATGTTCCCGCATCACACCTTCCACATACACTCTTCCCCCGATTCATCATTTTCTTCCTCTTTTTTTCTATCAAATATTTTTATGAACTGATAATCTACATATCACATTTACTTCATATGAAACATATTTGGGGCTAACGCATTTTTTTAGATTATTATTTCACGTGTTTTTTTTTAATATTTAAAATTAAGTTTTAATATAAAATCATCCAATCACCCAAAAAATCGCCAAACAAATATATGTTGTAATTTTAAATATTAGTTTCAATTTAAAGAGAATCATATAAATCGGATATGTGTAGCTCCAAAAATATATTAAAACGTCCCTTAAAACATCATGTGCTAGTCACATGACATAAAATCTGTTAGATAACTAACACTTAGTTACTTTTGTAATTAGATTGCAACAAAATGACAAAGTGAGTATACCAATTGACGAAATTGAAAAGACAACATCAACATTGCAAATTTTGGACAAAGTCAGGAACCAAATTGCAATTAACCCTTTAAAAAAATATGTACGACTATATTAATTTATGAAGAAGGCCAAATTTTATCTAATTAAATTTTGAATAATTAAAAGAAACCCAAAGTTGCCTTTGAGGCTTTGAGTAAACTTGTAAAAATGAGAGAGAGAGAGAGAGAGAGTAAAAATATAGTATAGAATATGAGAGAGAATAAAAGCAAATTGCTGGAAGGGAGGCTTGAACTTGGGCTGTCTAAGTGACTAAACTATCAAACTAAGCTCTATTACCACTGGTACATACATATATTCTACACAATTATCCCAGTGTTTTATTTATATTGAATCTGCGGGTGCACTTATCAAATAAAATTGAAAAAATAAAAAATAAAAACTACAAATTGCAGTTGACCGGGTGCACTTGCACCCACATCTAGAACACAAGATCCGCCCCTGCTTGTGGTCTTGAGTTCAAGTTTCATTGTCAACATTTATTTGCTTTTGGTCTTAATTATCAACATCTTCTACTGAGTTCAAATCTCATTATCAACATTTATTTACTTTTGGTTTTGATTATCAACATCTATGTTTTTGTGTGTAATTTATGCACCCGCTCAAATTGAACTCTATGTCCGCCATCCCCAAACTTATCCCCTCCTTCCAGGTAAATTTTGCTAAAACCTCCAACATTCTCGCTTCTCCAAGCTCTCACCTTCCTCACCATCCTCACCAATCCCTATCTAACCTCTACCCCTTACTAGATTTGATAGCCGCATTGTACCTTGTTGATGCAATACGAATATATGATTATATCAAATATTATAATCATATTGGTATTTTATTATTAATTGGGATTAATTAGTATTTTTATTAGTATTTTCCTCCTTAATTTTAGTAGCTTAATTTTAGAGGATTCTATAACATATATTGAGTCAATTTACTAGTTTTTAAGTCCTATTAGGTTACTATATTGGTTAGGGTTAATTCTAGAAGGTTTTGGAGTTTTTTTCAAGTGGGCACTATAAAATAGACCTAAAGTTCTATCCCGAAAATTAGATTTTTCTCAATAAAAATTGGATTGCTTAGCAATTATTTATCCCTCTTTCACCTCCTTTATTTCTTTATTCAAGAGTTTCGTTGAAGTTCTTCTTGGGAATCCTTATTCCTTGCAGAATAATTGGTTTCGATCAATTATTAGTTACTATTCCGCTGCGTCTTTACATCAGTTGTTATCAGAAAAGGTCGATCCTTGGATGATGGCTAACGGAGGAAACAACGAGGGCATTCAAGCCGTCCTTGTTGGTATCGCTACCCTTACACGTTTAGTGGAGCAACAAGCACGTCTGATGGAGCAACAAGCAACACGACATGATGAGCTTCTGGCGACGACGGGGCACATGGCAGAAGGTGGTGGTGATGTCAACCCCAGAAACCGAAACGGCGAGCGTGAGGAAGATCTCCGTCGCGTTGATCCATACGGTAGGGTTAATCATAATACTCATGATTACGGGGTCATGAGAGCACCCCCACACCCTACGATTCGGGCAGATATTACATCTTTTAATGGAGGAAAATACGATGCACAAGCCATTCTAGTTTCTTACACCACCAACAATAGATTGGATCATGCTAGATTCATGGTTGAGTATGCTCAATACATGCAAAACTCCGAATTTATAACGTTGGGGCATTGGGTTGCTCAAGAAAATTGGTGGACTACGAAGGTTCGTAACTTGGAAGCACAAATTTTGATTGAAGATTTCAAAGGAGAAAAGGTTAGTAATAATTTTTTTTTTCCGTGGGTGGAGAGATTGCTCCAGAATCGAAATCCGATAAGCCACTTTTTGAAGTGGTGATGGAAGAAGATTGTGTGAATGAGTCCTTGACAGTGCATTCAGCGGAGCCACTTTCTGAAGTGGTAGTGATGGCAGATTGTGAGTCTTAGTGTTTGGATGAGCATGGGGCAGGAAGAAGAATGCAGAGCCCCAGACCAGCACACCTTCACCCGAACCCAACCCAGCACTCCTCGGAACAAGCTCCGATCCGCCCGGACCAGCTGCCACGGTCCGACCGCACCCGCTCATAGACCCACCCGGACCTGGATGGCTATGGTAGAATCCAGTCAAATGCCCGGGTGAACATCAAACTGTCTTACCAAAACTTTGTTAACCGTTGCGGGAAGCTTGTCCTATTTCCTACCTTGTGCGGAAGTGGAAGATTTCTTGAGGATCGGGAAGAAACGTGTTTATTCTAAATATCTCTTCAAGTGGAGCGGAAGACTTCAAATTGCAAGCACGGACTCGAAGACAAGTTCTTTTGAAGCGGTGGTGAATGATGCAATACGAATATATGATTATATCAAATATTATAATCATATTGGTATTTTATTATTATTTGGGATTAATTAGTATTTTTATTAGTATTTTCGTCCTTAATTTTAGTAGGTTAATTTTAGAGGATTCTAGAATAGATATTGAGTCAATTTACTAGTTTTTAAGTCCAATTAGGTTACTATATAGGTTAGGGTTAATTCTAGAAAGTTTTGGAGTCTTTTTCAAGTTTTATGGGCCTTTTAAAATAGGCCTAAAGTTGTATTCCGAAAATTAGATTTTTCTCAATAAAAATTGGATTGCTTAGCAATTATTTATCCCTCTTTCACCTCATTTATTTCTTTATTCAAGAGTTTTGTTGAAGTTCTTCTTGGGAATCCTTATTCCTTACAGAATAATTGGTTCCGATCAATTATTAGTTACTATTCCGCTGTGTCTTTACATCACTTGTTCTCCCCATAATCGCCGATCCGCTGACTATGTTTATAATTACATTATGTGATTGTCATCTACATCAACAGCGTCTTGAGAGCCCATGATAGCCATTATGGATGATATTTATAAGATGTTTCAATTCAGAGTTCAAAAGAATACATGCATAATAAGCTACAATTGAGAAAGCTGCCTGATTTTATTTTATTTATTTATTCGTGAATTTTTTTTCAGGGATTGGACAAAAAAATGTTTGGACAAACGGAAAAGGGGCAAATTGCAATTTGCCTGACATTTACAAATATTTGCAATGTTGCTCCCAACAGTTTTTTTTCGCCAATTGGTTCCCAACATTTACATTTTTTTGCAATGTGGCTATAAAAGTAACTGAGCGTTAGTTTTCTAACAAATTTTATGTCATGTGACTAGCATATGACGTTTTAAAGGACGTTTTAAAATATTCGTAAAGCTACACATATCCGATTGATATGATTCTTTTTTTATATTGAAACTAATATTTAAATCTACAACATATTTTTTTTTTCGGAAATTTGTTGGGTACCTAAATTATTTTTATATTTAATCTTAATTTTAAATATTAAAAAAATAAAAAATACGTGAAATATACTCTAAAAAAGATATTAGCCCAAGTATGTTTCATATGAAGTAATTTCTGTATGTATCTTTCCTACAGTTTATTTTTCTCCACCATTCTGCCACTTTCCCGCAACACCCATTCCACATACACTCTCCCCTCGATTCATCGTTATCTTCTTCTCCCTTTTTTTCTATCAAACATTTTTACGAACTGATAATCTACATATAGAATTTACTTAATATGGAACATATTTGGGCTAATATCTTTTTTAGATTATATTTTACGTGTTTTCTATTTTTTTAATATTTAAAATTAAGATTAAATGTAAAAATAATCCGACTACCCAATAAATTTCCAAAGAAAATATATGTTGTAGATTTAGATATTAGCTTCAGTTCAAAAGAAGAATCATATTAATCGGATATGTGTAGCTTTAAGAATATCTTAAAACGTCATGTGCTAGTCACATAACATAAAATCTGTTAGAAAACTAACGCTCAGTTACTTTTATAGCCACATTGCAAAAAAATGTAAATGTTGGGAACCAATTGGCAAAAAAAAAACTGTTGGGAGCAACATTACAAAAGTTTGTAAATGTCATGAACCAAATTGCAATTTGCCCAACGGAAAAGGGATAAAACTGGTCGATGTCTTCCTAATAAAAATTCCATTTATGTTTGGAGTTTGATTTTTATTTTCTTTTTTAATTTGAAAACTTCTGATAGTTGATGGTCTGATGTTGGAGATGAGGAGATGAGGAGACGGGAGCGTCAATCAATGAGTAACCGTTGGGTATTTTTGTGAGGAGGACATTATATACATTTTGAAAATAGTATGTCTTCTTATGATATTATGTTCAGGATTGAGGACCTAGGGTCACTGCCCCCAAAACAAAAACTCCCGCCATCAACATTTCTCCTCCTCTTCTCCTTAATTCTCATGGTTTCCTCAATTTCCAAACCCTAGAATTTTCACCTCATTCACACACACACACACAAACACAAACACACATAATGAACGGAACACTAATTATCACTCAGAACTGAAAATTTTCATCTCATCCGTCATCAATGGAGAAAAGAATTACTTCTTCAAATGGCCCAAATTCGACCTATTTTTACATCTACTTGTCGAGATCGGTCACTGACATACTCTATCTCTGGTTTCACCTTTATCTCGATTGGAAACTACATTATCAACTTGATGCCCTAGCCATTGATGCTCATCACTATCGTCCTGGTACACTTTTTACCTATTATTTGACGGATTATTGAGCTGATCATCAATTGTTTGATCGTTACTCTGAGTGAAATGTTTTATCGTTTGACCTTTCACATTCAATATATCTGTCTTCAGGATTGGTTTTAGATTTGCTCAATTTTGAGAATTAAACTAGATGTAAGAGCTATAATTCTCTGGAAGTTACATGGAGAATTTAAGATTTTGCTAAGTGTTAGGAAAAGTTGTATAACAATAGTAATGGTTTTCTTGAATTTAACGGAATGACAAATAAATAAATAAACCAAAATAAACTTAACGGGGTAGAAAATTAGGATAAACTATAAATACAGATATTAAATCAAACCGGGCAATAAATGAAGTCGAGTCTTGTGTTGGACACAATCTCCACAAGAAGATATTGCCCCGCACTGGTGCTAACGGTCTGCGGCAATCTTCTCTCAAGATGAAACGACTTTACAATCGTTAATAGAAGCACTTTAAATTAATGATTTCGGCGAACATAACTATGTTTGACACTTCCAGACTTTGAAGAAAAAAACTTATGCAACAAGATGATTCTGTCTTCTAGCAGATGCCTTGAGAATTCCATTGAATTCTAACAGAATTCCATCGAATTCTGTTAAATATTTATCTGAGTTCGTTAACTCAGTTAAATATGTGCTTCTCTTATTCTGAAGTGAAGAGAGAGTGAATTGTGTGTGATTGAATGACTAAGTGAAGAATGTCAACTGGTGGAGGGCTTTATATAGTTAGTGAAGAGTCAAGGAGCCTTTTAGGGAATAGGCATAATTGGTGTCCATTGGTTTCTGGCCGTCAGATCTGGTGAAGATGAAGGGCTGTGATCAGTTGGACTGGCCCAGCCAGACGACCCGCCCATTCAGAAGGACGCGGGTCAGCCCGGCAGTTAATCCTGAACTAACACGACCCTTGCCGCTCTGATCCGCACCAGACCTTCTGGAACCTTCTCGGATGGGCCGCTCCAGCTCGGCCCAATATGCTCTAAACCCAACCGAGTTGATCCACCACTAAGCCCACCTTTGCCAAAAATTTAAGCTCTACAGCTCCCAGCGACCGATGTGAAGTGCAAAGTGCGCCCTAAACCACCCATTCCGAGCTTCGCGCTGCTTCGTGGGTCATGGGTTGATTTTGAGCTAGCCCAAAATTCATCCACTTGCCTACTAGCTTAGAATGGTTGGCCCAATGGACCACTTAAGCTTGGAAGCCAAAGTCCACACTTGATTGGAACCTTCTTAGATGAGCTATATTAAATACTCTCATCTTTTTCATTTTACAACCAATGTTGGATAACCATTTCATATCCCATAAACTCTTCATTTACCTACTTCAACTTGCATACTTTGGACATTAATTTCTCATTCACCCGTAATTGGTTTTGAGAAAATAAATTTACCACATTAATCTACTCCAAACAGAGATTACAATTATGCAATTAATTTCCATTTACACAAAATGGAACCTAATGGAATTCTTGATCAAAAGTCGGTCAAACCTCACTTTTCCAAAACAAATTCCAACAATCCCCCATATGAATGACAAAATTTATGCATGCATGAATGCAGATTCGTCTGGAAGTTTCGGCGAACCATTACTGCATCAGGATAGGTAGCTTCTAGCTTTGAACCTTCCTTAGTAAAATACTATCGGATATACTAGCCATTCAGTAGCGCGCTGCTTTGAACTGGTGACTGTATATTGTATACCAAGACAATAGTACTTACACAATAATATCTCTAACACGTTTTGTTCTTACGTTTTGTCCATTTCGGCCCTGGACCATGCTTGATTTCATAAGTGTTCAATTTGAAGCGGCCTTATTGCTTCTCACTTATATAGGTGATCTCCTATAAAGAGTTACCTGCATACTCCACCACTTAGGTATAGGAATCATTAAAAACTTTAAGCTTACCCTCACTACACGTTATCAGGGTTTTACTTTAGCACTTGATGGCTTCTGAGAATAGGTTATAATAGGTTTCAAATGCACTACTAGAATATCCATAATTTAGTTGTCTTATTGAACCAAGGGCCTGGGATCTCCATTTCTCAAGGTTGAGTGTCCACTATGGATTTCTTTGTTTGTGTGGGTTTTTAACCCCATTCTCCTTACCAAACAATTTGATCTCTTATTCATACCCTTTTGGTATATAGATCTGCTTTTTGACTTCACATGACCGATTGTGATAGTCCTATCTGAGACCAATTCTTTTATGGTTTTGCATCTATGACCATTAAGTCTAGATTTACCATACTTTATGCCTTTTTCCTATTTTTTATTGTCATCACAATACTTTAGGATATGTAGGCATAAACTTATTCCAACAAGGAATTATTTCCAAGAATTTATTAGACCATTCAGCTTATCTTTAAGCGTTGTCTAACAACTATTAACTTAGATTCCGTATTGAATCGAGTTATCCATGTTGTCTTGGAAGATTTCATTGACACCGCTCCATCGTTTATTGGGAACACATTTTCACTTTGGAGTTTATTAGTGTCTGATATTCGATCAGTATATCATTTTCATACTATTGAATATCTCATCTATTGTAATCCATAATCACATGTATATCGTTAAGTACTTTCAATTACCTTGACTATACTTTTCCTGTGATTGATTACAACTCCATTTAGACTTTTAGTCTTTCTAGAATGATCAGTCCTTTTGAGTGATCAAATTCTCCTAGCGGTCAGTTTCTTTGAGTGGTCAGTATCTCTGTATTGGCCCGATTTCTCGAGTAGTCAGTATATCTAAGTGGTCTGACTTTCTGAGTCTACCTCTCTAGAGTATACCTTTTAAGAATCTACCTTACATAGTCTACCTCTCAAGATTCTACCGTCTTTAGACTTCTCAAGAATCCACTTATTCGAGAGTATATTTATCTGATTCTCCTGATTCTACCCTTAAAGAGTCTATCATTTTGAGATTCAATTTTCAAGAGATCTGTCTTTTCAGATTCACAAATCCGTCTCATTAGAGTTTATTTCTCAAGATTATTTTCCTTTTAGAAATCTATCTTTGAAATTATGATTCTCTTGACTATTCTTATTGAAAGTCTACCTTTTCAGGATCTATCTTTCAAAAGTTTCCTTCTCTAGATTCATCTTTAAGGACCAATTTGTAACCCAACGGTTAGCATCACGGAGGAAGATCAACCAACTTCCAAATATTGTCCATATGATGAACTATCCATTTAACTGTTAATAACTTTCTTTAATAGTTTGTTTTTAATTTTCTATCATAGAAAATAAGGACCAAAAGACTATCTTCTTTTGTCCACAAACTGTGCCTAGGTTCGTCTTCTTTAAGATGAACTATTTGTACTTACATATGTTCTCTTACTAGAACTTATTTATTTCATCAAATGAAATATGGTCTAAAGGAATATCTAATTCCTTATCTTTGGCTTAAGTATTTTAACTTTTGCCCGTACCCCCACACTTGAGGTGTACCCCCACACTTAAGGTATTTCTAAAACATCTTTCGATTATTACATAATTCGTAAGGAGTTTTATCAATTCCTTTCTTGGGTATCTTATTAAGAATGTAGTTGTACGAAGTATTGTTTCACCCCCTACAATTTTTCGAGTAAGCCTGACCATTGCATTTATCATCTCCTTAATAGTATGAATCTTGCGTTCAGCTACTTCGTTTAGACGAAGGTGTATATGGTGCTGACGTTTAGTAGATTATGCCGGATTTATAACATAAGTTTTCAAACGACGCAACATATTCTCCTCCTCTATAACTTTGAATCTTCTTAATCTTTACATTAAGTTGATTCTCAACTTCATTCCTATAAGTCTGGAAAACCTCAAAGGCTTCATCCTTATTATAAGATATTCAAAGCAATATCTTGTGTCATTGTCTATAAAAGTAATTAATACTTTTTCCTCTCCTCGAGTTTGCACTAAATCAAGAGGTGTCGTGTTTCTTATTATCAAGGAAAGTGATGATTTCGTAATTTCACACATGTTAGTTGAATCGAATTTATTCATAGTAATTAATTCTTGACTTACTAACGTCTTATTGTGTTGAAATTCACGTAACCTAATTTATCAAGCCATAAATTAGAACCTTCCATAAGAAACACCAATGTCCTTCGCATCCAGGCAAGGTACCTTTTTCCAAGAAACAAACCTTTCTTGGTCAATATAAATTTATCTGACTTGAACCCTAGTCTAGATCCAGCCTTGCTGAACAGCGATCTGGAAACTATGTTCTTGTGAATGTCTGGGACATACAGCACATTCACGAGAGTCAGTTCTTTATCTGAAGTCATTTTCAGTACAACTTTCCAAGCCCCACGACGTTGGAGGTAGTAGAGTTTCTCATGTACACCTTCCTTCCATTTAAGGGAGTGTATATTGAAAACCTCTCCTTATCAACATATATATGGCGGGTAGTCCTAGCATCTATCCACCATTCTCTTGGGTTGACCTTTAACTTGCTAAGTTGGCTTCAAACCCCATTAATGCTCAATCAAGCTTATTCAACCTTTCGATGACATTGGCTTTAATTCACGTTGTCCATTTCCCTTCATGGAATATGACAATCTATGCTAAGTGAACGAGTTTACCAAATCTATACCAGATCTTGGAACCAGTTTCTTGAACCTTAAAGGTTCGTACCAGAAAGTTCCACAACTCTTTGGCTGTCTCTACGAGACATTTCTCTAGGTAACTACATCACTTAGCCCACTCAATAAGTACATTCGACATATGAGAGTTTTATGATCCATGTCTTTTTGGATATTTGCCTTTGCGGATCATGGCTCGTCATTCCGGATAGCCGGATTATCTTCTTCCACGAATTTCTTCAATTGTAAGTCCGCTCCATGTTGTCAATAAACTCTTTGAATCACTTGTGTGAATATTGTTGCCCTTCTTGTTTAATTCTCTTCTAGTTATCCTTCCTTGGAAGCCGTCATTCTTCTCGTTAAATCTCTAATGATAACGTCCTTCGGTTGTCCATTATCATTGGCTCGCATTTGTCAAAACATTCAAGAAAACGTTAATATCTTCTTGCGATTGTTAGGAAAAGTTGTATAACAATAGTAATGGTTTTCTTGAATTTAACGGAATGAAAAATAAATAAATGAACCAAAATAAACCTAACGGGGTAGAAATTTAGGATAAACTATAGATGCAGATATTAAATCAAACCGGGCAATAAATGAAGTCGAGTCTTGTGTTGGACACAATCTCCGCAAGAAGATATTGCCCCGCACTGGTGCTAACGGTCTGCGGCAATCTTCTCTCAAGATGAAACGACTTTACAATCGTTAATAGAAGCACTTCAAATTAACAATTTCGGCGAACATAACTATGTTTGACACTTCCAGACTTTGAAGAAAAAAACTTATGCAACAAGATGATTCTGTCTTCTAGCAGATGCCTTGAGAATTCCTTTGAATTCTAACAGAATTCCATCGAATTCAGTTAAATATTTAACCGAGTTAGTTAACTCAGTTAAATATGTGCTTCTCTCAGTCTGAAGTGAAGAGAGAGTGAATTGTGTGTGATTGAATGACTGAGTGAAGAATGTCAACTGGTGGAGGGCTTTATATAGTTAGTGAAGAGTCAAGGAGCCTTTTAGGGAATAGGCATAATTTGTGTCCATTGGTTTCTGGCCGTCAGATCTGGTGAAGATGAAGGTTGTGATCAGTTGGACCGGCCCAGCCAGACGTCCCGCCCATTCCGAAGGACGCGGGTCAGCCCGGCGGTTAAGCCCGAACCGACACGATCCTTGCCGCTCCGATCTGCACCAGACCTTCTGGAACCTTCTCGTATGGGCCGCTCCAGCCTGGCCCAATCCGCTCCAAACCCAACCGAGTTGATCCACCACCAAGCCCACTTTTGCCAAAAATTTAAGCTCCACAGCTCCCAGTGACCGATGCTAAGTGCGTCCTAAACCGCCTATTTCATCCTTCGCGAGTGATGGGTTGATTTTGAGCTAGCCCAAAACTTGTCTACCAGCTTAGCATGGTTGGCCCAATGGACCACTTAAGCTTGGAAGCCCAAGTCCACACTTGATTGGAACCTTCTTAGATGAGCTATATTAAATACTCTCATCTTTTTCATTTTTCCACCAATGTGGGATAACCGTTTCATATCCCATAAATTCTTCATTTACCTACTTCAACTTGCATATTTGAACATTAATTTCTCATTCACTCGGAATTGGTTTTGAGAAAATAAATATACCACATTAATCTACTCCAAACAGAGATTACAAATATGCAATTAATTTCCATTTACACAAAATGGAACCTAATGGAATTTTTGGTCAAAAGTCGGTCAAACCTCACTCTTCCAAAACAAATTCCAACACTAAGTAGATATACGATCTAAATTTTTCTACAATTGAACTGCCCATCTATTTAATTGGTTATCATTTCAGTGCACGAGTTTGCACTTTCAATCTATATAAATCGATTCTAAACTTGACAATCCCCTTGAGCAACTACTTGGAAAATCCCATTAATCATTTTGTTCTTAACGCGACACGGCTGACTATATGACTGGCGGAGCCAAGTGAGGTCTTATGGGGGAATTGCCTCCAAATGTTTTTAAAAAGTGTTTTATTTTTATTTTTTTTTAATCTCTAATGCCCATTACAGATAAGCTTCCACATACACCTATTGGGCACCAATAATGTCCTTAGACTTTTGGGTGGGTACGTGGGAAGTTAAGTGAACACAAGTTGTTAGCGCTCATCGCCCTAGAATCTAGGGCTTATGTAGCGTGCGGGTCTCTGGTCTAGGGTCGGTACAATTGGCGTAATGCTTGCGGGCTCCCTCTGGGCTTTGCTTAGGCCTTGACAGGGACAACAAGTATTGAGTGTGGAAAATGTGATATCTCTCACCCCACATCTAAAAGATGTATACTTTGATTGTGATAGATAAGCTTCCTCACACACCTACCGTGCACCAATAACATCCATGAACATTTGGTTGGGACTATGGAAGTCTAAGTGGACTCAAGTTGTTTGTGATCAATGGGCTAGTATGTGAGTTATGGGCTATGACTTCCTTTTAGTTTTCTACTTTTTGCCCCTTCTCTTCCATTGAGTTCAGGATTCCAAATGGTGCCAAGTCCTCTTGTTTTTTCAAATCTCCCAACAGCTGAAGGGCATTGTTGTCTTTTGATGTAGTTTCTTTGACCACCACTGAAAAACACCATTCTTCACCAGCTTTTATCAGTCATTAAATTTGTTGCATTCAGACCCAGAATTCTTAAATTGACCTGACAAGTGTCCTCTCTATCTCTCTGAACATCATTCTTTCTGCTATGGTCTTCAAAGAGAGTTTTTTAATTATTTTCTTGCTCTTTCTATACTACTCATCTCTAAGCCGTTATGTCTCACATGCACCTGACAACTTATTCACAAACCAATCTCTCTCTGGAGATCAAACCCTCATCTCTTCTGGGGAAACTTTTGAACTGGTAAGAAAATATATGCACCAATCCTCAAACCATAGCTTGGGTAGAAAATAGAGAGACACCTATTCGTGATAAGTTTTCTTCTGAATTAAGAATGGTAAATGGTGTTGAAGAAGGTGTGAAAGAAAAGGAGCAAAGTCCAACTCCTCCAACTTCTCAGGCTACTTCTCAAGCTACAGCCTCTCCTACTCTCAACCTTAGGTGAAGACTTTGTGGCCAACATTTAATTCATGTTGAAAATTGGAGCTCTCATTTGGCTATAAAAGGAGATCACCGGCAAGGAGTAAATCATCCCATTCTCCACTTCTCTTCTCTTAGAGTGATAAAGAGAGCAATTAAAGTGTGAGAAATATATAAGAGAGGGTCATAGGAAATTAAAAGTGAAGTATCCAGGTGAGGACTTCATAGTGTTTAATTTTTCGAGTGTTGAGATACACAGTGTGTGTAGTTCATTTGATCAGTTTGCAAACACTTCTCTTTGAAATAGTGAACCAATGAGAAATGATGAGATAGAGATAGAGATAGAGATAGAGATATAGCCAGATATAGCCAGAAATGAGAAATGTAAATAATCTCATAAATCAATCTTAATGCAATTTGTATTTGGACAAATGCATTCCTGATGTAGCGGAAGACTTGATAGAGATTAACTATAGAATTTCGCTCGAGAAAATTGAAAGAAAATGATCAATATCATAAAACGGCAAAACTGCCTCTTCAAACCCTAAAACAAAGTATATAAAGTCTGGGAAAACCCTACTCGAAAATAATGACCTAAAACATAAAAATGACGAAAATGTCCAAAATACGGTAAAGCTGATAGAAAATTTCAGAAGGCCGTTTGAGGCTCTTAGAAGCGTTTTTTGGCCATTTTATGGGCCGCTCAGGGGGCAAAGCCTGATGAATTTTGTTCCTCTCGAAAAGACGATCGTTTTGATATGCTGTGCGTCCCGTAACTCCTCCGGAATCAAAAGTTATGCCCATTCCCGCGTTGTTACTCAAACGACTCCAAAAACGACTCCGCATCAATTCCATACCATGCCTACTTACATATTTAAGATTCTGTTTGAAACGTCTAGGGTTCGATCTGTAAAACCATTGAACGGGTGAACATATTCATTGGTGATTGAGACTACCGTGAACAAAATAGCGACCTTGCAGAAGAGAATGTGTCATGTATAGAACCATGAACCGAGTAGTGACCAAAATCAAGCCTAATAAGGTTTGCGAGACCAAAATCTGCAACTTTTGCGTAAAACAACATCATATAGTAGAACATTCTCTAGGTTTGTGCCCAGAAAGGTGTTGAAGCTTGATATACATTGTAGGTGCCCTCTCTAACACCTTAAGGTTTTAGAGGAGTTGGTTACTTAACATGGTATCAGAGCTCTGGTGATCGCAAGGTCAGGGGTTTGAATCCTTCCGCTTGAATATTATTACCCGGATTATTGAGTACTGAAAATTGCACTATGTTGATGCCCGATGAGTGGCATGTTTGTTAATCTCTCCACGTGTGTCACCGGGTCACACGTGAGGGGGAGTGTTGAAGCTTGATATACATTGTAGGTGCCCTCTCTAACACCTTAAGGTTTTAGAGGAGTTGGTTACTTAACAGGAAGTATGTAATTTTTCCACCATCAAAGACATCCGAATTTCTCCTTCCTGATACTAACTCAAAAACTATCATTCAGTAGCTATACACGTCTGCAGATCGCAAGATGCAATTACAACCAACCAACACGAATGATAATTCAATAATGATAAAAAACAATAGAAATTATTAACCTAGTTCGTCAATATGATTGACTACATCTGGGGGCACTGCCAAGCAGGACCTTGCACTATAATAATATAATTTGGTGATACAATGAGCTATGGGGCGTCCCTTTCTTTATAGAGGGTCACAATTATGCTGACTTCTGTTCTGAATTGCTTCTCTCCATGGTTTATGGTTTCGAGCTTCTTCACTCCCATGATCGTTTTATTACCACGAAACATTCCCTTGAAGACCGAACCAACTCCTTCCCTTAGGTTCGCTGAGAACCTCTTTGTCATAATCTGCAGATCTCTGTACTCAAATGCCACCTATATTACCCATCGTGTTTATCGCTCCAACCAATCTACTTTGTCTTCTCCACACCAACACAGCCATGAGAAAAACCAAGAAACTCACCCCAACAACAACTAACCCGCAATAACATATACCAGTCACCTTTGTTCGTGTTGAAGATGCCTTGACTAATGAGTTGAATTTGCGCAAAGCAGAAACCGGGGTTATGCGGGCGCATGGTGTAGCCACATAGACATCAGAACTTGAAGCTTGAAGACAAAGATGAAATTTGTGTGAAATTTGATTTATTCTCTTTTTGCGCGTGTTAGTGTTTATCCCTTGCCAAAATGGTTAGGATGTGGGTGGCAGGTTTAAAGATGGAATTAATGGCGTTGGTTGGCAGTGGTGGTTGAAGGCAATGTTTGGAAGATGGAAAAGAAGATTGAAATTGGTGTGTCTAGCTATTTAACAGGTGCTAGTCTTTTTCTTAACGGATGTTAGTGTATTTAACACGTTGACGTTCCTGTTAACTTTAACGTCGTTAGGGTGTCTTCCATGAATGTAACAAAACGATAAAAGTACATACAATTAAGATGTCATTTCGTACATTGTCTTTATTGTAAAAAGTGTAATAGTGTGTTGCATATTTTGGTCATTCACCCGTAATGAAATTGTACTGATCTCACCAAGGGCCTCTTGTACTATTCTCACATCATTTCTAACCGTTGTTCTGTTGTTCATAATGATCTTGTCAAGTGCCATATCTTGTCAATTGCTTCTACCATGGTGTCAAATCCCTGAAATGCCAATTTTTAACGGTATACTCTAATACAGTGCTTTACTTGATTGTACATTGCATGTACAATGGTAAAATAGCGGTATGATTCTTTCTTATTTTAGAAATACGAAAAGACGAACTAAAATATTGAAAAGTGTTGCATTTATTTTGCGACGGATGGAGCCCAGTTTAACACCAGGGTCTAAAATAACTTCTGGAAAAAAAAATAACAGAAAATATATCAATATTAAAACGATATGTGACCCAGAATGAACCAATGATTTTGACCACGTCTTTTTGACTCATGAAACCCCACTTGTAATATTGTGACTAGAGGTTGTGAAATTATCTCAAACAGATATGCAGCAAGTATACTGCCAAATGTAAATAATCTCAGAAACTATATTTGGCCAATGAGAAATGAGATAGAGATATAGCCAGATATCACTTCTATCTCTTTGGACACTATAAGTATCTGTCCCATATCAGAGTCATTTCCACCACCAACTTTAACCCCAACTCTTTTCTTTCTTCAGTTCTTCCCCCATACATATCCATGGCTGCTTCAACAATGGCTCTCTCCTCTACTTTCGCCGGGAAGACAGTCAAGGCCGCCCCCTCCGTGGCCACCTCAAGTGCCACCACCGGTGAATTCAAGATAACCATGCGTAAAACCGCAGCCAAGGCCAAGACTGTGTCATCCGGCAGCCCATGGTACGGACCTGACAGAGTCAAGTACTTGGGCCCATTCTCCGGTGAAGCCCCATCTTACCTCACGGGTGAATTCCCCGGAGACTACGGATGGGACACTGCCGGACTCTCAGCTGACCCCGAGACATTCGCCAAGAACCGTGAGCTCGAGGTTATCCACTCCAGGTGGGCCATGCTTGGAGCTCTTGGGTGCGTTTTCCCTGAGCTTCTGTCCCGAAACGGTGTCAAGTTCGGTGAGGCCGTTTGGTTCAAGGCTGGAGCCCAAATCTTCAGCGACGGCGGACTAGACTACTTGGGTAACCCTAGCTTGGTCCATGCACAGAGCATTTTGGCAATCTGGGCCACACAAGTTATCTTGATGGGTGCGGTTGAGGGATACAGAATTGCTGGTGGCCCACTCGGTGAGGTTGTTGACCCATTGTACCCGGGAGGAAGCTTTGACCCATTGGGATTGGCAGATGACCCAGAGGCATTTGCTGAGTTGAAGGTGAAGGAGCTCAAGAACGGAAGACTAGCCATGTTTTCCATGTTTGGATTCTTTGTCCAGGCCATTGTCACAGGAAAGGGACCACTGGAAAACCTTGCCGACCACCTTGCTGACCCAGTCAACAACAACGCATGGGCTTTCGCCACCAACTTTGTTCCCGGAAAGTGAGTGAGTGATCGATTTCATTTGCAAGGAATGCTCGCAACACATTCACATTGTATGAGTTTGGAGAACACGAGTTTGCCAACGATGTAAATTGATTAGAATAAATGAAATGGAGTATGATTTAATATTTTTGTTTTTGCTTCATCTACTTTGAAATTGCAATTAAATCGGCATTAAGGATGCTGGTTCTGTTGAAGTGATGAGTTTGTATGCTTCGGCTACATATAAATATTCCTACTAGTATTTGAAAAAAAATTGTTTATGCTAAAAGTGAATAAATAGTTAATGTTTAAAGTTTTTTTTTTTTTATTTTTTAAATTGCTCAATCTTTCCACCAGCTTTAAGCCTGCCATTTTATTTTATGGTATGTTTTGAAATAAAGATAGACACCATTGTTAATGTTGATTTAGTTCAAGAACTGGATCTTAAAGTTGCAACAAGGATTTAGTAGTTGCATATGCGTGAAAAATGAAATTGCATGCCAAATAGGACATTTAATTTGGGATACATTAAAGAATACTCCTATACTAGTGGAGTTATCAAATATAGAAGCATTGCAGAGTGTTTTTTTTTTTTTTTTTTCTTCACTACAGAGTGATTTTAAGCGTTTTTTTTTTTTAAAGAAAAGGCAGTTTATAAATAGGACATTTAATTTGGGATACATTAAAATGGAAAGCGTGATATTTATTTATTTTTTTCGAATAGAGGGGAGGATATGTATATGTGTGTGTAAGGAGCAGTACTGATATTAGTATGGGATGTATTCCTGCAGGCTGCAGGCATTTGACAAAATATTGTAAATTTTGTACTCATGATCAATACTCTCTCTCTCTCTCCACTTGAAACATTAGTCATTCTTTTTTCATTGTTAGATTGAATAAATTGTTAGGATTGATGATCTAACAATTACTTATCTTGCAAAGTTTAAAACACAAAATAGCAAAGGAAAAACAAAAACGAAAAGAGATGAACACAGAGATTTTACGTGGAAAAACCCTTCTAAACAAGAAGAGTAAAAAACCACGAGCGACGGAGAACAATTCACTATAATCAATCAAGAGTACAAGGAGATGATAAGGTGATAATCAATTACACAATCTCTCGATAGTGAATACCCTCGCTTTTCTCTCTAACCCTCTCAAGGTCGCAGCAATAAAATTAGACAAACAGGACAACTTTTATAAGTCTAGCCTAAAACCTAATCCTACCCGGATTCGGAATCACCTCTGTCCAGCCCGACACATGTGCGGCCGCCTAGTTTTAGCTGTGCGGTCGCCCAAACAAACTGAAACAAATCTGGCGTTGAACAAGGCCTTCTGTGCGATCTCCCATAGCCACTTGGGCGGCCGCCCAACAACTACTTTCTGCGTACATCTTGCCCAGAATAATTGAGAGTCACCCAACAATTCTCCACCTTGACGATCAATCCTGAAAAAACTAGTAAACCAAGGGAACATCCCTATCTTTCTCCTCCGCCCCGCCCCAAAGGGCATCAATGACTAGTAACCCCAACTAATTTCAAGCAATGCTCGAACTTAGCAATCTGCATAGGCTTTGTCAGCATATCCGCTGGGTTGTCAACTGTATCAACCTTATTCAGAACCACTTCACCATTCGCCATTGTAGTCCTCACGAAGTGATATTTTATGTCAATGTGCTTCGTTCTCCTATGGAAAGAATTCTAATTCTTTGCCAAACAAATAGCACTTTGGCTATCAATGAAAACCTCAGGAGCACCTTGAACAACACCAAGTTCACGAACCAAACCACCAAGCCATTTGGCTTCCTTGACTGCCTCTTATATAGCCATCTACTCAGCCTCAGTAGTAGACAATGCCGTGACGAAGATAGTATACAGGTGACTGGGGAGTTGACTGTACAACCCACCGCACAGGTGACAGAACAAGTGGCAGACCAGATAGTAACCACGGATGAGTTTCTGATATAGTCTCTGACCGACTAACTGCTGAAGTGTCTGACCAGTTGACTGAACAAGTTTCTGTACAAGTGTCTGAACAGGTGGTACAGTGTGTCGAAACAATTGAGACATAAATTTTGGGACGTGGTCAGCGAACTAAGGTTCCTTCTACCAAATATCCAGCCCTGAATATGAGTTAGGTAAGTCCCAGGCACATGCTTCTCAAGCTGCACCCCAGTCCCGTTCATCTCCTCAATCCAAATCTTCAGGTACTCGATATCCCTTATCACACTTTGTCAATTGCACTAAATTCTTGCCTGCACATCATTGTTTTTTGGCTGCTATTGACTCAGGTGTTGAGCCGAAGCATTTTGGTGAGGCTGTTAAGTTTCCTCAATGGCGAGAGGCTATGTCTAAAGAGCTCGATACTCATGATCCAAATGGTACATGGGAATTGGTAGATGCTCCCCTTGACAAGAAAGTGATTGGTAACAAATATGTCTATAAAATAAAGTACAATGCCGATGGGACAATTGAACGTTGTAAGGCTCGGTTGGTGATCTTGGGAAATAGACAGGTTGAAGGAGTTTATTTCAAAGAGACATTTGTACCCACCATCAAAATGGTTACAATATGAGTTTTTCTTACTATTGCTGCAGTCAAAGGTTGGGAACTTCATCAAATGGATGTTCACAATGCCTTTCTACACGGGGATCTTAGCGAGGATGTCTATATGAAGGTGCCTTTGGGACATCCTTATTCATCTTCTGGTAAGGTTTACAAACTTAAAAAGTCGTTATATGGACTTCGGCAAGCTCCTCGTTGTTGGTTTGCAAAACACTCTATGGCATTGAAAGAATATGGGTTCACTCAAGCATGTTCTGATTATTCTCTATTTTCACTCAAGACTTCCGCTGCTGAGATACATGTTCTTGTATATGTTGATGACTTGGTCATTGGTGGAAATGATCCAGCTGCCATCGATCGTTTCAAGGCCTACCTCAGTCGATGTTTTCACATGAAAGACCTCGGTCGCCTTATGTATTTCTTGGGCCTTGAAGTTGCATTGCACCCAGAGGGTATCTTTCTCTCTCAGTGCAAGTATGCGCTCGATATTCTGTCTGAGGCGGGTCTTCTAGAGGCACGTCCAACTCTTACACCTATTGAACAAAACAATCATTTGGCATTATCTACAGATGATGATTTGCGTGATCCCGAGCCTTATAGACGACATGTTGGCCGACTTATTTACCTCACCATCACACGTCCGGAGCTCTATTATACGGTGCATACTCTCGCACAGTTTATGACCAGTCCTAAGTTGGCTCATTGGACTGCAGCCTTACGTGTTATTCATTACCTCAAAGCTCGTCCAGATCAGGGTCTTTTATTGAATTCCAGCTCTGATCTTCGTCTTCGGACATATTGTGACTCTGATTGGGAAAGTTTCCCTCTTACAAGGCATTCTCTCACGGCATATTTTGTTCTCCTTGGTGACTCTCCGATCTCCTGGAAAACCAAGAAACAAACTACCATTTCACGTTCATCGGCCGAGGCAGAATATCGTTCTATGGCAAGTACCACCTGTGAACTGAAATGATTTCGTAGCTTACTTAGTTCGTTTGGAATTCCACATCC
Organism: Campanula takesimana; assembly: GCA_026119855.1. Lineage (NCBI taxonomy): Eukaryota > Viridiplantae > Streptophyta > Magnoliopsida > Asterales > Campanulaceae > Campanula > Campanula takesimana. The sequence continues at coordinate 223,068 of JAOWBW010001312.1, read as the reverse complement.
AACTCCTATGCTCCTTCTATGTGACAGCCAATATGCTTTGCATATGGCTCAAAACCCTGTCCATCATGAACGAACTAAACACATCGAAGTTGACTGTCCTCTTGTTCGCGATGTTGTTCAGGCAGGTGTCATCACAACTGCCTACGTTCATACGACTTCACAACTGGCCGATATCCTTACTAAGGCATTGGGCAGTCGACAATTTCTCCAACTTCTAGACAAGTTGGGTGTGTGTGATCTACATGCTCTAACTTGAGGGGGGGTGTTGAGATACTGACGAGATCTTCCAAGATCTCAGTCATATCTCTGTTTCAGTTTGTGTATATCTCTATTCCTTATTTGTTAAACTGTAAATTGGGTAGGATATTTGACTTAGCATATTTGTAGGGATTAGAATTCTTCTCCAAAAAAACTTGTGTATATATCCCCATTGTACTCGGCTTTGTAAATCAAGGAGAATACATTTATTTTCTCTTCACAATTTACGGTTCTAACTTAAAATGTAACATTCGTTTATAAAATTGTTACTTTCTTATTTTTACAATGTTACTAACACAAGCGTTTTTAGTTTTAAAGTGTAAATGGTCGAATTATTACTTTTTTATATATATGTGTTACAATTATGTATAAACACTGTTACATATAAGTAACACGTTCGTTACATTTTAGTTATAGTAAGTATTACTTTTGGCAAACGAAGAAAACAGAAAAAAAACATTGTTACTTTTCTGTATATATGTATTACTTTTATGTATATATACTGTTATATATAAGTAACACGTTTATTACATTTAATTATAGTAACTATTACTTTTGGCAAATAGAAAAAAAACTAAAAATTAAAATAAAAAAAAAAAAATCCCGTGGGTCATGGATCCGGGTCATGGGTCAAAAATGACCCGTCTCTACCATGAAACGGGTCACGGTGTTCTCATACAAGTTTTTATCAACTAACAATAATGGAGGAAAAAGAGATTAACTTTCTGTCCCCAGAATGGAGGCAGTAATACTCCCTCCATCCCAAAATGATCTTCACGTTTGACTATTCAAACTTTTTAAGGGTGTGAATACTTGCTTCACTAGCCATGTTGTGTGTATGCACATTTAAGTCTAAATTGTTAAAATGGGAAGAACTTTTTGGGACAATGAAAATGGCAAATGAGAAATCATTTTGGGACGGAGGGAGTATGTAATAAGGCAATGAGTGAACCAAGTTCAAATGATAACCTAGACCACATTTGTTATTGGCCCGTGAGTCATGACACGTCTTTATCCAGCGAGGAAGCGATGTGCATTTATTCGAAGAAAATTATAGACCATTTATACTACTCAATGGAGAAAATGTTTACAACCAATATTCAGCCAATGGACAATGAGTTATAGATTTAATAAGATACCCCTATCATCTTCTTGGGCACCTATATATACATTCCTAAATTCACAGTTATTTCCACAGCCACCTTTCCAATCCTTTTTCTTCAAGAAAAGCCTCTTTTTCTTCTTCCTCCATACTTACAATGGCTGCTTCAACCATATCTCTCTCCTCCACTGTCGCCGGAAAGGCAGTCAGCAAGGTTGTTCCCTCCTCCACCACCTCGGAGGTCACCGGCGTATTCAAAATTACCAAGAGCAAAACTGCGGCTAAGGCCAGTGGCGCATCCAGGATTTGAAGTCAGGTTGTGCAAAACTTAATGCAATAAAAAAAACTCCAAGATAAAATAATATGCATCATTTTTATAAATAAATAATAAGGAATACAATGATTTACGACGCACTGACATTTCCTGAAAGTACTTTATGACTTCATCAACGATTACATTGTCTAGTACATCTTTTTCAACATAAGACACTAAAGAATCATTAAGCATATCATCCCCCATAAATCATGGTTTGAGGAAAATAACAAAGGCGCGGTTGACAAGCCTTTTTTATTAAGTAGGCTCTACGAATCATTTCAAGTTCTATAGGCTTTTTAGCAACGCGAGACAATGGTAATCTCAACCCCGGATCAGACTCAATTATAAAAGAGTTATCATTTACTTGTGGTTGAGAAGAAGTACCTTGTGCGATTTCTTGTTGAACCCTTTCAACATTGACAATATTAGGAATATGATCAACTGGAACGGAAGCCGATGCCTCACATCGAGGGCGTTTGGAGAAGAATCCATCAAGCTTAGATTGCTTACCAATCAAAAATGATAACAACAATTGCTCAATAAATCCCCAAATCATCAATTTTAGATTTTAAAACCCTAAAATTGAATTTAAAAAAAAAAACCTTTTTGAGATATTGCTATTATGGAGGAAGGAAAACAAACAGGGGCGGATGTATGCCGACTTGCCGATTGCCGATGCCGACTTGCCAATTGCCGTTGCCGACTTGTCGTGGCCGGTGGCTGTGCGTCGTCGCCGATCGTAGCCGAGACGCAAAATAGCGGGCGGAAGTCTGAAGAAAAAAAGAGGGTTTCCGTTCTGTTTGTCTTCTGCGTTGCCTGTTTGTGTTTAGAGTTTTAGTAAATGTTTTATTTTTAACACTCTGCACCCCTCTTCTTTCAAAAATAACAATTTACACCCCTAAGTTTTTTTTTTTTTTTTTTTATATTACTCAATAATTTTTTTTGGGAAAATCTAGGGTGTGCAGCTGCCCACCCTAGTCATACAGTGGATCCACCTCTGGCTAAGGCCAAGACTGTCTCATCCGGTAGCCCATAGTACGGCCCTGTTGAAGGTAAACATGAATTTAGTACTAAGTACAAGTCCTAGTTCATGTATCAGATAGTAGTTCATATTTATCTTCTGTTCAGTTAATATAGTAGTTCATGCATCAGCAATTAATTAAGGAGTTTAGGGGACTTAACTGATGTATTATCAAGCATTATAAATAACCATGTAATCTCAAGTTTGAAGTGTGTGGAGTAAAATAAAGAGCCTTCAAGATATATTCTGCTCATACTCCTTCTTTTTCTTGTCTTGTCTGATACATGTGCTTCAGACCTTGCCTAGTTTCATCCTCCTCATAAATCCAGTATTCTGATTCCAACAAATTGGTATCAAGAGCATGGCTAATAACGATACGTTCTCTATCCAAGTTCCAGCACTTACAAAAGAGAAGTTTGATAATTGGTGCATCCGTATGAAGGCACTCCTTGGAGCACATGATGTTTGGGACCTTGTTGAGACGGGTTATGAGGCTCTGGAGGATCCCGCTGCTTTAAGTCAAGCACAGAAGAATCTTCTTCAGAGTACCAAGAAGAAAGATCAGATGGCTGTTTCTCTGATTCACCAAGCATTGGATGAAGGCACTTTTGAGAAGATCTCCAATGCGACCACAGCAAAGCAATTATGGGAGATGCTACAGCTGGTGTTCAAAGGAAAAGATAAGGCAAAGAAAGTTCGCCTCCAAAATTTACGGGGTGAATTTGAAGCATTGCAGATGAAAGAATCCGAGAAGGTGTCGGATTATATCTCAAGGGTCGCAGCGATTGCGAACCAAATGAAGAGATTTGGTGATGATGTTCCTGATCTAAGGGTGATTGAGTAAATTCTTAGATCCGTTGATGAAAAGTTTGATCATGTTGTAACAGCCATAGAAGAGTCGAAGGACTTGGATGATTTAACGGTCGAAGAATTGTGTGGCTTGTTGGAGGCTTATGAAGACAAGATTAATAGAAGAAAGAAAGAACCATCTACGGAGCAAGTGTTGCAGTCGAAACTCAGTTTGAAAGATAAGGAGGAGAGCAGAGATACAAGCTATAGAGGTCGAGGACGAGGTCGAGGCCGCGGAAGAGGACAAGGTCGTGGTCGAGGTTTTGGTAGAGGAGGAAGAGGTGCTCACTATTCATTCCAAAATAGAGATGGAGGCTCTCAATTTACTCCAACAAGAGAACGTGGCAGAGGAAGAGGAAGATCAACACAAAGAAAGTATGATAAGTCACAAGTAAAATGCTACAATTGTCATGATTTTGGACATTATGCATGGGAGTGCAAAAGTGACAGTAAAGAAGATTTAAAGGCTAATTTTTCTCATGAGAGTAATGGTGAAGAGGAGTCCACTCTGTTGATAGCCTATAAAGATGTGAAACAAAGTGAGAAGCACTCTTGGTACCTTGATACCGGAGCAAGCAATCACATGTGTGGCAGCAAAGACATGTTCGTGGAGCTTGATGAGAAAATTCATGGAAGCATTTCTTTTGGAGATTCCTCCAAAATTGTTGTCAGGGGAAAAGGTAAAATTTTAATTCGTTTAAAGGATGGGAGTCATCAGTTTATTTCAAATGTTTACTATGCTCCAGACATGAAATGTAATATTTTGAGCATGGGTCAATTTCTGGAAAAGGGTTATTCTTTTTTCACAAAAGGTTGCAGCTTGTACTTGAAGGATGGTGCAGGGAATTTAATTGCGAAGGTACCCATGGCACAGAATCGTCTGTTTTTGTTGCCCATTCAAATCGGCATGGCTAAATGTTTAGCGTCTTGTTACAAAGACCCTTCGTGGTTGTGGCACTTAAGATTTGGGCACATGAATTTTGGTGGACTCAAAATGATGGCGAGAAAAGGAATGGTAAAAGGGATGCCTCCTATTGATCACTCTAATCATCTTTGTGAAGGTTGTCTTTTCGGTAAGCAATCAAGAAAAAGCTTTCCGAAAGAGTCGTTCTCAAGAGCTTCAAGGCCTCTCCAACTGGTTCATACTGATTTGTGCGGACCAATCACTCCAATTTCTTTTGGTAAAAACAGGTATTTTCAGTTGTTTATTGATGATTTTAGTAGAAAAGCATGGGTATACTTTCTAAAAGAAAAATCCGAGGCGTTCAAATGTTTTCAGAATTTTAAAGCACTTGTAGAAAATGAGAGTGGTCTTAAAATTCAGGCCCTAAGATCTGATAGAGGAGGCGAGTTCACTTCAAGAGACTTTCAAGATTTTTGTGATGTCAACGGGCTTCGCCGGTTCTTAACAGCTCCAAGGTCACCGCAGCAGAACGGAGTAGTTGAAAGAAAAAACCGGACCGTGCTGAACATGACCAGAAGCATGTTGAAGACAAAAAAGATGCCGAAGGAATTTTGGGCACAAGCTGTTGAAAGTGCTGTTTATTTGTTAAACAGGTGTACAACAAGAGCTCTTGAAGACAAGACTCCACTTGAAGTGTGGGGCGGGAGAAAACCGTCCGTCTCTCATTTAAAGGTATTTGGATGCGTAGCATATGTCCATGTTTCGGATGAGAAGCGGACCAAGCTTGATGACAAGAGCAAGAAATGTGTGTTCATTGGGTATGATTCAAGAACAAAAGGGTACAAACTCTATGACCCAATTGAACGGAAGGTACTTATTAGTAGAGATGTGGAATTCGATGAGGAAGCGACTTGGGATTGGCAAATTAATGAAGAAAGTTATGATTTTCTTCCATTTTTTTTAATGATGAGGAAGATAATGAAGACAACCAAGATGTTAATACTCCCCCACCATCACCACATCGTGGTGGAGATAGTAACATCCCTTCAACAAATTCTGTTCGCAACGAAGCAATTTCGCCTGAAGGAAGCTCAAGTGATGAAAGGCCTTTGCGAACAAGAAGACTTTCAGATATATATGGAGAAACTGAAATGATAAATAATAATAATTTTCTCTGTTTGTTTGCAGATGCAGAACCAATTAGTTTTGATGAAGCCATTGGAGATGAAAGGTGGAGAGAGGCAATGAATGAAGAAATAAGAGCCATTGAGAAAAATAACACATGGGAGTTGTCAACACTTCACAAAGGACATGCTGCGATTGGAGTTAAGTGGGTGTATAAAACAAAGAAAAATGCAAGAGGAGAAGTAGAAAGATACAAGGCGAGGCTCGTGGTGAAAGGCTACAAGCAACGTCAAGGGATTGATTACGAAGAAGTCTTTTCCCCGGTAGCTCGTTTGGAGACTGTAAGGCTGCTCATTTCTTTGGCAGCGCAAAATAAGTGGAAGATTTTCCAAATGGACGTAAAATCAGCATTCCTCAATGGCAATCTTGAAGAAGAGGTGTACGTAGAGCAACCTCAAGGCTATGTTTTGAAAGGAAGTGAAGGCAAGGTTCTTAAATTGAAGAAGGCTCTTTACGGGTTGAAACAAGCTCCAAGATCTTGGAATTGCAGAATTGACAAATATTTCCAAGACAATGGATTTATGAAGTGCCCATATGAACATGCTCTCTATGTAAAGGTAAATGGCAGCAACATTTTGATTGTTTGCTTGTACGTAGATGACTTAATCTTCACAGGTAATAACTCAGAGATGTTTGAAGAGTTCAAGAGAGCAATGAATCATAAGTTTGAGATGACAGATTTAGGACTTATGTCCTATTATCTTGGGATAGAAGTGAAGCAAACAGAGGAAGGAATTTTTGTTTCACAAGAGAATTACGCAAAAGAAGTCTTGAAAAAGTTCAGCATGAGAAATTGCAATCCAATCAATACTCCAGTTGAAAGTGGTATAAAGTTGTCCAAGTATGATGATAGTGCCAAGGTGGATTCTACTTTGTTTCGGAGTTTGATTGGAAGCCTGAGATACTTAACATCCACAAGCCCTGATATTCTATTTGGAGTTGGACTTGTTAGTCGTTATATGGAGGCTCCAACGGTGACGCATCTAAAGGTTGCAAAGAGAATTTTGCGCTACATCAAAGGTACTCTCAATTTTGGGTTGTTTTATTCAGCCTCTGATGATTTCAGGCTTAGAGGTTTTAGTGATAGCGATTGGGCCGGAGACGTAGACGACCGTGTGAGTACTACAGGGTTTGTGTTCTACATGGGTGATACTGCTTTTACTTGGAGCTCAAAGAAGCAACCAATTGTTACTTTGTCAACGTGCGAAGCAAATATGTGGCTCTCAGTTCATGTGTAACTCAAGCTATATGGTTGAGGTGGCTGTTGGGAGAGCTTTATTTTGAACAGATGGAGCCGACTGAAGTTAATGTGGATAACAAATCTGCCATTGCTTTAGCCAAGAACCCGCTGTTCCATGAACGTAGCAAGCACATAGATACCAGATTTCATTTTGTTCGAGAATGTGTTGCGAAGAAGGTGGTGAAGCTAAATTATGTGAAGTCTCAAGACCAAGTTGCTGATATATTCACGAAAGCTCTCAAGTACAGTGTTTTCATGGAGTTAAGAAGCTTGCTGGGTGTTGGTAAATGTCATGTTTAAAGGAGGGTGTTGAAGGTAAACATGAATTTAGTACTAAGTACAAGTCCTAGTTCATGTATCAGATAGTAGTTCATATTTATCTTCTGTTCAGTTAATATAGTAGTTCATGCATCAGCAATTAATTAAGGAGTTTAGGGGACTGAACTGATGTATTATCAAGCATTATAAATAACCATGTAATCTCAAGTTTGAAGTGTGTGGAGTAAAATAAAGAGCCTTCAAGATATATTCTGCTCATACTCCTTCTTTTTCTTGTCTGATACATGTGCTTCAGACCTTGCCTAGTTTCATCCTCCTCATAAATCCAGTATTCTGATTCCAACAGGCCCTGACAGAGTCAAGTTCTTGGGCCCATTCTCCGGAGAGGCCACATCTTACCTCACCGGAGAATTCCCCGGTGACTATGGCTGGGACACTGCATGACTCTCAGCTGATCCTGAGACATTTGCAAAGAACCGTGAGCTTGAGTGATCCACTCTAGGTGGGCCATGCTTGGAGCTCTTGGGTGCGTTTTCCTTGAGCTTTTGTCTCGCAATGGTGTTAAGTTCGGTGAGGCCGTTTGGTTCAAGGCTGGAGCCCAGATCTTTAGTGACGGTGGGTTGGACTATTTGGGTTACCCCAGCTTGGTCCATGCACAAAGCATTTTGGCAATCTGGGCCACACAAGTTATCTTAATGGGTGCGGTTGAGGGATACAGAATTGCTGGTGGCCCACTCGGTGAGGTCGTTGACCCATTGTACCCCGGTGGAAGCTTTGACCCGTTGGGTTTGGCCGAAGATCCAGAGGCATTTGCAGAGTTGAAGGTGAAGGAGCTCAAGAATGGAAGACTTGCTATGTTCGCCATGTTTGGGTTTTTTGTATAGGCCATAGTGACCGGAAAGGGGCCATTGGAGAATCTAGCAGACCACCTAGCCAACCCGGTAAACAACAATGCTTGGGCTTTTTCTACCAACGTTGTTCCCGGAAAGTGAGTGGTTTCGTTTGCTAAAATGTTTGTAACATTGTATCAGTATGGCAGACATGACGTTGCCAGCTATGTAAAATAGTTAGATTGAATGAAAATGACGAAATTGTTCATGGGAACCTCACAAAGTTCTAAAACAATATAGTTGGATATTGATAAGTTGATGTTAAGTCTACTAAGAAATTAACACATTCTAAGTCTACTGAGAAATTAGCAAAGAGACATACAATATAAATCAGATGTGAGCCTGATAAAATATGTTATGTTATTGTTTTCAGTGCAGTTGTTGTTGAAATTGTTTGTCAAAGGCAACTGAGAACAGATGTTACCTCAAGTGTTAGGTAACACCACAGGTAACACTCGTCGACGGACAGAAAACACACAGCAAAAAATAAAAGAGTTTTGCAGCGGAAAAGTAAATAGCACAAGAGATATATTTTTCTCAAGTTATATAAATATAACTTGAGAGTGCCCTTAGGCGAAAACTTTATACTCCCTCCGTCCCATTTCAAATTGCAAATACTAGGTTGGCACGGGGATTAAGGGAAAAAGTAAAAAAGGTGATGTGTTGTGAGTGTTGATAGTTGAGTGGGAGAGAGAAAGTGAGGTAGAGAATAGTTAGTGGGCTATTGGATGTGAGTGTGCAAGTGAGTTAAAACTTGCCATTTTTGGATTTTGCAATTTTAGTTGGGAGACCCTTTTTGGCAACTTTTGCAATTTGAAATGGGACGGAGGGAGTATTCAATAAGTATACCAAATACAAAGTCAAAAGGTTCCCTATAACTAATATGATATACTTTCTATGGAACCAAACTAAGAACAAAGCACAAGATTCTATCCTAACCAAAACTCCTCAAACCCGAAGTATATGAGTGATAAAAGAGTGTATGGGAGGGAGAATCTAAGAGAGCCAAGAGTACTTTGATCTTTGTGCTAGGGATGTGTGTGATATTTTGGCTTATCTTCAATCTTCTCATTCAAGCACTATATATAGCCAACAAAGACTTGGAGGCTACTCAATAACACAGCCCAAGGCTGTTTGTGACGAGTGGGGAGAGTGGAGATCATGTGCAAACTTCTTCTCCACAATTCAAGCTTGACTTGGTCCAACTTCCATAATTATCTCAACCGAATTCTTCATGGCCAAGTCTAGGCTTTTTCTTGTTGTACTCCAAGCTTCCAACGCCTTGTACACATCCAATTAATTAGCAACAAATACTTGGACTTGGTCTTCTCACATTTTCCATATTTAACATATGTTAAATATGTTTGTAACACCTCAAATAACTCGGCATTTATGAATAACTCTTTGTTAATTTCTTCTCCACGTTTTTAGCTCCTTAAATCAACTTTATTATAAGCTGAAATATGGACCAACATCTAGACAATAATATTAGGACATTAGTATAAAATTATATTAGAAAGAAATGTCAAATTACAAAGTATTTTCGTCACAACACTTAGACTGTTAGTGGCAACATCTGAGGTAACACCTCTGTCTGCATTAACAGTTGTAAAAGTCGACGCCGCTAGAACATTCAGATGAGAGACTGATAGGTAGGGCTGTAAACGAGCCGAGCCGAGCTTTGAAGTTTTGGGCTCGAGCTCGTTAACGAATTATCGAGCTCGAGCTCGAGCCCATTTACCTTGTTCGAGCTCGAATCGAATCGAGTTTCGAGCTGCTCGCGAGCATTTCATGAGCTGTTCGAACTCGAGTCTTACGAGCCGAGCTCGAGCTTAAACATTTTTCTGAAAATTATGAAATCAAACGAGCACGAGTTCGAGCCTTATGCTCGCGAGCTTTTCACGAGCTGTTCGAACTCGAGCTTTTACTAGCCGAGCTCGAGCTTAAACATTTTTCTGAAAATTATGAAATCAAACGAGCTCGAGTTCGAGCCTTATCGAGTTCGAGCCTTACCGAGCTCTGATAAGTATTCTCTGCATTTTGAACAAAAACACTATTTTTAAAAAAATAAATTTCTCTTTTTTTAATCTCAAAATGTGTCTAATTTACAAATGTAACCTACTGTTTACTTTTTTTTTTTTTTTTTTTTTTTTTTTTTTTGAAAAGCTCTTGTTCATTTAACTTCTCATATTACAAACGATTAATTGAATCGTATATATACCATCAGGTTGTAATATACTCCTTCTGTCCCAAATTTATACTCCTTCCGTCCCACCCGAATTAGGATTTTTAGGTTGGGCACGGGGATTAAGGAAAAAGTGTTTGTGGAGTAAGTGTTGTGAGTATAAAAAGTAAAGTAAGAGAAAGAAAGTGGGGTAGAGAATAATGAGTGGAAAGTTGTTGTGAGTGTGAATGTGGGTCCCTTTAAATAAAACATTTCCATTTTTGGGTTGTCCTAATTCGAGTGGGACACCCAAAATGGAAATTTGTCCTAATTCGAGTGGGACGGAGGGAGTATTTACTTATCAAATTTACTTAAACTTTAACTAATATTTTACACTAAATTATTAATTCTCATAAAAATTAAAAAATGGTTGTTAAATCATAAATAAATTATGTAAATTAATAATTTACATAAAATATTAATCAAAATTCAAATAGTTTGACTCTACATAACCAAAATTCAAATAGTTTTACTATTATAGTTACTATGGTATTATTTTTTGAAGAACAAATAGTTACTAAGGTAGTTGATAATTATAGTTAACTATTATATTTCACTATAAATAGCTAACTATTATATTTAACTATTAATAGTTAGCTATTTGTTTTAACAATTATATTTAAAAGTTGAGGCCGACCGTATGCTAACGGTGAATTCATAAAAAAAATTGAAATGCATAGGGATAGGTAGGTTTTCATATTGTGATCAACGTTTTATGGAGTTGACCATGAAAGTCAAAGTCAGACAAACTTTCTGGTTAGTATATAGCATTTAAATGACGCTATTATACATAGTCAACTGTATTTAGTAAAACGTACGCTACGCTAGGTGTATAATATAGTATATGTTACATGTATGTATATATACATATAATACATACATACATCATACATACACACACATATACGGCTTTCGTCCCGCCCGACTTCAGAGGAACTAGAATGAATGGAGGAGGTTATGAGAACAAAAGTAATATTATCTTTCCATTTTTTTTGCCGTACAACGTCGAGTATGATACTAAAAATGTCAAAATGTCCTAAATCGGGCAGGATAAAAGGAGTATATAATAATGTATATAAATATGTGCTATATGTATTTATGTATGTATATATATATATATATATATATATATATATATATAACATCCAATATTCCATATATATATATATATATATATATATATATATATATATATATATATATATATATATATATATTATGTATATATGTATGTGTGTGTGTGTGTGTGTATATGTATATATATATTTATATATATTTAATAAATATTTTTCTACATGCAAACGCATTTATATGTGAAATATATGTGTGTGTGTATGTGTAACTGATAAACATTTTGTTCATTCTATATTTGAGTAATTAAATATACTTGCATATATAACTACAATAATAGATGTTAATTTTATTTTTTATTTCAATGAGAAAAATAATATAAGACAAATATGTGTACATTTGAAAATAATAAATTAGTTTTGAAAAAAAAAACCCCGACTATTGTGTATATATCTCTACGTTTTCATAATGAATGTTCATAGAATAAATTAATTTTAGTTGTTGTACAATCTATATTGTATTATTGTATTGTATGTGTACTAGTATCCAAAAGCCCGTGCCAGTGGCACGGGTCTGTACAAGAACAATGTCGGTACAAAATGATGATAGTATGAAAATGGGTTATAGACATGATAATAGTACAATGAGTGACATTATAAACACCATGACGGTGTGGAGTATGTCTAAAATCATGTAATCCACCTTATTAATATGAACATAGATATACAAAGAACATAAACTGAAACTCACCTTCTACACAGACTCAAGAATATCAGCAGTCCGTCTCCGCATTTTTGCAATGTCAAGCCATGCGCTAGATTAAATGGTTCAAATAAAGAGTATCAATTGATTATGTACTCTGCAATTGTAAGTGCTGATAGATACCTGTAGAAGCTTTTAAATTTGAAAGACCTTTTCGTAGGGGGCTCAACCGTTATTGCTGCGGATGATGTTGAGCGGCTTTGACTCCCTCAGTCCAACTTTACAAATAGAAAAGTCAAATAGGCACTCCTTTAAATGATACTGTATTTAACAAAATTACCAATGAAAAAAGTATTCCAAAGCGTTGAAGTATCAGAGATACAAAATAAACTTTGTGATGACATACCTGAGCAATGCGTCAATCAGTCATTGAGAACCAAATCCCTGTACCTTTTTTTTTTGAATAATTCTACCAATTCTAATCACTTAAAATGAAAAAGACTGAAAATATTTCACTGGTTCGGATGGCACACAACAGTGGAAAAGACTCTTCAATTTCATGGCCCTACCGCTATCGACAATTATTCATAGCAAAGAAACAAATAAACAAAAACAATGTATGTCTACATTCATTCTAAGAGAAATAAATATGAAAAAAGAACGTCAGTGTTTATATAAGTAGAGAGGAAATTTCCACATAATATATTGAATAAGAATAAAAAGAGTCTCGCACAATGGGTCAAAGAATCAAACTTTCATTTTGGGACGGAGGTCTTACTCTTACAAATATAATAGCATGTAATAAATTAATAAAATTTACAACTATATACAACTAAGAGTAGCAAATTATCTTAAAATTCATAAACAAAATCTTGAGCTTTCCAATTTAAAGTCATCTTCAACTAATATTTCAATAACCCATCTTGAGCTGTAGACATTTTGTTCCTCCTTGCTTGCTTGCTCCTGGGATTAACGTTGTTTTGCTGCATCACACATCCACAAATCATTGCATTTTTTAAACACATCAAACACATGAGATTCTGTAACATACCTTTTATAATGAAGCTAACCGTATTTTAACTTCATAAACATTAAAGGTGCAATAAAATTAAAGGGAGAAAAACAAAGAAGAAAGATAAAGTCAGTTTGTTCCCTTCCCGTTAGAGATACAGCCACATCCACACATAGATCAATCCCTTTCCAAGTTTTGTCTTTTCATTACAATACGTATACTCAAACAAATAACATTGTAAGTAAAGAGCAAAAGAATTACCACCTGTGGATTCCTTTACACAACATTGATTCCCCTTGTATAATTATGTCAGATTCCTTTACACAACATTGATTCCCCTTGTATAATCATGTCAGAATTCTATTAACGAATCGAGCAAGAGAATGACATAGACTCCAATGTCCAATCCCCAAGGTTTGTCTATGTCAAAACTCCACAGATGAATAGCAACTGGGGAGGAAGAAAATTAAAACATATGATGATATATGATTTTTAATGGGTAAGGTGAAAGATTGAAAAACTTAAAAACAGAAAATGACTTGGCAAAGAATAAATACTTGATGGACAAATACACAGACCAACAAAAATAGTACCATGTATAATCCCTGTATTCAGAGTATATTGTAACAAATTAAAAAAAAATATAACTTGGCAAAAAATAACTCCTAGAGAGGTTTAACAGAACTGAAGAAAAATAGGGCAAATATAGGCAAAAGACTAACCTTTTGTACTATGTAATTTGAAAAAAATCTGAGCCCGAGAGATCAAATTTTTCCAAGATACTGAATAATGACATCCAAGAACAGCAAATTAGTAAATAAATCGGGGAAAAATAATTTTATGCTCAAAGAGTTCTGAGTAGGAAAACAAATTTTATACTGAAAGAGGAGGACAGAAGAAGAATGTGTAGCAGATGTAGAGTTATCTTACTTGGTGGCCATGATATTGAAACTGTCATCGTCATAGGAGAAGTCAGAAGGAGGAATTAAAGGAATTGTAAGTTGGGCAGTTTTCTATAAATTAGAAGTCAGAAGCGCTTACCAAAGTACTCTATTAAAGCCAGCGAGAAACTGATCGGCGATGCTCAAATTCCTTGTCCAAAGTATGGAAATTTTGCAGAGGAAAGAGATGGACTTGTGGGATAGAAAAAGATTGGCGAACAGATGTATGTTTGAGGGATTGGCATCGGCGACGTGGGAGAGGAAACGACGAAAGAGTCGCGCGTAGAGTGAGAGTAATAGCGGATGGGAGGAAGTCAGAGGTGGAGGGGAGAGAGTGAGACGGTGAATTGTGAAGAGAAACAATGCGGCTAGGTTTTGATGTACGTGGGTGAAAGAATCGGGCAGCAATTAGATTAGAATGTAAAATCCCCTCCGCATAAACCCTAGAAACTGTAAAATCGCCAGCATACACTGAATTACAATTACCAAAGAAGAAATTGCTTAGGGAAATTCAATATGAACGAAGAACAAACCTATGTGTTGTGGGGGAGAACCTTCGGGATTCAGAGACGAACAAAGGAGAAACCTGGAAAGGAACCGCTAGCAACCCAAAAACCTGATTCAAACTGTGTATCGTTACCGCACAAACAACAACTATGAAGCTGTACCCAATTGTGATGATACGGTTTAGTGAATGATTTAATAAAATCAATTTCGTGACATGGGCTAGGAAAGACTGCTGAAGGTTTTGATGTACGGGAGAAGAGAGCGTTGGGTTACCTGGGTTAATTTAGCGGTGAGAAGAAGTGCTTCTGTCGTGGGGACTGTTGCCGGAAACGACTTGACGGATCACAATGACAGTTGGGAAGCCGATGGATCTTTCGAGGGGGGGGGGGGAGAAAACCGGTGATTGTGGAGATGCGATGAAGTAGAGGAGAGGAGAGATCGTGTGAGAGAACAGAGGTCGTGGGAGTAAAAGGGATTCTAGGTCGTAGGATTAGTTTCTCAACTTTTAATCTGAGCCACCACTTATCCTAAGATAAGAGGCAGTTAAAACCTTTGTATATTGTATTATAGATAGTCGCTATATGATCATTATATGAATATATAAAAATTAAATTAATTTTAGTTGTTGTATAATTATTGTTGTTTAATTCATTTTGAAGATAAAAATATTTTAGTTATGATTTATTCCTTGTACAATGTTGTATATACATATAATGTATATGTATTCATTACAAAAGTAATAATGATGATTATTTAGTCGAGCTCGAGCTTAACGAGCCGAGCTCGAGCCAAACGCAAACAAAATAACCCGTGTTAACGAGCTTATCGAGCCGAGCCCGAGCTCGAGTTATACGTGATTTAAACGAGCCGAACACGAGCCGAGCTCTAACGAGCCGAACACAAACCGAGCTCTAACGAGCCGAGCTCGAACAAAGCTCGTCGAACAAACGAGCCGAACACGAGCCGGCTCGATAAAAATTCGAGCTCGAAAACTCGGTTCGAGCTCGAGCTCGAATAGCACTTCGAGCCCATTCGAACCGAGCTTTAACGAGCCGAGCTCGAACAGGCTCGGTTCGTTTAACAGCAGTGATAGGTTACTCAAAATGCGGTTTTTTTCAGAGCAGTGGTAGTAAAAGTCAATATTGCTAGGATTGATTTTCCCGGTGTAATCTTTTGACAAGCATTCGTGAAAACCTAGTTGAAATGTCAAATTCAAAGACTAAAGGAAGAACTGAGGAATTTTTTTCCAACTTTGGATCGTAACCATCTAAAAGATACTGCTTATGGTCTTATAACCATTAACTGGCCACTGCAATTCTTTGCTACTGATCACCAGAAAGTTAAGTACCATGGTGTCTAATCCTTGAAATGCCATGTTTTCAATAGAACCATTAAGTACAGATAAGAGATGCAGCTGGTAAATAAAATTCAATTACTCCCTCTGTCCCGATTTAAGGTTTTTACTTTTTTTTTTACTCTATCCCAATTTAAGGTTCTTACTTTGCTTTATTACCTAAAATGGAAAGTGGAACTACTTGTCATTCTCACAACAAAAAACTCAACACCCACTTTCTCTCTCCCACTTTACTTTTCATACTCACAACATTTACTTTTTCTTAATCTCCGTGCAAAGTCAAACTAGAAACTTTAAATTGGGACGGAGAGAGTATATTTTAGTGCAGTCGTTAAAGTGTTGCGGTGAACTGCGTGAATTCTTGTGTTTTATTGATTGCTCGTCTTCTGTATGTCATGTTTAGTCAAATTAATTGGTTTTCATCGTAATCGGCATTAATACTCGTGCTGAAATCCTAAAACGCGTGCTCACTTGGGTTCCAAGGATGATAGTTATTTAATTTAATTTTCACTTTGAGTGGTCGATTTAGACCTGTCAAATGTATTTATGCAGCAAAAAAAAAAAAAAAAAAAAAAAGTCTCTTACACCGTGTCAATCAAAAGAACTTGATGAAGTTATCATTACATTTGTTGGAATAAAATATTCGATCAGTTCAGAGTAAACAGATTTAATCAATTAAAGGGGCAATCACGAATTCAATAGCAATACAGATTATAGCCAAAAGCATGACAGGAATAACAACAGAACGCGTACCAGGAAAAAGGCAAACAGAAAAACAAAAGGGAGTCAGAATCCTTATCAGATCGAGTCGCCTGTATGAAGACTCTCCTAAGAGAATTTATTGCCCCCTTACTGGTGCGACAAAGAGTTACGGCAAAATCCTCCGAGGATAAAACGATCTCAGCAAACATACCAAGAAATCTCGCACGAACAGGTACAGATGCACTTGCGCCTGCTGTCTCACTTCGCTTGAATCGCCCGCTCAGATCAATCACAGAAACAGTGTACGGAAAAGACAGATTTCGGGTTGCAAAAATCAAAAGGTATTTTGCGTTAGGAAATCTGAAACCGGGGCTGTTATTTTATACACGTATGAAGTCGGTTTAAGGTTTTTTAGAAGGACTCTAAAACCTACCCGAATTACAGTAGCTTATTCTTGAAGGAAAAGCAACTGCACAGTTAGAGTCCAGTTAGGAAACTGACGAGACTAACTGTTTCCGTTAGCAAAAAGGAAACTTCAAATAAATTTTGACTAAAAAGATACGTCCACGAACCGAACCATTCGCCCAGAAGCCCTTAGCCCGTGCCCGGCCGAGCTAAGAGAGCGCGTGTGGGGAAAGGTTCAAGTCCACCTCACATGTAACTTGAACATGAGACTATGAAGTGCCTTGTAATTTATGGCACTCCAACTTCCCATTCCTATTCCATGTGGGTTGGGACAAAAAACCTTTTATATTCCCAAACAAAAGGGAGGTTTGGCTTTCCTATCCCATGTGGGATACCAACCAACCCATTTCATCTTTGAGAATTAAAGCACTTCAATACCCATCTTTGAAGTCTTAGAACCATGGATTAACTCCATAATTTGGCTTTCACCAAAATTCACAATTTCCTCATGCTACATCATACAATGTATATCAACATTGACCATGATCAAACTCAAAGGGACCCATAAATGGGACCCACCCAAAGTTGACCAAATGTCAAATTTCCAACAACATTTTGGCCTAAACATTCTTGAATGTCTTTCGTCGTGTAGTTCCATAGGAAGAGCTGGTTCTTTGAAAATTCAGCACAGGAACAAAGTAAATATACTTGCGCTAAGTTCTTATATGAGTCAAGTATCAACATTCTTGACGAGACTTAAAACTATGTAATACCTCCGTCACAAAATTATCTTCATACTTTTTCTGCTGTTAATACGAATGAACAATGAGTAATAATTTTAGGTTGATTTAATTATATCAATGAAAATCTAAAACCCTTTATTGATACCCCATCAATAACACAATCAATAATAGGTTTTAGATTTTCATTAGGACAATTAAACCAACTGAAAATTATTGCTGATATAGTTCCTTTGCAATAAACAATGATCATTTTGGGACGGAAGGAGTATTTAGCAAACATACTACATTAGGACAATATGTGAACCAGATTGAGCCAATATATTTGACCACAAGTCTTATTGGCTCATGACTCCCCGCATGTAGTTTTGTAACTGATGGTTGAGAAATTCCTAACAGATATGCAGACTCTATGTCTATATACTTCCAAATACCATAAATCTCAGAAATTATATTCGGCCAATGGAAAATGAGATAGACATATAGAAAGATATAATTTCTATCTCTACAGCCACCTATATATACAATCCCAATACCAGTGTAATTTCCACCAACTTCTCTTTACCTTTCTACAAATAAGATCCCAAATCACATTTCTTTCCTTCCAATACATATCAATGGCGACTTCAACAATATCTCTCTCCTCCACTTTTGCCGGAAAGGCAGTCAGCAAGGCAGCACCCTCCTCCACTGCCTCGGAGGTCAGCAGCCTGTCTCATCGGGCAGCCCGTGGTACGGCCCAGACAAAGTATAGTACTTGGGCCCATTCTCCGGAGAGGCCCCATCTTACCTCACCGGTGAATTCCCCGGTGACTACGGTTGGGATACGGCTGGGCTCTCAGCTGACCCTGAGACATTTGCCAAGAACCGCGAGCTAGAGGTGATCCACTCCAGGTGGGCCATGCTTGGAGCTCTTGGGTGCGTTTTCCCTGAGATTTTGTCTCGCAACGGTGTTAAGTTTGGTGAGGCCGTCTGGTTTAAGGCCGGAGCTCAGATCTTTAGCGACGGTGGATTGGACTATTTGGGTAACCCAAGCTTGATCCATGCACAAAGCATTTTGGCAATCTGGGCCACTCAAGTAATCTTGATGGGTGCTGTTGAGGGATACAGAATTGCTGGTGGCCCACTAGGTGAGGTCGTTGACCCATTGTACCCCGGAGGAAGCTTTGACCCATTGGGATTGGCTGATGATCCAGAGGCATTTGCTGAGTTGAAGGTGAAGGAGCTCAAGAACAGAAGACTAGCCATGTTCTCCATGTTTGGATTCTTTGTTCAAGCCATAGTGACAGGGAAGGGACCATTGGAGAACCTAGCAGACCACCTTGCTGACCCAGTAAACTACAATGCTTGGGCCTTTGCCACCAACTTTGTTCCCGGAAAGTGAGTGATTTGTTTTGTAAGGATTGTTGTAACATTGTATGATTATGGCTAACTTGAGCTTGCAAACAATTATGTAAATTGTTAGTACCTCACTATGTTTAACTCACAATTAATCATAGTAAATATGTTTTGATAAATAAATAATCAACTCCAATTGATTATATGATATATACAAAGACCTGAGCACATGCAACCCAAGACAATGATCAACAGCTAAGACTGTCATGCATATACCCAAGCCAACAGTCAAGTCATTACATAATCTACCCATCATCTACACATCATACAAACTGAATAACTACCTATTAGAACCTCCCTTACACTCAAATGAATTATCAAGATGCTATCTACAAACAAGTTTCAACAGATAAAGCCTTTAAAGACCAACAGTTAAGCTCCCCTGCTCCAATAGCTAAGACTGCACTTCTTCAACAGCTGACTCCACATCATCAGATCCTTGAAGAATGATTAATCCAATAGTTCCAACCATTGGATTAACTTATATTTAAGCTTGATCAAGCTTGCATAAACCCCTTCCTTATCAACCTGCATACAAAGGAAAAACAAACATATTAGTCAACCCAGTCAAAGACAAACAATTTACTCCTCTGTACTTATGTTCCCCAAACGGCTACTCTTGTACCCTTGTCCCCCAACAGCTATATGCCAACCCATATATAAAGGATTATACTGGCATGTTGTCAAAAAAATACCTTAACCCTTTTTACAACCTTACAATCCTTTGTAGCCTTACTGCATTCACACTCTGCAGTCTTGAATATTTGCATAGACCCTTGCAAATATTGTGCCATTTTGCACCCAGTTACAACCCACATCCAGCCAGCTAACAGCCAAGCTACTTTCTTTTGTAAACACACTTGTGATTATTTCATTTTTTTCTTTTTCTCGCTTTGAAAGAAGAAACCTTAATTGAAGTGTCAATTAAGTAGAGGGGGTTCAAAGGAACTTGCCTTATCAATTGTTGTAACTCTTATTGAAGAGAATATTATAGTGGATTGATCTCACTGTTCCAACAGTGGGGGTGGATGTAAGAGAAGTGTTTTGCCTCTGAATCACTTTAAAAATACTGTGTACACTCTTGTCCATACACTTACACATACTACACTTTGTCCTTTCATTTATTTATTCATTTATATTCATCTGCACATTTCTTTTATTTATTATTTCTCAACAGCTAACCTCAAATAGTCAGATGTCCAAGTTTTAATTAATCTGTTCACTTAGTTAAATGGGGCCTTTCAATTGGCATCAGAGCTTGGATTCACCATAAAGAGTCTAACAACTTGTGAAAGATCCATTCAACCCACCATGCCTCAACCAAGAAGAAACAATGAAAATGACATTCCACACATTGATGACTGTGGATCTTTTGAGATTTATTCCTCAAAAATCAAAACCTATCTAGATGCTAATAGCATATGGAACTGGTATGTCTTAGAGAATGAAGTTGAACCTCCCACTCAAGCTGAAGTCAATGGAGGAGGTAGCAAACTCAAATCTCCTTAAAACTGGACTGATGCTCAAAGACAACTTATGACTGCTAACTTAAAAGTAAAAAATATTCTGCAAAAAAGTGTGAATGACTCCCTAGCTCAAGAAATAGCTAAAGTACCAAGTGCTAAAGCAACATGGGATCTAATTAACACCAAGTTCACTAAACACACTAGTGTTAGAACTCAGAATCTGTATAACTTATTAAGGTGAGTGCTGCAAGACCAAGATTTGAAGATCTTGTGAGAGCCATTTCAGACCATGGCAAAACCTTTGAACAATCTGACCTATGCTTAAAAATCTACTCAAATCTCCCTCAAGAGTATGAGAAAGTAGCCCTTCCCATTAGAGAAGGAGCTGAATGGAGTAGTATGACCATAGAACATTACTTTGGTAAACTTGAAGCCTATGAACTAAAAGGAATGATCAAAATTCAACCAGCATCCACCATATCTCAAACCCTTGCCCTTATAGCTCAAGAGCAAACCCAGAAAAAGTTCTCCCAACAGGACATTGACACTCTTATTATCAATACCCTATAAAAACTAAACATAACCCCTAAACAAGAATCAAAAACAATCTCTCAAGAAGAGATCCCAAGCCTTATCTCCATGGCTGTCAGAAATGCCATGAAACATCAAAAGAAAGCATTTGATAGAAGATACAGTCCTTTACCATCCAACTCAACTCAAGAAGTTATTAAGAAGAACATTGAGTATTACAACTGTGGTAAACCAGATCACTATGCTGTAGATTGCAAAGAACCTAAGAAACCAAGAGAAAACTAAAAAAGAATGACTTATTCTAAAGAAGTCATTCATAGCTCTAGGTGCAATTGCTTTAATTGTGTCAAGGCTAAGAATGACAACAATAAAGAACAAGTCATGCTTGCTGACTCTTCTTGGTTTAGTGATGAAGAGTTTGAATCATCAGATTCAGATAGTGATGAAGAAGAAGCATTACTGTGTTTGGTTGCACAGGAATGTGAAGATTCAGATAATGAAGAGGACCTAGAAGCCTTAGATGCTGCTGAAGAACTTAAAGAGGAATCTAATAAAGGAATCTGGTATTTAGATTGTGGATATAGCAAGACACATGACCTACAACAAGGAATGGCTTCAACAGTGAACTCCAAAGAATGGTCCCAATGTTACTTTTGGTGACAATTCTCAAGCAAGAGTCAAAGGATCAGGAAACCTAGTGACCAAGGAGATCATCTTTACAGATGTATCTTATGTTGAAGGCCTTAACCACAATTTGATAAGCATTAGTCAAATCTGTAATAAAGGTTATCATGTTATCTGCACCAAGGACCAATGCCAAGTCAAAGACAAGAACAACAAGGTTATTCTAACAGGAATTAGAAAGAAGAACCTCTATTGCCTCCACTTTGAAGTAGTCCAATCCTCCACTGCTCAATGTCTTTTGACCTACAACCAATCTGATATGTCTTGGCTGTGGCACAAAAGACTTGCTCACCTGAACCTCAAAACCATTTCCAAGTTATCCATCTCTAAACTTGTCAAAGGTCTTCCCAAAATATCTTTCAAGAAGGACAAGTTATGCAGAGCTTGTCAGTGTGGAAAACAAAAGAAGACATCTTTTTCTGCTAAAACCAGACTGGACACATCCAAGCCTCTTGATCTCCTTCATATGGACTTATTTGGTCCCATTAGAACCAGATCTTTAGGTGGAAAGAGATACTCCCTTGTTGTTATTGATGACTACACAAGATTCACTTGGATCATCCTTCTTGAATCCAAAAGTGATACTCTTCATAATCTCACTTAGCTGTTCAACAAAGTTCAGAACTTTAAAGGCTTGTCTATCAAAAGGATAATATCTGATCATGGAACTGAATTTGAGAACACTGAAGTTGACACCTATTGTAGTCAAATAGGGATTGATCACAACTTTTCAGCTCCAAGAACTCCTCAACAGAAAGGAAAAATAGGATAATTTGTGAAGCAGTAAGGGCAATGCTGTCTGAACACAATCTTCCTAAGTATTTTTGGGGTGAAGCTGTAACTACTTGTTAGGCCCAATTGGTAGGAAAATAGGCTAGAGGGGGGGGGGGGTAAATAGCCTAATTAAAACTTTTTCAAAGAAACACTTTTATAAATGCAAAGTCACTTATCAGTTTGCAAACTATTATCAGTAAGCGCAGCGGAGAAGATATGACTTAGTTTATCTTACATAAAACAGTATGAAAAGGTTTTGAGAGCTTCGTTTAACACAAAGTGATTTCCAAAAGTTCAATGAAGTTTTAAGAGATTGGTAAATATAAATGACAATGAATCAGTAAGAACAACAATGATCTGCCGGTGATAAAGTTCCAACCGGCAAGGACAAAGTAAGTAACAGGGGACACAATGATTCAGAGAGGTTCACAGTGTAAATACTGCTACGTCCTCTACCAAGTTTGGTCAGAACTTGGATTTGGGTTAAGAGCACTATTAGATATCCCTAGTCTATTACAGGAACGGCTTTGCCGGATACAAAGACTAACTTCTAGAGATCACTAATGGATCGTGATACAAATACTAACCAAGTGTTTTTGAGCGGCAAGTTCAAGAGAACTTATCTCACTCAGGTGGGTGTGTGAATAACTCAAGCAACGTATTCCTTAAAATAATCTAGTTCGGGAATACTTACAATGTTAATGAGTTTGTGCACAAGTGTATGTCCTAATAAATGTTCTAATGATTATCTGGACAGAATGTTTGAGCTTCAATGAATGCTCTAAGTAATCAACTCTCTTCAATGCACTATTTTCAGCAACCTTCTTCAATGCTCTAAGTCCTCTATTTATACGAGGAGTTAATGACTTGAGTCTTGTGGAAGAAGGCTTGCAATTTGAATTTCCAGCTGGGTAGTTGAGGAGCATTAAATGCGGTATCTTTCGCATTAATGGCGAAGATATGCTGTACACGCATGCTTGGAAAAGTCTGATGGGTAAAGACCCCTTTGTCTTAACCGGTTATCTGCAAAAAGCAAGTAGGGATAGAGTAGAGCTAAAAGTAGCTCGGTGTCAGATGGCGTAGAAAGACATGACAGAGACAGATAGCACTTATCAGAAAGTAAGTACAGAAAGTACAACCGGTAAATGGTAAAGTCAACTTAAAAGTAGAACGAGAAACCTGGAGATATTTAAGTGAAGAATATCTTGAGTTGATTTATCAGCAAACTTCAGTCTGTACTTGCTGATTGATGATTTGCCGGCAACTTGAAATGAATGCCTTTGATCGGCAACTTGGATGCTGGTCTGCTGATTGTTTTCTGTTGTCCTCTAGCTGGTTTGCCTTGTAGAGAAGAGTTGTAAAACACCTGTGCTGATCACTAGGGATCCTAAAAATATCAACCAAAAAATTGGGGGACCCTAAGTGATACCTATGATTGGGATTAAGCAATTCTATGTCCTATTCATATAATTGAACAACACTACTGCTGTCTATGTGCAAAACAAAACTCTCATCAACAAGTATCATATGAAGACCCCATTTGAGTTGTGGAATGGAAAGGTTCCAACCATATCCTACTTTCATGGATTTGGGAGCAAATGCTACATTCACAACAATGGGAAGAACAACCTAGATAAGTTTGATTCCAAGAGTGATGAAGGAATCTTTCTTGGTTACTCCAACACTAGAAAAGCCTACAGAGTTTACAACAAAAGAAGACTGGTTGTAGAAGAATCAATTCATTTTGACTTTGATGAAAACAATGATCAAAGCAACACTGACTTGTGTGATTTTGATGAAAGCATTGGAAACTCTGACAACCTTCCAGAACTATCACCCACAATCAACAATCCCTCATCCTCAAATGAGAACAACATCATTATTCCTTATGTTCTACCCAAAGATATTCCCAACAGCTTACCTACTCCTAACAGCTTTCCTCCTTCCAACAGCTTTGATGAATCAGTTAGCTGTCAAATTATTCCTTCCCAAATCTCCACTCCAGTCCCCATTATCAATGATGATAACCTTGTCATTTCCATTCCTATTCAAAAAGAAACCATTCCTGATGGCATTCCTCATTATGATATTTTCATGAGTGCCTTCATTTCTCAAATGGAACCTAAGAAAATTCATGAAGCCCTTCAAGATGCAGACTGGATAGAATCTATGGAAGAAGAACTTGAACAGTTTGAAAGGAATAAAGTATGGAAACTTGTTCCCAAACCCAGAATTCAATCTGTCATAGGCACCAGATGGGTATTTAAAAACAAAATGAGTGAAGATGGCACTGTTGTGAGAATCAAGGCTAGGCTTGTAGCTCAGGGATACAAACAAGAAGAAGGAATAGATTATGATGAAACTTTTGCTCCTGCGGCAAGACTTGAAGCCATAAGATTATTTCTAGCCTTTGCATCTTTTAAGAAGATGAAAGTATTCCAAATGGATGTCAAGAGTGCATTCCTGAATGGAGTACTTAATGAACAAGTCTTTGTTGCTCAACCTCCTGGATTTTGAACAACCCAAATTCCCAGATCATGTATACAAGCTGGATAAAGCTTTGTATGGTCTAAAGCAAGCCCCAAGAGCTTGGTATGACACATTGTCTAATTTCCTTCTCAATAAAGGATTTACCAAAGGTCATATTGATAACACTCTGTTCACCAAACACTTTACAGAAGCTATATAGGATCTCTCTTATATGCTACTGCATCAAGACCTGATATCATGTTCAGTGTATGTCTCTGTGTAAGATTTCAAGCCAATCCTAAACAATCTCACCTTGCTACTGTTTAAAGAATTTTAAGATATCTAAAAGGAACCCCTGACTATGGCTTATGGTATCCTAATGAATCACCATTCTCACTAATTGGTTTTACTGACTCAGATTATGCTAGATGTAATCTGGACAGAAAGTCAACAAGTGGTGGATGTCAATTCATTGGATCAAGAATTGTGTCTTGGTCTATCAAAAAGCAAACATCAGCTGTAACCTCAACAGCTGAGGCTGAGTATGTTGCAGCTGGTCTATGCTGTTCACAAATTTTGTACTTAAAAAGTCAACTATAATACTTTGGTATAAATGTCACTAATATTAATATATTTTGTGACAATTCAAGTATAATAGCTATGACTGAGGACCCTGTTCAACACTCTAAAACCAAAAACATTAAAGTTAGACACCACTTCATTAGAGATCATGTTGAAAAGGGGAATATAACTTAGCCAAAGTTGGCACTGAGGACAATGTCTCTGATATACTGACTAAGGCTATGGATGAAAAAAGGTTGAACTTTTGATAGCAATGTTAGGAATGATTAACTTGCCTAAGTAAAAGGGATTAACTGGAAATTCATTTCATAAACTTTAACAAGTACAAAGAGCATGGTTAGCTATTTACAGTGTCTCAACAGCTAACCTAAACAGATCTCTATTCAAGGACAACTATATGATGGTCTGTTTACATCAAATGGTTTGGATCTATCCCTTAACCCACTACCTCCTGTGTTGCATGGTAGCCTCCCCTCCTAAAAGGTACCCTCCTTAAAAACTAAAACAAAAATTACATAAGCTTCTCCTGAACAGCTAACCAACAATCATAGCTGTTCAACCTTTGTCCCTCTCACAACACTTGCTTCCAAACAACTCCAGACCCCTTCCCAGATGTTTCCTGCCTCTTCTCCTCCCCATATGGCTTAACTGATGCAGACTGAATAGTCTCTCCATACCTCTCTAGCAATATAGGATTCCTTTCAATGAAAGGATCAATGGCAGTTACTGAGTACTGCAAAGGTGGACCCATTGTCCTTCGCCACCATTCCTCAACTGCATCATAAGGAGGAAAATCTTGAAGAGGAGACACAAAGCTGAAGGTTCCTGAGGTTTGTATGCTCTCATTTGCTATCATAGCCATATGAGATGAAGGTCCACCATCATTGCCCTCATTGACTTGGACAGGACTACAACACCTCAAGTACTGCCTAAACAGCTGAGTATGAGTAGTTGATGGTGATTGCTGGACACCTTGGAAATTATCTCCTCCTCCCTCCAGCACTGCCATGCTGATGGAAAGAGAATCTCTAGTCACTGGGGAATATACTCTTGGCTGTTCATTGATAGGCACCTTTTTGGCCCTAACTGCTAAGTCATCCTCCTGACTTATCAACTACCTCAATGTCAATAGCCTCAAAACCTGATTCCCCTCTACAGCTTTCCTTCTAATGTCCTTCTCATGGACCTTAAAACCTTCCTTCATCATCAACTCACCAAGGGAATACACCCTTTTGACTTCTTGAGCAGCCTGTGTCTTACTGCTCTCACCCTCCCCTTATCTCCTGACCAAACAACTTAAATCTAGTTGTTTCCTCTCCTTGTTTTCCCTTGCCCTTACCTTGAACCTCATTCATTCTTTGTACTCTCTCCATTTCAGCCACCTCTAAAGACTCCCTCTCACTCTCCCACTCTTTCTTTCTTTTCTCTCTATCCCTTATCTCCCAATACTTAAAAGGATGATCAAGAGAAAGCTGTTCAACTTCCTCATACAACTTATGATCACTTTAATTGACATAGGACCTAAAATCCCTCTCAATTTTTTCTCTCTCAGTTTCCTCTCCAATAGGAACTGAAAAGATTAACTTCTTGGTGTAAGATACCCGCGGGAAAAATGAATAGTTCCCTCGAGAATCAAACACAGTACATTAATGAAAAAACGGAGTCGCCATGTTAGTTTAACTTTAAACCCAAACTTAACGAAAAATGGTTAGAGAAAATGAGTTCGGAGGTCAGGTTACGCTTTGGGAAGAACTCAACCGTAGTTCACCCAAAGTGCCTTGAAAAAACCGAGTCTCCCTAAGTTTGTTAACAAAATTGTGAAAGTGTGTGTGTGTGTTCTTGAAAATGGGAGAAACTGACTTGTAACAAAATCAGTTAAAAAGTTAACGGAAAGGGTTTATTTTGCAAAGATTTTGACAGAATAGGGTTTAGACAGAAAAACTTTCTACTAGCCAAACCATCCTTACGGCTGGTCCAAACTATCCGTACGGTTGGTTGTGGCACTCCTGGAGATTTTACATATTTTCAAGAAATCAGTCCAGTTTCAGGCAGAAACAGAGCATTCTGCTGAAACTGAACTGTTTTACAACTTTCCAGTTTATTTACTCACAAAGTTTGAATTAAATCATCCCTATGCTCTTAATCACTAATTAAACACCAAAACACAAGGTTTTGGGTGTGATCAATGCAATAATTGGGGAAAATTAAGAAAGGTGATGGACATGACATTTGAGCCCAAAATCATCATTTGGATGGTTAAAGATGGAAACTTTAACATCCAAATGGATGATTCTTCCAAGGAAAAACCTTGGGGAAGTAAGAAATCAACCTTTGGATGGATAAAGATTGGGTCTTTACCATCCAAAGTGACATTATTGGAGTTAGATCAAGGTTTGAATGATAAAGATTGAAACTTTATCATCCAAACTTGATCATTTCACCATAAAATCAACTTAAAGTAAATGACTTAAATTTAACTTGCATAAATGTAAAGACATAAAAGTAAATTGCATAAATGTAAAGACATAAATTAAATGTGCATTAATCATAACAAGCCTTGATCATCCTTGGTTTGTAACCCACATTCATGCATAAAACATGAAGGGCACCATGAATCAAGTCAAGGCTTGGTTCCAATTTATACCATTTCAAGAAAATGTGAAGACATTAAGTAAATAAAGAAAATAAAATATAATAAGAGATGAAGAGAAGATGGGAGAAGGAGGCCTCACCAATATTTGGTTCTAAACCTATCTTTCTTTCACTCTTTCACTCAAATGTGTTTGTGATTATGATCAGCTCTCAATCCTACAGAGCTTCAGCTCACTAAACAGTTTTCTCCCCAGAAATGATCAGCCAGGGGTCTAATTTATAGGGACTGAGGGTGCCTAAACCATCCGTACGGATTGTCCCCTCTAGTACCCAAACCATCCGTATGGCTCAGCCTTGCGAGCTTCTGGATTTTTCCAATTTTAATTCCAGAATAGTCTTGGAGTTTTAGGTTTATCTTAGTGAGGTCTCAGCCTATCAGTTTATCCCTGAATAGTGCTAAGAGTTCTTCTAAGTTAGTCAATTTCAGATTGGGGTACTTACACTTGGCTGTATGTGCTGTTTTCTTAGGACTAAACTTAGAGGAAAGTCTCCCCATTTTTTCAACGAAAATGAACTGAGTATGTGTTCTACAGCTAAGAACAAAGAGAACAAACTTAGCGTGATTATATAGCTAAGTGCATATTCCTTTTATACACAAGGAATTTATGTTGGTCCATAATAAGGTATGGCTGTAGACTTAGCTGTTGGATAATATTTTGTGTCCAAAATATCGATTGATTTGACTACCAAATATGTACTATTGGTACAAAGGTGTGGCAAAAATGAGATGTGATGGTCAATATTTAATTAGAAGCATGTTAGGTTATTTTTAGCACCTTACTTTCCATAAATAGCCGCCCACTTTTTTTGGAATTAAATGATATATCATTTAAGTCCATTCTATTTACTGTTCACACAAACAGTAATAGAGGATAACTGTCATATCACCATAATGGCTATCTTTAAATCCCCACATTGCCCCTTCTCTCCCAAAATCTAACCATTGTCCCCACCTTCTAAACCACATTCTATTTACTATCAATACTCCCTTTATAACCTGAAACAGTTAATCCTTCGTATTTCTCATCGATCTCACCTCCTCTGTTTCAAACCCTAACACTCTGTTTTTGCCCTCATCTCGTAAAATCAATGGCTCTCCCTGAAGAATCCAATGGCTACTACATAGAAATAGACTTCTTTGATAGTGAAGTAGGAACCTATGTCAAGGAAATTTTAGAAAACAATGGTCTTCTCAACATGTTAACTGCTCAGAATCCGATTCATGAAAATGCTTGTTTTGAGGTATATAGAATTGGCACTAGGCTAAAAGATAGCTCTATTATTTGTAGCTTTCAAAATATCAAAATGATTATCACCCCTAAAGATGTGCATACCACTTATGGCATCTCAAATCACCCTAGCCTCCTAACCAATATTTGGAGCAATGAGTTAGACCCTACATTCAGTGTCCTCTACCAACAATTCACCAATCAAGAAGACATTGTCTATGACTCTGTCAAGAACAAATCAATCTTGAAGAAAAACCTGTCCATCAACAATTCACCCCTAAGTGATGTGGTGATCAAAGGAATGTGTGGAAAGCGGTCCTCTTTAGACCAGTTGAGCTCTGCAGAATGGAAAATTTCTCTTGGTCTCATTAGAAGAAAAGTAAATTTGTGTACAGTCATGGTGGAGAATTTTAATCTAGTCTCTTCTCACTCTCTCTACAAACCTTATGTGAGATCCACCAAACCAAACTTGTTTAGATTCATGAGTGGGATTTTAGCTAAAAATCTTAAAGACCTCCCAGCTATTCTCAAGACAAGGTGGCTTGAACTAGTTCCCCTTAGTACCTCCAAAAAGTTTGACAAAAAGACCATTCCTCTCAAAGGACCTAAAGAGGGAACAGCTAAGCCTTCCAAAGCCAAGCCAGTTCAGACTAAGAAGGTCCCAACAGCTAAGCCTGCACCTGAGGAAGCTCTAGTAACCAGAATGGCCACTAGAGGAACAGCCAAGTCTCCTGCTAAAAGGAAAGCCATAGCTGTTAAAAAGACATGCAAGAAGAAGATTGATGAACCTCCATACTCCTCCTCCTCCTCCTCCTCAACATCTAGTGAACCAACAAGATCCACCTCCCAAACCTCCTCCCTACCTGTAGATAGTAATGAGAAAACTACTGTCAGTGGTGAAAGGGTTAGGGCTGCTGATAGCAATGCCAGCAAAATATATGTTGATGATGAAGCAACAGTGAGTGAAGGAGACACTGAAGTTCAGAAGCCAAGTAACTCAAGTGATTTCCACATTCTAGATGATGAAGAAATAGATGTATAACTCACCCTTGCTGACCACTTCAAGCATCTGAGATCTGCCAAGA
Source organism: Campanula takesimana (assembly GCA_026119855.1). Classification (NCBI taxonomy): domain Eukaryota; kingdom Viridiplantae; phylum Streptophyta; class Magnoliopsida; order Asterales; family Campanulaceae; genus Campanula; species Campanula takesimana. The sequence goes on along the minus strand of JAOWBW010001312.1, from coordinate 192,496 downwards.
AGGCTCCAAAGGCACCTATGGTGGAAAACTCAACAGCTGAGCAAGCTGAGCCAACAGCTGAGCAAGAAGATCCAACAGCTGAGACTCCACAAGATGCCACTGATAAGGTAAGTTCCTCATCCTCTACGGTTGGTCAATTTGTTGTAAATAGAAGACCTGTCAAATCTTCCTACCCTAATCCAAAAAGACAAAGACATATATCTCATCCCTCTCCCAAAAACACTTCCAGTTCTGAACATGCATATGCCATTCAAGGCATTCTCCATTTGCAATCTCATACCCTCTCACCTGTTGAAACCTTAAGGGGGAACTCACCTAGATCAGGGAGCCCTGCTGAGTGAAGGGGGAACTCTCCAGTTCATGAAATTACTACAACAGCTGAGACCCAATCTCTATTTATTCCTCCTCCTTCATCAAAACCTTCTACTTCTATCCTTCCTAGATCCCCTGATCACTCTACTATCCTTCCAATTCTCAACCCAAAACTCATTGATTCTATCAAGGACAAGACTGTTTCCAATCTATTTGAGGAAGAAAGAACATCTCTTTTTGAACAGCTATCCTCTAAATTTTCTTTAGATGAGGCTGTTAAGGCCTTTGATTTCATAAGGATTAGAGAAGCTAGACAAACCCAAGGTCAAGGTGGATCCTCTACTCCCCAGCCTGACTCAACAGCTATCCCTCCCTCAAAATCCACTCCTCAGTGTCAAATTGATCTTGACACCTCCATGCCAACTCCTAGCTTCTGGGCCTTAGATTGTGACATTGATTTTTCAGTCACAGCATTTTTTGAGGCTCACAAAAAGTTTGGTTCTATTTCTCCCCTATCTCCACTTCTCAACCCTCATAATCTTTCCAACCCTTGGGATATGAGACCAGAACCCACATGAGCATTCATGCTAGAAACATTGGGGGTCAACTGTTCTATGCTTATGAAGGATGGAAGAAGTTTAGGATCGCTATCCAATACTGCTTTCTCTTCTCTGCCCCAAAACAACCCAATCCTCTAACTCTTTCAAATCTTCCAGAGTGGGATTTTTCTTCTGCCATCTCATTTCTAAGAATCTTCAGGAATGTCTATACACCCCCTCCTCCCTTGTGTATGCCCTTTGCATTCAATATGCTCAGTCCATCTTTTAGACTCTTCTTTGCAAAAAGAGCTGCATAATTGGGATTATTGTCAAAAATCACTTTCCTATATCTACTGTTTATTCTCAACACCTTCCTCCACCTCCTCCTGCATTCCATAAGAAAACCTGATCAAAGCTTGATAACCTACCTTCAAACTTTGGCCCTTTCAAATACACCCCTCAATATCACCTCACCTATACTGACTTCAACCAATTTTCAGCCACCCTCATCAAACTACTCAAATCTGCCCTTCTCAGAAAGCTCGATAATGTGTCTGAATTCATAATTCAAAGAGGTGAGAATCCAATTCCTCCATCTCCTGAACAGCCAATCCATACAACTTTCCCTCCTCCTCCTCCTCCTCACAGTAGTCAACCCATTCCTCCCAAACCATCACAGGCATCCATTTACTCCTACTTCCAAGCTCCTCCTGTTAGTCAGCCTTCTAAGGCCACCAAGAAGAGACCTACTTCTCTATACAAGGAATACTCAATGGGGGTTTCACCATCTGATGAGACCATGACCCCTCAACAGCTACAGGCTTGGATTGGTAAAAGACTTCTGCACCACCAACCTGTTCTCACCAAAGATCAGTTGATAGCCAGACAAGACCAATATTTCCAATACAACCACATGATGGGCCTTGACTGGAACAATGAATGGTTCTACAGACGGAACTAACCAGTGAGAAGAGATGCTCTTATTCAGGAACTAAAAGCAGTGGAAAGGAGCCAAAATGCCTGAACTATGATTGAAATTAGTTGGTTTGTTTTCTTTGTTTTGAATAGCTGTTCAGAACAACCTTTATCTTTCAATTATTTCCTTTAGTGCATTTCAGTATGTATTAACAGTTTGTTTGCCAAGAAATATTATCAAGAAGAATTTCTTTTCATTGGTTTTCTATTCCTTTAGCACTTATGTTTGCAGGTACATATCAAAAACCATTATTTATTTACCAAAAATGGGGAAAATGTTAGTACCTCACTATGTTCAACTCACAATTAATCATAGTAAATATGTTTTGATAAATAAATAATCAACTCCAATTGATTATATGATATATACAAAGACCTGAGCACAAGCAACCCAAGACAATGATCAACAGCTAAGACTGTCCTGCATATACCCAAGCCAACAGTCAAGTCATTACATAATCTACCCATCATACAAAATGAAGAACTACCTATTAGAACCTCCCTTACACTCAAATTAATTATCAAGATGCTATCTACAAACAAGCTTCAACAGATAAAGCCTTAAAAGCCCAACAGCTAAGCTCCCCTACTCGAACAGCTAAGAGTGCACTTCTTCAACAGCTGCCTCCAAGTCATCAGATCCTTGAAGAATGATTAATCCAATAGTTCCAACCATTGGATTAACTTATATTGAAGCTTGATCAAGCTTGCATAAACCCCTTCCTTGTCAACGTGCATACAAAGGAAAAACAAACATATTAGTCAACCCAGTCAAAGACAAACCATTTACTCCTCTGTACTTATGTTCCCCAAACAGCTACTCTTGTACCCTTGTCCCCCAACGGCTATATGCCAACCCATATATAAAGGAGTATACTGGCATGTTGTCAAAAAAATAACTTAACCCTTTTTACAACCTTACAATCCTTTGTAGCCTTACTGCATTCATACTCTGCAGTCTTGAATATTTGCATAGACCCCTTCAAATATTGTGCCATTTTGCACCCAGTTACAACCCACATCCAGCCAGCTAACAGCCAAGCTACTTTCTTTTGTAAACACACTTGTGATTATTTCCTTTTTTTCTTTTTCTCGCTTTGAAAGAGGCAACCTTAATTGAAGTGTCAATTAAGTAGAGGGGGTTCAAAGGAACTTGCCTTATCAATTCTTGTAACTCTTATTGAAGAGAATATTATAGTGGATTGATCTCTCTGTTCCAACCGTGGGGGTAGATGTAAGAGAAGGGTTTTGCCTCTGAACCACTTTAAAAATACTGTGTACACTCTTGTCCATACACTTACACACACACTACACTTTGTCCTTTCATTTATTTATTCATTTATATTCCCCTGCACATTTCTTTTATTTATTATTTCTCAACGGCTAACCTCAAATAGTTACTTTCCAAGTTTTAATTAATCTTTTCATTTAGTTAAACAGGGCCTTTCATAAATTAATTAGATTGAATGAATGAGACATTGCGTGAATGTGATGGAGAAATTTTTCTTCCAAAAGGCAGCCAAATGTATTGAAGAAAATAACTAAGTAATTCCGGGAACAACTCCTAAAAGTTCTAAAAGAGCATAACTAAGAAAGCTGAAGCCTGAAGAAAAAGCTAGGAAATTAAATGTTATGGGTAAAATTTACATGTTGACATACTGATCTAAACCAACATGCCAACATCTCGCGGACATGTATAATATTAATTGTTATTGTTGTTACAAATATTTTTTGTTATTTGTAAATTGACTAACAGTTTGACCACGGGAAACACGTGCTGCAAATGAATTCTTAGTGGATTGACTCTCTTTAAACGGATAAGAAGACTAGGTCGCAACAAAGTCTGTTAGGGAGAAGATCATGGCCGAATTAATAGGAAGTTAGTTAATAGAGATTTATTTGTAATTCTTTTTATTATATAAGGGCTATGAGGCGGAAACACAACACACACAATTCATGCTATATCTCTGTAATCCTCCATAGCTCGAAGCCTTTGTATACTCTCTAATCAATATTACCGTTCGAGAAGGTAGGTGCTCAAGAACACCTCCCAAGGTTTTATGCCGGCGAGATAGTTGTGTCAAGGGTTTCCTCGTTACATTGAAGTGTAACTTTGTTTCTACATTCAATCGATTATACTCCATCGCACTCTCCTTAGTATCAAATCTTAAAATCTTTCTTTTTGATTTCATTTCTTCTTTATTGTTTTTTCACCAAAACATTAAACAATCACAATTAATCCCTTTGATGAAGTAAAACATAAGCTAAAAGAGATTGAAGATGATAAACCAACCCAACATAAAAAGGCGTAAAACAAAGAGACATAGCATAAATCAGAAGCACCAACCACAACAAGACATACAAGAAAGCAGATGTGAGTCTGATAGGCTGCTAAACATGTTACTGATTTTCCGTACAGCAGTTGTAAAAAAAATGATGGTGCTAGATGATTCAGATGTGAACCTCATAGGTTACCCAAAATGTTGTATTCAAGAATCAGATGTGAGCCTTGTAGATTACCCAACATCATGATTTAAGAGAGGCGGTAGTAAGAATTGGTTTTGCTAGATGAACATTCAGATGTGAGCCTGATAGGTTACCCTATACTCCCTCCGTCCCACCTCACTTGAGACATAGATGAGAACAATAATTAAGGAAAAAGAATAAAATAAAGAAATTATGTGGTAGAAAATGAAGAGAGAGAATGAGTGGGGTAAATAGTAGTGTTGGTTGAATAAATTGAGTGGTGTAAAATGAAGAGAAAGAATGAGTGGTGGGGTAGATTCAATATGAAATTATAAAAAGTTGGCTATTTTGGGGAGTTCTCAAGTGGTGGGACGGAGGAAGTATGTTGTTTTCAAGATGGAAGCCTGAGAGGTTACCCAACATGTTAATTTCAGAGTAGTAGTAAAACATGATGTTAGTAGATTATTATTAGACAGGAATAAATCATAGGCAATATGAAAGAAGAATAGGAAGAACTGAGATGGGACGAGATGAACACCAGCCTCTTAGAATTAGAGATGGGGTAAGAAGAAGCAAGAGGCCCGAGTGTTAGCATGGGCTGGACTGGGCCGGCAGTGGACTATGTTGGAGGTTCCACCTTAAAACCAATTGGTGATAAGGGGAGTAACTCCTCAAGTCTATATACCGGTCCATATTTCACTCTTTAGAAGATGTGTGATAATTGTCTAACACGCCCCCTCACGTGTAGTCAGGCTTTGCCAAGGCTTACAACGTGGACTTGTTAATCGGGTGGCGCGGAGCAGAATCGTGGGCCGTTGGGCCTGCACGTGTCCCATGTAGAAGCAGCGGAAGTCAGGCCACTATAGATCGGTGGCTCTGATACCATCTTAGAATTAGAGATGGGGAAAGAAGAAGTAAGATGCCCGAGTGTTAGCATGGGATGGACTGGGCCGGCAATGGACTATGTTGGAGGTTCCACGTTAAAACCAATTGGTGATAAGGGGAGTAACTCCTCAAATCTATATACCGGTCCATATTTCTTTCTTTAGAAGATGTGGGATAATTGTCTAACACAGCCTTGGTTTTTCTTATAACTCTCGTGAGTTATTTCGCATGCTTCATTCAATATATATAGTTACATAAGAATCCTACTAGCTGTACAATTTGTGTATGGAAACTACTACATCTAAGGAAAGGATAATGTTAAGTACTTAACAATATAGTCCTACCTAATTACCAACAATATGGATCGTTCGCATGATACGCTAATACCCCCCCCCCCCCCCAAGCTAAGTGTAGGTATGGAGATGCAGCTTGAAATTGAAGAACATCCATTTGATTGCCAAGATAAAGACGAGGCAAAAATCATGCCGATGGGGAATACAGAAAGTAACTCATTAATGTTGAATAATAACCGATGGTAAAGGTGATCATAACAATGCTTGCAACACCAATCTTTCGGGGGATAGAGTGTGTAGTATTCATTTTCAAGGTTGGGCAATTCCACATGGACGGTTGTGGGCAACAAAACAAATAGAGGAGTACTGGATGTTGCACTTGGACCACATGGCAATGGGCTGGTGTGATACAGGAGCTGAATAAGGAAGTGCAGGAGGTGCATGTGCAGAGGCAGAGACTAATGCTGAACATCAACAAAATGCAGTTATAGGGAAAGTTCAATGGGGAAACTGTTCTGATCTGGAAGGCCAAAAATTATGTGTCACATATTCCTGGAAAGCTCTTGATGTCTAGTTTCTAAAACTTCTTTCGGTTCGTTGTTTCGGGACTTCTACACCAAGTTATGATAATTTTACCGAGCACTGCCCACCAGGACTGTTTCAGACGAATTTGGCCAGGCTTTTGGTATTTCTTGTCTTTTGATGTTTTCTTAATTATCTTATCCATTATTATTTATTAATAATTCATTCCCCTTAGTATTTTGTCTTTTTTCCTACCTTGGAGGGATGTTCCAAGAAGAGTATAAGTACCCTATATTGCTGATGATGTAAGGCAGCTGATTTTGAGTAAAATATAATAAAAGTGTGCTTTGTGCCATTTTTATTTGTGCTGTATCTCTGTGGCCTCGTCCATTGAGTGGTGAACATTGTCACTCTGTATCTTGTCGGTGGAGTCTGTCGAGTGGTGAGTGTATTGCTCTGTATCTCCAAGTGGAGTGGTGAGCTTGGTTATCTTTCCTACCTCAAGTAACAACAACTCTAGTCTTTGGGATTCTCCTGCATCAAGTTTGGTATCCAGAGCTTCGGTTCAGATCATGCCGCCTCGTCGCCGTCAACCAAATGCTACTAATGCAGCCCCTTGCGAAAGAGATCTCCGGGATGTGGAGATGAACGAACTTCGTTGGCAAGTGTAGCAACTTCAGCAACAACTTGAATGTCTTCAACCTGTGGAAGATCAGGAGGATGTAGGGGTGGAGAATCATAGCAGTGATGATGATATAGGTGAAAATCCCTTCAACCATTCTTCTAGTTCGAGTTCCAGCAGATCGTCTCGAAGCAATCGCCGGGTCAGAAGATTTGATAGACGAGGTGTTGACATTAAGATTGATATTCCAGAATTTGAAGGAAAGATTGAGCCCGATGAATTCATTGACTGGCTACATACAATTGAAAGGGTTTTTGATTTTAAGGATATTCCGGATGATCGAAAAGTGAAGCTTGTTGCCTTAAAACTTCGTAAATATGCACGCTTGTGGTGGGAAAATGTGAAGAGGCAGCGAGTTCGTGAAGGTAGACGAGTTCGTGAAGGTAGACTATCGCACGTTATCTTGGAGGACTGAAGTCTGAAATCAGCAACGTGGTTCAGTTGCAACCTTACTGGACTCTTTCAGATGCGTGCAAACTCCCAATGAAGATAGAAAAACAGCAAATGGAGTCACGTGGAGGTTCGTTTCGTTATTACAATAAGGATGGTTCTTTTAATCGGGGGAGTACTACTACAACAAAGCCTAAACCTGCAGCAAGTGTTCAATCAAATGTTCCTATTAAAAATGATAAGCCGGTTACCAGCTCCTCTGCTACAAGTTCAAGAAAATGCTTTAAGTGCCAAGGTTATGGACATATTGTGTCCCGCCCCGTACCCGTGGTCCTACTTTGCCCCACACTCAGGACATGATCGGAATACGTCATAAAACATTTTAGGAAAAAATTTCAAAATGTACTTTCATAAAAGTTTCATATAACCAAACACATTTACTTAAAACTTGACTTCATTTCACACAAACAAACTTTCACAATACAAAGTACTTAGCTAGAAGGCTTACACACTTTACTTACAAATTTACAAATCACCAACATGTTCCAAAAATAGGTGATACAAAGATTAAGTCACGGGTACACTACCCAAAAGGTTATACATTTACATAAATGTAGCCTTTACATAACACATGTCCCAAAATGTCTTACCCAAAATCACCACCTCGACGTCCTCCCTTTTGAAGTGACCTATCCCCTGGGCTCTCCTTTATCTAAAACAGTAAACAAATAAGGGTGAGAATAAATCTCAGTAAGCTACTAAAATGCAACTACGTTACATGCTGAAATGATACTCATAATTGAACAATGTCAATAAACATTCACATAGCACGTAACATGATAGGCAAAGCCAACTCATCTTTCCACACGTAAGGCGGAAATAAACACTCAACTGTGGATACTGAGCCAAGGTTTTCGAATCAAACATATAACCATCTGAGAGGTATTAACTGAGCAGCACCAAAGGGCTGAAACCGGTTCATGAACCAAACAACAACAACAACAACAACAACAACAACAGCAACAGGGGGAAAATGCCACAAAGTCAAAACCCAAACGGTGACTAAACTCACACAAAAGAGAGCTAGCCCAAACCCAATCCGTGGCCCAAGGAAGGGGGTTAAAAATGGGAAACCAATGGTAGAAGCCTTACAATGAACTTGGCTCGTGTGCCATTATAATCCCTACCACTGCCCGACACACAACAAGTACCAGCTGGACTTTAACACGAGCATAGTAATAAATACTTGCTTAAACAACAACCGGGGCATGATTCCAAAGTAGGGAACCACACAAGCTCATCATAAAGATGCACAAATCCAAAACACATCAAAAGATGTTCAACAATATCCAATTACCATTTAGTCAAATTCCACAACACATATGTTCACAAAGGAACCGATCTCAAACACTAGAGTGTTCCACAACAACCCTCTAGGTACTCTAGGATATCACCTAAGACTTAGACCAAGATTGAACTCTAAATCACTTGAAATTCAACAACTCAACTTTTCAGCAATTATGGGCGGTCGCCCAAACCAGACTGGGCGGTCGCCTAAAATGCTCTGTCCCAGACCAAACCTTTCAGTAGTTGTGGGCGGTCGCCTAGGAATATAACTTACTAACACTTATACTATTACCAGGAGTGCAACAACCATCCCAAAACATTACTTTCAATTTAAGTCTTTATTCCTACACAAAAGGTGAATACTCCCTTTGTCCTAAATTTACAAGTATCACAAATATCATTCAAATCACAAAATAACAAGTACAAGTATCAAGTATAACATATATGACCATTTTAATATTTAAAGGGGAATTAGTAACTTACCTAGTTCGGGAAAAAGTATCGCAGAAATATGTTTTGTTCGTGTAGAAATGACCTACTCAACGCCCTGATCATTTTTATATAATTAGATTTTAAAACGGATAAGTAAATAAAAAGAATTAAATCAAAATAGGTTGAACTTACCTTTTTCTCCTAACCCTAGGAAAGTACGAGAGATGTTGCTGAAGTATGTACATAGAGAAAGAGGGAGAGAAGGAAGGATAAGTTATAAGAAGATTTTTTTTCCCATTTTTCCAACTTTGGTCACCCAAGTTTCATTTTTAACACTTAAGCCTTTGTAGTTATATTTTCACAAAGGACCCTAAAGTTTCAACTTAATCAATCAACTCCCTTAACCATTATTATTTCTAACTAAGTAAATAATACATTTAATCAAACAATATGTGCAGGTCATAAAATATGATGCAACACATAAAATACACACCAAATGTCAAATTAAAATCCCCAAAAATATAAAATAAATAGGGACGGGTTTTGGGGTCGTTACAATCACTCCCCTTAAAAAAATTCGTCCCGAATTTTAGGATAACTTACCAAACGAATCAAACAACCAAGGATATTTCCTTTCAATTTCCTCCCGAAGCTCCCAAGTTGATTCTTCCACATTATGGTTTCTCCACACAACTCTAACAAGAGGAATACTCTTTGTTCTCAATTCTTGAACTTTAGAATCAATCACCTGAACTGGATGCTCCTCATAGGACATATTGGGTTCAATATCCTCAGGTATCTCAGATAACACAGGAGATGGATCACACACATACTTTCTAAGCATAGAAACATGGAACACATTATGAATCTTGTCAAGAGAAGGAGGTAACGCAAGACGATAAGCTAGATCTCCAACTCTTCCCAATATCTCAAAAGGCCCTACGAACCTTGGTGCTAACTTACCTTTCTTCCCATATCTTTTAATTCCCACCTTTGGAGAAACTTTCAGAAACACAAAGTCGCCCTTTTCAAACTCAAGGTCTCACCTCCGATGATCAGCATAACTCTTCTGACGACTCTGAGCAATAATCAATCGATCTCGAATAATCTTAACCTTCTCAACTGAATCATTAACCATGTCAATACCCCAAATCTTTGCTTCCCCAACTTCATCCCAATAAATAGGTGAACGACATTTTCTTCCATACAATGCTTCATAAGGAGCCATCCCAATACTCGACTGAAAACTGTTGTTATAAGAAAATTCTACGAGAGGCAAATGAATATCCCAAGAATCTGCAAAATCAACTGAACAAGCTCTCAACATATCCTCAAGAATCTGAATGGTTCTTTCTGACTGGCCATCTGTTTGAGGATGAAAAGCCATACTGAATCTCAATTCTGAACCCAAAGCCTTCTGAAATGCTTGCCAAAACCGAGAAGTGAATCTAGGATCACGATCAGATACAATGCTAACTGGAACTCTATGCAACTTCACAATCTCATTAATATACAACGTAGCAAGCCTTTCCATAGAATAACCAATCTCAATAGGTAAGAAGTGAGAAGACTTTGTCAATCTGTCTACGATTACCCAAACTGCATCATGCCTTCTTCGAGTACGAGGTAACCCTGTCATAAAATCCATAGTAACATGCTCCCATTTCCATTCCGGTATCTCTAAAGGTTGAAGCAAACCTGTGGGTCTTTGATGTTCAGCTTTCACTTGTTGACAAGTCAAACACTTCGACACATAATCCGCTATTTCCCGCTTCATGTTGTTCCACCAAAAGTGTTGCTTCAAATCTTGATACATTTTGGTACTCCCGGGATGAATAGTATACCTCAACTTATGGCCTTCCTCAAGAACTTGGAGTTTAATTCCATCAACATTAGGCACACACAATCTACCTCTGAAAGTCAATACCCCTTCTGAACTGAGAGAAAAGTCATCAAATATTCCATCTTTGATTTTTCCCATTATCTTCATTAACTCGGGGTCATCTTTCTGAGCATCCTTTATTTGTTGAATTAAGGTTGGTAATACTCTGATATTCGCAAATATAGCCCCATGCCTCGATTCATAAGGAAACCAATCTCGAGCATCTTCTAACATCTTCCATTCCCGCACCATCAATGAAGCTACATAAGACTTCCGGCTAATAGCATCAGCTACCACATTTGCCTTGCCCGGATGATAAGAAATGGTGCAATCATAATCCTTCAACAGCTCCATCCATCTACGCTGTCTATTATTCAACTCTTTCTGGGAGAAAAGATACTTCAAACTCTGATGATCTGCGAAAATCTCAAATTTTGCTCCATATAGATAATCCTTCCATTTGTGTAACGCAAAAACAATAGCTGCAAGCTCCATGTCATATCGGATAATTCTACTCACTAGGAGTTAACTTCCTTGAAGCATAAGCAATTACCTTCCCACTCTGCATTAAAACACACCCAAGCCTTCTTTTGAAGCATCACTATAAATCACCAATTCATCATTTCCATTAGGCAGTGCAAGAATAGGAGCGGTGGTCAAGCTCTTCTTTAACTCCTTAAAACTAACTTGACATTTGTCATCCCACACATATGGCACATTCTTTCGAGTCAACTGAGTCAATGGTGTAGCAATCTTGGAAAACCCCTCAATGAATCTTCTGTAGTACCCAGCTAACCCCAAAAAACTTCGAATTTCAGTAACTGATTCTGGCCTCTTCAATTCACAATAGCTTCAATTTTTTATGGATTAACAGATATACCTCTATTAGAAACCACATGTCCCAGAAAAGAAACTTCATCGAGCCAAAAAACACACTTACTAAATTTTGCAAACAACTGCTCCTCCCGAAGAATAGATAGAACCATTCGCAAGTGTTTCTCATGTTCTTCTCGAGACTTAGAATAAACCAGGATGTCATCAATAAAAACAACCACAAAAGAATCAAGATAAGGCTTGAAAACTCGATTCATTATATCCATGAAAATAGCTGGAGCATTTGTTAACCCGAAAGGCATGACAAGAAACTCATAATGACCATACCTACTATGAAAAGCAGTCTTAGGAATGTCTTCTGAGTGAATTTTTAACTGATGATACCCACTCCTCAAATCAAGCTTTGAAAAGACAACTGACCCCTGGAGTTGATCAAATAAATCATCAATGTGAGGCAAAGGATATTTGTTCTTTACAGTCACCTGATTCAGTTTTCTATAGTCGATGCATAGTCTCAAGGACCCATCTTTCTTCTTTACAAATAACACAGGAGCTCCCCACGGTGATACAATGGGTCGGATGAAACCCCTATCAAGCAACTCTTGTAATTGAACTTTCAACTCCTTTAATTCAGCTGGAGCCATTCTATAAGGTGACTCAGATATCAGGGTAGTACCTGGAAGTAAGTCAATACAAAACTCGATCTCCCTATCAGGAGGCATAGAATACTCAGTAGAGAACACATCAGGAAACTCTTTCACAATATGCACATCCTCTATTTCAGGCAACTTTTTAGTAGTATCAAGAACACTGGCCAAATACCCCGAACAACCACGATGCAACAACTTTCTAGCTTTCACATAAGAAATAATACGAATTCCCTTACCCAAAGGAGTAGCCTCAAAAGTAAATTCAAGCACATCAGGAATATAAAATGTAACAACCTTTTTATAACAATCAACTGAAGCATGGTATTTACTCAACCAATCCATTCCCAAGATAATATCAAAATCTTGTAATGGCAAAACAACTAAATTAGCAAATAAAACATGCTCCTAAATATGCACATCACAGCCATGTAACACCTTATTAGTCCCCAAACACTCCCCTATAGGAGTAGATACCTCTAATACATAAGGTAGAGATTCAGAAGAAACAAGCAATCGAGAAGCAAAATGCACAGACACATAAGAATGCGAAGAGCCAGGGTCTATAAGTGCACGTGCCCTCAAACTAGACATAGAAATTATACCTCCTATCATATTAGAAGAATCTGAAGCCTGCTGTTGGTTGATAGCAAAAACACGACCCTGCACCTTAGGCTTCCCTGAGGCATCCCTCTTCTAACCCTGAGATGATCCTGATCCACTCCCATATGGTACAATCCTTGCTCTTGGACAATCCCTTTGAAAATGGCCATGCTGACCACAATTCAAACACTTTCCATGCTTCTTCCAACATCACTCTTCAGTGTGTCCTTCCTTCTGATAGTAATTACATATTCTTCTACCTTGATTTCCTGGGGTATTACCTTGATTTCTGATAATTGGTTGTCCCTGCGGTTGCCCTCTAAATTGTGATGGTGTTCCCTGACCTCCTCGATTATCACCACGCTGTGGTTGAGGTCTTCCTTGCATTCCTGTACCTGCCAATTCAACTTTCCTCTTATACTCTTCTATATCTTGCTTCACCTTATATGCTCTATCAACAGCATCTTGAAAATCTTGCAACTTATGGGATACTAGTTGACTTCGAATCACAGTTCTCAATCCATTTACAAATCGCATAGCCTTCCTCTCCTCAGTTGCCACTAAGTGAGTACAGTACCTGGATAACTCCGTGAATTTGGATGTATACTGAGCCATAGACATAGTATTCTGTTCCAAGTTAAGAAACTCCATTTGCTTCTTATCTTGATCTACCCGAGGAATGAAATGTTCCTTGAACTTCTTCAGAAAATTCTCCCAAGTATAGGGTACATGATTCTCAGCCCAATTTATTTTCAAAGCTCTCCACCAGTGCTCAGTAGCTCCACTCAGTTTATAGGTAGCAAACCTGACTTTTTCTTCATCTGAACATCTCAAGACATCAAATATTTTCTCCATCGACTCTATCCACCTCTCGACCTTTATTACCACTGGTTCTCCTTCATAACCCATTGGTTTTATCTTAAGGAACTGTTCTAACCCATATCTCGGAGGTGGTTATTCTCCTCCTAGCCTTTGATCATTAAGAGTTTTTATGGCTGCTTCAAACATCCCTTGAAAGATGATTCGGGCCTCTTCTCTGGCATCCCCTTGCCCTGAATAACCAGCCTGATCTCCTTCAGTCTCAACCATTTTCAATAAGTACATGCATAAGACACTCAACGTTACTCACTCTATACACAACTACCCTCCTAGGTCACTTAGTCATCCTAGACAATCTACAACCTAGCTCTGATAACAACTATCGCGCCCCGTACCCGTGGTCCTACTTGGCCCCACGCTCGGGACACGATCGGAATACATCATAAAACACTTTATGAAATTTTTTCAAAATGTACTTTCATAAAAGTTTCATATAACCAAACACATTTACTTAAACTTGACTTCATTTCACACAAACAAACGTTCACAATCCAAAGTACTTAGCCAGAAGGCTTACACACTTTACTTACAAATTTACAAATCACCAACATGTTCCAAAAATAGGTGATACAAAGATGAAGTCACGGGTAGACTACCCAAAACGTTATACATTTACATAATGTAGCCTTTACATAACACATGTCCCAAAATGTCTTACCCAAAATCACCACCCCGACATCCTCCCTTGTGAAGTGACCTATCCTCTGGGCTCTCCTTTATCTATAATAGTAAACAAATAAGGGTGAGAATAAATCTTAGTAAGCTACTAAAATGCAACTACGTTACATGCTGAAATGATACTCATAATTGAACAATGTCAATAAACATTCACATAGCACGTAACATGATAGGCAAAGCCAACTCATCTTTCCACACGTAAGGCGGAAATAAACACTCAACTGTGGATACTGAGCCAAGGTTCTCGAATCAAACATATAACCATCTGAGAGGTATTAACTGAGCAGCACCAAAGGGCTGAAACTGGTTCATGAACCAAACAACAACAACAACAACAACAACAAAAACAACAACAACAGGGGGAAAATGACACAAAGTCATAACCCAAACGGTGACTAAACTCACACAAAGGAGAGCTAGCCTAAACCCAATCCGTGGCCCAAGGAAGGGGGTTAAAATGGGAAACCAATGGTAGAAGCCTTACAATAAACTTGGCTCGTGTGCCATTATAATCCCTACCACTGCCCGACACCATAACAAGTACCAGCTGGACTTTAACACGAGCATAGTAATAAATACTTGCTTAAACAACAACCGGGGCATGATTCCAAAGTAGGGAACCACACAAGCTCATCACAAAGATGCACCAATCCAAAACACATCAAAAGATGTTTAACAATATCCAATTACCAATTAGTCAATTTCCACAACACATATGTTCACAAAGGAACCGATCTCAAACACTAGAGTGTTCCACAACAACCCTCTAGGTACTCTAGGATATCACCTAAGACCTAGACCAAGATTGAACTCTAAATCACTTGAAATGGAACAACTTAACTTTTCAGCAATTATGGGCGGTCGCCCAAACCAGACTGGGCGGTCGCCCAAAATGTTCTGTCCCAGATCAAACCTTTCAGTAGTTGTGGGCGGTCGCCTAACCCCATTCTGGGCGGTCGCCCACAAGCCAGACTCAGAATTCTCAATTTTCTCCTGGAAGCCAAATTCATCCGTCCCATGAGTAGGAATATAACTTACTAACACTTATACTATTACCAGGAGTGCAACAACCATCCCAAAACATTACTTTCAATTTAACTCTTTATTCCTACACAAAAGGTGAATACTCCCTTTGTCCTAAATTTACAAGTATCACAAATATCATTCAAATCAAAAAATAACAAGTACAAGTATCAAGTATAACATATATGACCATTTTAATATTTAAAGGGGAATTAGTAACTTACCTAGTTCGGGAAAAAGTATCGCAGAAATATGTTTTGTTCGGGTAGAAATGACATACTCAACGCCCTGATCATTTTTATATAATTAGATTTTAAAACGGATAAGTAAATAAAAAGAATTAAAACGAAATAGGTTGAACTTACCTTTTTCTCCTAACTCTAGGAAAGTACGAGAGATGTTGCTTAAGTATGTACACAGAGAAAGAGGGAGAGAAGGAAGGAAAAGTTATAAGAAGATTTTTTTACCCATTTTTCCAACTTTGGTCACCCAAGTTTCGTTTTTAACACTTAAGCCATTGTAGTTATATTTTTACAAAGGACCTTAAAGTTTCAACTTAATCAATCAACTCCCTTAACCATTATTATTACTAACTAAGTAAATAACACATTTAATCAAACAATATGTGCAAGTCATAAAATATGATGCAACACATAAAATGCACACCAAATGTCAAATTAAAATCCCCAAAAATATAAAATAAATAGGGATAGGTTTTGGGGTCGTTACATATTGCTTCTGAGTGCCCTAACCGAAAAATTGTATCTTTGGTGGAGGAAGAGCTTGAAGAGACCTTTGAGGAGAACAACGTAGAGGATGAGGATGCACATAAGGAGGATATTGTACACCCAGATGAAGGAGAAGCATTAGTCATTCGGAGAAATCTGAACATCGACCAAGCACACGATGATGAGTGGTTGCGGGAAAACATTTTTCATACCAGGTGTACTTGGGAAGGTTTGCAATTTCATCATTCATGGTGGAAGTTGCTCTAATGTTGTTGCAGAGAAGATGGTGGCCAAGTTGCAATTAAAAACGGAGGAACATCCATATCCATACAAAATTCAGTGGTTTCAAAAGGGAAATGAAATAAAGGTTAGTAAAAGGTGTATGATTCAGTTTTCTATTGGAAAAAATTATAAAGATGAAGTTTGGTGTGATGTAGTTCCCATGGATGCTGCTCATTTATTGTTGGGAAGGCCATGGAAGTATGATAAAAAGAGTCACTCATGATGGTTACAAAAATACATATTCATTTCTAAAAGATGGGTTTCATATTGTTCTTACTCCATTAAGGCAAAACTCTTTTACCATGCCTTCAAAAGAGGAGGTGAACAACTTGTTGTCAGGAACTTTAATTGAAAATGAGCTTTTAGAGTCACACCGAGGATATGCCCTTGTTCTTATGGAAGGCCCAAAATATGTAGGAGTTCAGCATAGTCCATTAGTGCAAGCTATCTTGGAGGAATTTTAGGATATTGTTCCAGATGAAATTCCATCAGGTCTCCCTCCAATGAGAGATATTCAACATTGTATTGATCTTGTTCCCGGTTCGGTTCTTCCGAATAAAGCAGCCTACCGCTTGAACCCTAAGGAGCATGAGGAATTGCAGAGACAAGTTGATGAACTTCTGGCTAAAGGAGTGTTGCAAGAAAGCAAGAGTCCTTGTGCTGTTCCAGCGTTGTTGATGCCTAAAAAAGATGGCTCGTGGCGTATGTGTGTGGATAGTAGAGCTATCAATCGGATCACTGTAAAGTATCAATTTCCAATCCCTCGTCTTGATGATCTTCTTGATCAACTATTTGGAGCTCAGGTTTTCTCTAAAGTTGATCTTCGCAGTGGCTATCATCAGATTCGAATAAGGGAAGGTGATGAATGGAAGACGGCGTTCAAGACAAAGAATGGCCTCTACGAATGGTTAGTAATGCCTTTTGGACTCTCTAATGCTCCTAGTACCTTTATGCGAGTTATGAATCAAATTTTTAGGCCATTCTTGGGAAATTTTGTTGTTGTCTACTTTGATGACATTCTAATATAAAGCAAGACACTAGAAGAGCATGAGAAACATTTGAGGAAAGTATTCCAAATTTTTTGCGAGAGCAAAAGTTGTATGTTAACTTGAAGAAGTGTGAATTCTTTACCCATAGAGTTATCTTCTTGGGTTATGTCGTGACGTCGGAAGGAATTGAAGTTGATAACAGCAAGGTAGAAGCGATCAGTAGTTGGCCTATTCCCAAAAACATTCATGATGTTCGAAGCTTCCATGGATTGGTGTCATTTTATCGTCGATTTATCAAAGATTTCAGCACCCTTGTAGCTCCGATAACTGAATGTTTAAAGGGGAATTCCTTCCAATGGACAGCAGCAGCCCAAAAAAGCTTTGATCTTGTTAAAGCGAAAATGGCAGCAACTCTTGTTCTTGTCCTTCCAGATTTTGATAGAATATTTGAAGTTGAGTGTGACGCTTCGGGCATTGGCATTGGTGCTGTCCTTAGTCAAGGGGGAAGACCAATTGCATTCTTTAGTGAGAAACTGAATGAAGCCAAGAAAAAGTATTCGACTTATGATAAGGAGTTTTACGCCATTATTCGTGCTCTCGATCACTGGAGTCACTATTTGCTGCAAAAGGAGTTCATTCTTTATTCCGACCATGAAGCATTGAAATACTTAAACAGTCAAATCAAACTCAATTTCCGTCATGCCAAATGGGTTGAGTTTCTTCAATCATACTCCTTTTCGATTAAGCATAAGGCGGGAAAGATGAACAAGGTTGCCGACGCTCTTAGTCGCAGACATTGTTTGGTGCAGGTGATTGAAGCCAAGGTATTGGGTTTCGACGTAATCAAAGACTTCTATGAAAATGATTGTGATTTTGGTGACATATGGACTGCGTGTTCTAAAGGAGTTGTTGACAAATTCTTTCAACAAGATGGGTTTCTTTTCAAGAACAACAGATTGTGCATACCACAATGCTCACTGCGAGAAGCCATCATTCGAGAAGCACATGGAGGAGGTCTTGCTGGACATTTTGGTCGTGATAAGACTCTTGCAGCTCTTAAAGAGAATTTCTTTTGGCCTAAGATGAAAAGGATGTTCAAAAACTGGTGGAGCGATGTGTAATATGTCATAGGGCAAAGAGTCACGGGAGCAATTCGGGGTTGTACATCCCACTTCCTGTGCCAAACGTACCATGGGAGGATGTTAGTATGGATTTTGTCCTTAGGTTCCCGCGAACCCAAAGAAATAAGGATTCAATCATGGTAGTTGTTGATCGCTTTTCTAAAATGGCTCATTTCGTTCCGTGCAACAAAAACATGGATGCTTCACATATTGGAGATCTTTATTTTCGTGAAATCGTGAAACTCCATGGAATTCCAAGGACAATCACTTCAGACCGTGACGTGAAGTTCATGAGTCACTTTTGGCGGACTCTATGGAGAAAGTTAGGTACGAAGCTGCTTTTTACCACTACTTGCCTCCCGCAAACAGATGGTCAGACAGAGGTTGTGAACAGAACTTTAGGAAATATCTTGAGGACCTTGGTGAAGAAGAATATTAGAGAGTGGGACTTGCTTTTGGGACATGCTGAATTTGCTTACAATCGTTTGACTAGTCAAACAACAAGTCGAAGTCCTTTTGAAGTTGTGTATGGCATGAATCCTGTTAGCCCGCTGGATTTGGTTCCTCTTAATTCTAAACACCAGTTCAGTGGAGATACGGAAGAGAGAGTTAAGTTTGTAAAGAAACTTCATTAATTATAGATAAATTGCCCATAAGCTACATCAAATGGCCATGACGGCTACAACTAGGCCTATAAATAGGCTAATACAAATCTCCCTAACGGGATTCGAACTCGAGACCTCCGCATGGGAAGCTAATACCGGATACCGCTTGAGCTAGATCTCTTTGGTAAGTTTGTAAAGAAACTGCACGAACAAGTACGTCAAGAAATTGTTAAGCAGACTGAAAGGTACCAAGCACGAGCCAACAAGCATCAAAGGTTTGTCCAGTTCAATGAAGGTGATATGGTGTGGGTTCATCTGCGCAAGGGCCATTTTCCTCCTGGAAAATATGCAAAGCTTAAGCCTAAAGCTGATGGTCCATTCAAAGTTTTAAAGCGGATTGGTGAAAATGCCTACAAGATTGAGCTACCTTCGAACTATGAAGTTTCAGATATATTTAATGTTGCGGATCTTTCTCCATATTTTGAAGACAATGGGAGCCTAGACTCGAGGACGAGTCTTTGTCAACCGGGGGAGCATGATACTGGAGCTGAACAAGGAAGTGCAGGAGGTGCATGTGCAGAGGCAGAGACTAATGCTGAACATCAACAAAATGCAGTTATAGGGAAAGTTCAATGGGGAAACTGTTCTGATCTGGAAGGCCAAAAATTATATGTCACATATTCCTGGAAATCTCTTGATGACTAGTTTCTAAAACTTCTTTCGGTTCGTTGTTTCGGGACTTCTACACCAAGTTATGATAATTTTACCGAGCACTGCCCACCAGGACTGTTTCAGACGAATTTGGCCAGGCTTTTGGTATTTCTTGTCTTTTGATGTTTTCTTAATTATCTTATCCATTATTATTTATTAATAATTCATTCCCCTTAGTATTTTGTCTTTTTTCCTACCTTGGAGGGATGTTCCAAGAAGAGTATAAGTACCCTATATTGCTGATGATGTAAGGCAGCTGATTTTGAGTAAAATATAATAAAAGTGTGCTTTGTGCCATTTTTCTTTGTTCTGTATCTCTGTGGCCTCGTCCATTGAGTGGTGAACATTGTCACTCTGTATCTCGTCGGTGGAGTCCGTCGAGTGGTGAGTGTATTGCTCTGTATCTCCAAGTGGAGTGGTGAGCTTGGTTATCTTTCCTACCTCAACTAACAACAACTCTAGTCTTTGGGATTCTCCTGCATCATGGTGGAGTTAGATAACTTTAGCAAAGAAAAGCCAAAGGAGGTGGGAGTGCTGTACTCAAATTTTCTGGACTCGGAGATGCTGGACTTTGAGTTGTCGGACTAAGATGTGGCCTGGATAGTTGCTAAACCATCTTCATGAGGGCCTCGAATAGCTTGGCTCAAAGTCTAGTAGAACAACTGAAACGGAAGGTAGCAGCTCGCAAATCCTCAAAGAATTTGCTTCACTAAGAGATTGCACGAGTCCACAAGTACTTCGACTGTTAGAGACGTGAGAAGGCCCATATGGTGATTGACTGGAAATGATTATGGGCTGTAAGTCAAGAGCAGCCTGTTTCGCAGAAAACATGGGCTGCAATGAAGGCTTAGCAAGGCTGGAGAAAGAAGTGGGTTTCTGGCCCAAACATTAAAAATTTGGCCTGGTCCATATGAATAAGAACTGGGCTAGAGGATGCTGAAAACCCAGATTGTGTAAGGGCTATGTGGGCCACTGTTGGAGGAGTAGTTGGGCTTCCAAATTGGGCCAATTCAGTAGTTGAAGAAGCCAACATACATGATTGGGCCAGGGGAGAAGCAAGTGGGCTCGGAGCGTTTTTGAATATAGTGGAGTTGATCCAAGTGATTATCAATGTACCAATTAGAAGTAGAACATAAAAGAAAACGGGATGACTCATTAACATCAGTTAATGGTTCTTCTGTGTCGAAAGAACAATCATTTGAATCTAAGGATTCATTTTGTTCTGGATATAACCAGTTCGATAAAGAAAAATAAGGAGCAACATGAACGGTTTTATTTGCTTCAAAACGATGCAAGCAATCTCTTGCGGTATGACCAAGACCGTTACACAACTGACAAATATCATATGATGATGGTAATGTATCAAAGCAAACGGGATCGTACCAAAAATCATCCATGATTTTGGAATAGAGAAAAAATTAATTTTATATAAGAAAACAAAACTAATTTTAAGAAAAACAAAACTAGATTAGATTAGAGAAAAATAGCGGAAGCGGAAATCAGGCCATCATGGATCGGTGACTCTGATACCATATTAGACAGGAATAAATCTTAAGCAATATGAAAGAAGAATAGGAAGAAGAACTGAGATGAGACGAGATGAACACCAGCCTTGTTTTTCTTATAATTCTCATGAGTTATTTGGCATGCTTTATTCAATATATATAGTTACATAAGAATCCTATTAGCTATACAATTTGTGTATTGAAACTACTACATCTAAGGAAAGGATAATGCTAAATATTTAAAAATATAGTCCTACCTAATTACCAACAATATGGATCATATGCATGATACGCTAATAATTATAATGTTTACCTAAAATAAAATTTTGACAAAAACAGTCATGAGAACCTAATGAAATGTCCAAATGCAATGATTAAGGCAAAAGTGGAAGAAACTCAGATAGAGTAAGAGAATAGGAAACGAAGTCCAATGTTGGATCATAATTATCCAACTAAAAGTTACTCCGTATCAACATTACCACTAACTGGTAGAATTGTACTCCCTTTGTTCCCGAAAATTAGTCTCATTTTAACTTTTTTATGTTTAACAAAAATGAACTTTGACCAAGCATTGGTGTCAATCTAATGATCACGATAAAAATTTAAAAATTGTTATTGTTAAATCACTTAACGATTTGTCAATTATAATTTTTAGATTTTCACTAGAATGATTAGATAGACATTTATGTTTGGTCAAAGTTCATTTATTTTGACCATAAAAAGTTAAAATGAAACTAACTTTCTAGGACAGAGGGAGTATTATTCTCTCAGATTCTGCATCTAATTACATTTCCCTCTAAACATGATTTAAATACTTTTCAACCAACCAGTACTTGATTAGTTTCTGATTGACGTAGTATCTGCGAGTAATTTTCTAGTTCCTTAATCATTTTTGGATCGGAAAATTGCATCGTAATAGTGTTACTCTACCATAGCAAACAGGATAATCTCTCAAGTAATTTTGCTGACTGCTGGATTAATTTTGATGCACTGCAAATCCTTGTATGAAATACATGGTTTTTGAGAGAATTTGCACAAAAACAAATGATGAAAGAAACGATATTTAATCTTTTGGAAATATTATTGAATCAGAAATGTTTATTGCTTTTCTGAATGATTTTCCAAGGCATGGATACATGGCTTTATATACTTGCCAAGAGATGATTCTAGATTACATTTATTCAAAAACTTGTCTAGATTAATTAATTAAGACTTATCTAGATAAGATAGGAGTAGAATGTTCATGAACTAAAATGAAACATTGTTCATGAACTAGATGAAAAGACAATTAATGAGAAAGTGCATTAATTTCCAACACTCCCCCTTAATGCACTTGCTTGACAACTCCAATGTGCTCACAAAGATAACAAAACCTTTCTCTTGGAAGTGACTTGGTGAAGATATCCGCAAGTTGCTCTTGTGACTTGCAATACTTCAGTTGAATCTCACTTCCTTCAATTGCCTCACGAATAAAATGATACTTGATAGCTATATGCTTCGTTCGTTCATGATTTATTGGATTTTTTGCAATGGCAATGGCCGACTGATTGTCACAGAAGAGTGTTGTTCCTTCTACTTGTCTTTCTCCAACATCTTCAAGAATTCTCCTTAGCCAAATAGCTTGGGATGTTGCCATAGCAGCAGCAACATACTCAGCCTCTGCGGTTGATTGTGCGACAACATTTTGCTTCTTCGACAACTGAAAGGCCCTGTTATACTGAATGAACAGATTAGTTAAAACTTGGACAACTAACTATTTGAGGTTAGCTGTTGAGAGATAATAATAATAAAAGAGATGTGCAGCGGAATATAAATTAATGAATAAATGAAAGGACAAGTGTAGTGTGTGTGTAAGTGTAAAGACAAGAGTGTACACAGTATTTTAAAGTGCTTCAGAGGCAAAACCCTTCTCTTACATCCACCCCCACTGTTAGAACAGTGAGACCAATTCACTATAATATTCTCTTCAATAAGAGTTACAAGAATTGATAAGGCAAGTTCCTTTGAACCCCCTCTACTTAATTGACACTTCAATTAAGGTTGCTTCTTTCAAAGCGAGAACAAAAGAAAAAAGAAAATAATCACAAGTGTGTTTACAAAATAGCTTGGCTGTTAGCTGGCTGGATGTGGGTTGTAACTGGGTGCAAGATGGCACAATATATGCAGGGAGAAAGGGTTGTAAAAAAAATTAGGAAGGGCACTTGACAACATGCCAGTATACTCCTTTATATAGGGGTTGGCATATAGCCATTGGGGGACAAGAATATAGAGAAGTATATGGTTTGTCTTTGACTGGGTTGACTAACACTTTATTTCTCCTTTGTATGCAGGCTGTCATGGGAAAGGTTTATGCAGGCTTGATCAAGGTTCAATATGAGTTAATCCAATGATTTGAATTATTGGATTAATCGTTCTTCAAAGATCTGATGAAGTGGGGTCAGCTGTTGGTGAAGAACATTCTTAGCTGTTGAGACAGGGGAGCTTAGCTGTTGGGCTTTTAAGGCTTGATCTGTTGAAGCTTGTTTGTTATTAGCACTTTGATAATTATTGTAAGTATAAGGGAGTCTGTAAAAGGTGGTTCTTCAGTTTGTTGGATGTGTAGCTGATAGGTAGATCATGTAATGACTTGACTGTTATCTTGAATGGAAAACAGGGAAGCTTAGCTGTTGAGCTTCTGTCTTGGGCTGCCTGTGCTCAAGTCTTGTATACATCATATAATCAATGGATTGATTATTTATTTATCAAAACATATTTACTATGATTAATTGTGAGTTAAGCATAGTGAGGTACTAATAATTTCCCCGTTTTTGGTAAATAAATAAAGACATTTGATTATGTACCTGTAAATATAGGGCAAATTGCAATTTAGTTACCTGAGTTTTACACGATGTTTCAATTGGTTACTGAATCCGTTTTTCGGCAATTTGGTTACCTGAGTTTGACAATTTGTTGCAATGTGGTGTAAAAACGGATGGGGTGTTAAAAAAACTAAAAAAAGTGAATAAAAAACATAACAAACTTCTTTATAAATTGCAATGACATCCCCTACAATTTAATTATTTCTTACTTCTTCCCTAAAAAATTAAATTGTTAGCAAATAACCCAAAAATATCCATACAGTGCTCTCTCTCTCTCTCTTAAAAAGCCACTTCAAACACAAAAAACCCACCCCATTCATATTTCACGCAAACCCCTCCCTTCCCCATTCCACGGGACACAATTGATGATTCAACTTTTCCGGCCGGCGTCCATTTTCTCCCGTCGGCGGGCAGCCTTCACCCACCGCCTCTTCTCCTTCTCCCTCCTCTTCACCCCATTCACTAAAACCACACATTTCAAATTTCTTCGCCCTCCCCTTCCTCTCGCTTCCCAACTCTACGACCCATCCCGTCACCCCTCTCCCTCACTCCTGCGAAATTAGTAGCAATTGGATGGAATTGATTTTCGATTTTTTGTTTTGTTTTTTCGATTTCTTTCAGTTTTGGTTTTTTAGATTTGTTTACAGCTTTGGGAGGTTCAATTTATCCGCCGTTGATGGAATTAGAAACCTAGAACAGAGGGGTATATGAGGGTGGTTGTACGGTGGGTGATTTTTAGAGATAGAGGAGGCGACTGAAACATGTATGAGCGGTTTAATTGTTGTGTGATTTGCTGTGTATGATAGAAATGTGAAAGGATTGGGTTGGCTCAATTGGGTTTCTAGATCAATTCAGGTAAGGGGTTTCCAGTCCAGTTCACGTAGGGGTTTTATGGAGGGTTGTACTTTGGTGGGTTTAATAGATGAAAGGGGTGAGAAATGTTCAAATTGATGTTGTGGGGAAGGTCAAAATTGATGGGTGGGGAGGGTTTCTGTGCATTGTTCAATGGTTGAAGACGGGGATAAATTAGTCATTCTCATCTCAAAGGTCTTAGTTAGGTTTGGGTCTTTTGTTAACTAAAAATTTAACATTTTAGTGTAGAAGTAAAAATTAGTTAAACTGTAGGGGTGATATTGCAATCTTAAAAGAAGCTTGTTATGTTTTCCATCAATTTTCGTTAGTTTTTTAACACCCCATCCGTTTTTACACCACATTGCAACAAATTGTCAAACTCAGGTAACCAAATTGCCGAAAAACGGATTCAGGAACCAATTGAAACATCATGTAAAACTCAGGTAACTAAATTGCAATTTGCCCGTAAATATAATGCTAAGGAAATAGAACACCAATGAAGAGAAAATCTTCTTGATAGTTTTGCTTGGCAAACAAACTGTTAAACAAACTAAATTCTACTTTTAAAAGAAATAACTGAAAGTAAAAGATAGGCATTGTTCTGAACAGCTATTCAAAACAGAGAAAACAAACCAAATAACCTATACTAAGCATTCTAAAGAATGCTCATATGGGTTCTAGTCATATCCCAAGGGTCAGAAATGTTGTGAGGGTTGAGAAAGGGAGAAAGGTAAGGAAGAGAGGCAAACTTTTTGTGAGCCTCAATGACAGTTGTGCTTGAAAAGTCAATGTCACAATCTAAAGCCCAGAAGCTAAGAGTGGGCATGGAAGTGTCTAGATCAATTTCAGAGAGAGAAGGTGATTTAGAAGGTGGGATAGCTGATGGGGCAGGTTTGGGAGTAAATGATCCACCTTGACCTTGGGATTTCCTTGCTTCTCTAATCCTCATGAAATCAAAGGCCTTGAGAGCCTCATCCATAGAAAATTTACTAGAAAGCTGTTCAAAAAGGGTTGATGTATCATCATCAAACAGATTATACACAGATTTATCTTTGATAAACTCAATGATTTGAGGATTGAGAATAGGAATGACAGTAAGTTGATCAGGGGATGCAGAAGAAGGGGATGCTTGAGTTTGAAGGGAAGTAGGAAGATGAGTCTCAGTTGATGGGATGAACTCATGAACTGGAGAGTTCCCCCTTGACCTGACAGGGATATCTGAACTGGGTGAGTTCCCCCTTAAGATTTCAGCAGGAGAGATGGTTTGAGAAGTAAGGTCAAGAATTCCTTCAATGACAGCAGTATGATCTGAACTGGAAGTCAAATTGGGAGAGGGAGGAGATGGGGATCTGACACATCTTCTTTTAACTATGAATTGACCAGCAGAAGAGGATGAAGATGTTACATTGTCAGTTAGATCAACTGACTTAGCTGCTGGGATATCCTGCTTAGCTGTTGGCATAGCTTGCTCAGCTGTTGGCACAACTTGCTCAGGTGGTCCTTGACCTTGCTTGGATTTTCTGATTTCATCAAGCTGTTGTTGTAAAGACAACTGAACTCCATATTCTTCTGCATCAATCTCCATTACACCACTGGAGCTACTTGCTTTCTTAACTTCAGATTCTTCTTCACTTACTGTGGCTTGATCATCAACAAACACCTTGCTCTTAGTTTTGTGAGCAGGTTTGATCACTTCAAATTCAGCAGTTGTGTTCTCATGACTAGTGGGAGGAGTGCCTGAGTAACTTTTTGTTGATTGAGAAGAGGAGCTGGATGTTGAAGATGAAGGTGAGGGTGGTTCATCAATCTTCCTCTTGCCTGTCTTCTTAACAGCTATGGCTTTCCTTCTTGCAGAGGACTTTGCTGTTGCTCTAGTGATCATTCTGGTTGCTTGAGATTCATTAGGTCCAGGCTTAGCTATTGGGACCTTCTTGGTTGCCTTTGCTGTTGAAGACTTGGCTTTAGATGACTTAGTTGTTCCCTCTTTAGAGCCTTTGAGAGGGGTGGTCTTCTTGTCAAACTTTTTAGAGATGCTCAGGGGAACAATTTCAAGCCATTTTGTGTTGAGAATGGCTGGTAGCTCTTTGAAATTTTTAGCAAGGATTCCACTCATGAATCTGAACAGATTTGGTTTGGTGGACCTTATATAGGGCTTGTGAAGATATTGAGAGGAGGCTAAGTTGAAGTTTTCAAGCATTACAGTGCACCAATTTACATTTCTCCTAATGAGACCAAGGGCTATTTTCCATTCTGATGAGCTTAGTTGTTCCAAAGATGATTGCTTCCCACACATCCCTTTGATTACTACATCACTCAGGGCTGAATTGTTGATGGATATGTTCTTCTTTAGTATTGACTTGTTCTTGACTGAGTCATAGTCAATGTCTCTTTGACCAGTGAATAGCTTGTAGAGGTCACTGAATTCTGAATCCAATTCTTTGCTCCAAACATTTGTGACAAAGTTTCTGTGGTTTGAAATGCCATATGTTGTATGCACATCTTCAGGTTTGATGAGCATTGTGACATTTTGGAAGACACATCGAATAGTACTATCTTTGAGTCTGGTTCCAACTAGATATACCTCCATACATGCCTTTTCAAGGATTGGGTTTTGAGCAGTTAACATGTTTAGAAGCCCATTGTTTTCCAAGATTTCTTTGACGAAGGTTCCTATTTCTCCTTCGAAGAAGTCACTTTCGATGTAGTAGCCATGGGATTCTTCAGGGAGAGTCATTTGATTTTTCAAGATGAGTAAAAAAAACAGAGGATTAGGGTTTGAAACAGAGGATGCGAAATCGATTGAAAATTTGAGAGGTTTTAACTGTTTGGATTTTGTGAAGAGGTAGAGATAATGGGAAGATCATGGTTAAGAAGGTGGGGACAACGGTTATATTTTTAGGAGAAAGGCGACGTGGGGTTTAAAGCTAGCCGTTAAGGAGAAGTGACAGTTATCCTCTTTTACTATTCAAGTGTACAGTAAATAGAATGGAAGTAAATGGTGTATAATTTATTTCCAAGAATAGCGGGCGGCTATTTATGGAAAGTAAGGGGATAAATATAACACAACACATTTTTAATTGAATTTTGACCATCACATCCTAGGATTGCCACCCTTATGTACCAATAGAACATATTTGGTGGTCAAATCAGTTGACATTTTTGGACAACAAATTTAAATCCAACAGCTAAGTCTATAACCATACCCTATTATTGACTGACATAAATTCCTTGTGTATAAAAGGAATATGAACTTAGCTGATGAATACACATCAAAATAAATTTCATTTAGTCTTAGCTGTTGAAGTCATACTCAGTTCAACTCTTGAAAATGGGGAGACTTTCATCTAAGTTTAATCCAAAAAGAATGGCTGAAACTGCTAAGAAGTTAATCTTTTCAGTTCCTGTTGGAGAAGAGATTGAGAGGGAAAGATTTGCAAGGGAGTATAGGTCATATACTATACAGAGTGATCATCAGCTGTATGAGGAAGTTGAATAGCTTCCTCTAGATCACCCTTTGAAGTATAGAGAGGTGAGAGAGAGAAGAGAAAAAGAGATTGGGAGTGTGAAAAGGAAGCTATAGAAAAATTTGAGAGAGATAGGTTGGCACAACAGAAAAGGGTTGATGGTAAGGGAAAAGAGAAGCAGGTAGAGGAGAGAACAAGTATTAAGTTGTTTGGTCAGAACATGAGGATAGAAGAAAGAGAGAGCAGCAAAGCAAGAGTTGCTCAAACTGAAGTCCTAAGGGTGCAATCCCTTGGGGATTTAATGAGGAAGGAGGGATTCAAGGATCATGAAGGTGACCAAGATATGAGAGTGAAAGGAGAGACCCAGAATTTGAGGCATTTTACACTTAGAGAATTGATGCAACAAGAGGATAGCTTAGCTGTTCAGGCAAAGATAGTGCCTGTTGTTGAACAGCCAATGATCTATTCCCCAGTCACAAGGGATTCTTTGTCCATAAACATGGCAGTTCTGGAGGGAAGGGGAGATAACTTTCATGGGGTCCACCAGTCTCCATAAAAGGCTCACACTCAGCTGTTTAAACAGTATTTGAGGTGTTGTAGTCCAGTTCAGGTGAATGAGGTGAGTGATGGTGGTCCTTCATCACATATGGCAATGATAGCTGCTGAGAGTTTGCAAACCTCAGGTACCTTCAGCTTCATGTCTCCTCTTGATGACTTTCCTCCTTATGATGCTGTAGAGGAATGGTGGCCAAGAACCATGGGTCCACCCTTGCAGCACTCAGTTACTGCTATTGACCCAGTCATGGAGAGGCATCCAATATAGTTGGAAAGGTATTTTCAGCGAGGTCCATCTACACCAGTAGGAACATATGGAGGGGAGGAAAAGCAGGACAAGGGATCTGGAGTTGGTTGGAAACAAGTCTTGTAGAGGGGAATATGAGTTGAACAGCTAAGATGGTTGGTTTGCTGTTGGGAAGAGTTTTATTTTTTTTTTTTTTAATTTTTTTTTTTGAGTACTCCTTTTTATTTTTGTTTTTGGAGGGCTACCAAGGTCCACATGGGTAGTGAGGTTAAGTACTAGTTCCAAGTTGTATGATGTAAACAGGCCATCATATGACTGTCCTTGAATAGAGATCTGTTTTAGGTTAGCAGTTGGGAAACTGTAAAACAGCTAACTATGTCTTTGTATTTCTTTAAATTTTTTAATGAATTTTCAGTTAATCCCTTTTACTTAGGCAAGTTAATCATTCCTAACATTGCTCACAAAAGTTCAAACCTCTTTTCATCCATAGCTTTAGTTAAAATGTCAGAGACATTGTCCTCAGTACCCACTTTGGATAAGTTAATATTCCCTTTTTCAACATGATCTCTAATGAAGTGGTGTCTAACTTCAATGTGTTTGGTTTTAGAGTGTTGAACAGGATTCTCAGTCATAGCAATTGTACTGGAATTATCACAAAATATAGGAATATTTGTGACATTCATACCAAAGTCTTAAAGTTGACTTTTTAAGTACAATATTTGGAAACAGCAGAGACCTGCTGCAACATATTCAGCCTCAGTTATTGAGGTTGCAACTGATGTTTGCTTTTTGCTTGACCAGGACACAATTCTTGATCCAATGAATTGACATCCACCACTTGTTGACTTTCTGTCCAGATTGCATCCAGCATAATCTGAATCAGTAAAACCAATTAGTGAGAATGGTGATTCATTAGGATATCATAAGCCATAGTCAGGAGTTCCCTTGAGATATCTCAAAATTCTTTTAACAGCAGCAAGTTGAGATTCTTTAGGGTTGGCTTAAAACCTTGCACATAGACATACACTGAACATGATGTCTGGTCTTGAAGCAAAACATATAGGAGGGATCCTATATAGCTTCTGTACAGTGTTTGATCAACACTTTGACCATCAGTGTCAGCATGAAGTTTGGTTGTTGTAGACAGGGGTGTCTTAGCTGTTGAGGCATTCTGCATATCAAACTTCTTTATCATGTCTCTTGTGTACTTGGATTGATTAATGAAGATTCCATCCTTCATTTGTTTGAATTGGAGACCCAGGAAGTAGGTAAGTTCTCCAATCATACTCATTTCAAACTGTTTTTGCATAAGATCTCCAAATTCTTTGCAAAGGTCCTCATTTGATGATCTAAATATTATATCATCAACATAGACCTGAATGAGTAGTGTGTCATCTCTAAATTTTTTAATGAACAGTGTGTTGTCAATATGATCTTTGGTAAATCCTTTATCAAGAAGGAAGTTAGACAGAGTATCATACCAAGCTCTAGGGGCTTGTTTGAGACCATACAAGGCTTTGTCCAACTTTTATACATGATCTGGGAATTTAGGATGTTCAAATCCAGGAGGTTGAGCAACAAACACATTTTCATTTAGTACTCCATTCAAGAATGCACTCTTGACATCCATTTGGAATACTTTCATCTTCTTGAAAGATGCAAAGGCTATAAATAGTCTTATTGCTTCAAGTCTTGCTCCAGGGATAAAAGTTTCATCATAGTCTATTCCTTCTTCTTGTCTGTATCCCTGAGCTACAAGTCTGGATTTGTTTCTAACTACAGTACCATCTTCACTCATTTTATTTCTAAATACCCATCTGGTACTTATGAAAGTTTGATTTCTAGGTTTGGGAACAAGTTTCCATACTTTATTCCTTTCAAATTGTTCCAGTTCTTCTTCCATTGCTTCTATCCAGTCTACATCTTGAAGAGCTTCATGGATCTTCTTGGTTCCATTTGAGAGATGAAGGCACTCATGAAGATGTCATAGTGAGGAATGCCTTCAGGAATGGTTTCCTTTTGTATAGGAATGGAGATAACAAGGTTCTCATCATGGATAATAGGGATGGGAGTGGAGATTTGAGAAGGGACAATTTGACAGCTAACAGTTTCATCTTGGCTGTTGGGAAGAGGAAGGCTGTTGGGAGTAGGTAAGTTGTTGGGAGTGTCTTTGGGCAGAACATATGGAAGGATAGAGTTATTCTCATATGAATATGAGGGATTATTGGTTATTGGTGAAGGTTCTGGAAGGTTGTCAGAGTTTCCAATACTTTCATTAAAATCACACAGGTTAGTGTTGCTTTGATCATTGTTTTCATCAAAGTCAACATGAATTGATTCTTCTACAACTAGTCTTCTCTTGTTGTATACTCTGTAGGCTTTGCTAGTGTTGGAGTAGCCTAAAAAGATTCCTTCATCACTCTTGGAATCAAATTTATCCAGGTTGTTCTTCCCATTGTTGTGAATGTAGCATTTGCTTCCAAATCCATGAAAATAGGATATGGTAGGAACCTTTCCATTCCACAACTCATATAGGGTCTTCATATGATACTTGTTGATGAGAGTTTTGTTCTGTACATAGACAGCAGTTGTAACAGCTTCACCCCAAAAGTATTTAGGAAGATTGTGTTCAGACAACATTGCTCTTGCTGCTTCACAAATGGTCCTATTTTTTCTTTCTGCAACTCCATTCTGTTGTGGAGTTCTTGGTGCTGAAAAATTGTGATCAATTCCAATTTGATTACAATAAGTGTCAACTCTAGTGTTCTCAAATTCAGTTCCATGATCAGATCTTATCTTTTTGATAGACAAGCCTTTAAAGTTCTGAACTTTGTTGAACAGCTGAGTGAGATTCTGAAGAGTATCACCTTTGGATTCAAGAAGGATGATCCAAGTGAATCTTGTGTAGTCATCAACAACTATAAGGGAGTATCTATTTCCACCTAGAGATCTGGTTCTAATGGGACCAAATAAATCCATGTGAAGGAGATCAAGAGGTTTGGAAGTCTCAAGTCTTGTTTTTGCAGAAAAGGAGGTCTTCTTTTATTTTCCACATTGACAGGCTTTGCCAAGCTTGTCCTTCTTGAAAGGTATTTTGGGGAGACCTTTAACAAGATTGGAGATGGACAATTTTGAAATAGTTTTGAGGTTCAAATGAGCAAGTCTCTTATGCCACAGCCAAGACATATCTGATTGGCTATAGGACAAAAGACAATGAGCAGCTGAGGATTGAACTACTTCAAGGTGGAGGCAGTAGAGGTTCTTCTTTCTAACACCTGTTAGAATAACCTTGTTGTTCTTGTCTTTGACTTAGCACTGGTCCATTGTGCAGATAACATGGTAACCTTTGTCACAGATTTGACTAATGCTGATCAAATTGTGTTTAAGGCCTTCAATATAAGATACATCTGTAAAGATGATCTCCTTGGTCACTAGGTTGCCTGATCCTTTGACTCTTGCTTGAGAATTGTCACCAAATGTAACATTGGGACCATTCTTTGGTGTTAGCTGTTGAAGCCATTCCTTGTTGTAGGTCATGTGTCTGCTGCATCCACTATCTAAATACCAGATTCCTTTGCTAGATACCTATAAAACAGAATATAAATTATGGTACCCTTTATACTTTTTGGGTCCAAAGGATTAGACTTTCTTTGGTAACCTAGCCTTGCCACCTGATCTTCTTTTGAAGAACTGGTTAAGGGTGTTATAGTAGGAAATGATTTGCATCATGTAGGGTGTCAATGTGAAGGGTTGAGGAGAGTTATATAGGTGTCCAGTGTTGTATGGGCTTTGATTTCTGTAGTTTGGTTGATGAAAGTGAGATTGCTGTCTTGGGTTTTGTGATTGGTATGATGATCTAGGAGAGGAATTTTATGACTGATAAGCATGGATTTTCCATTGGAATATTGCAAGTTTTGTCTAGGTTGCCTAGGGTGCCTCTGCTGTCTAGCATGTCTTGGCTGTCCAGTTTGTTTTGGCTGATCAGCTTGTCTTAGGTGTCTGGCTTGTCTAGGCTTTCTAGGATTCTGTTCTTGCTTCCTTTTCTAAGATTTAATATCATTAGTACTGGTGGAAGTTTGAGAGTTAGGAATTGTGGGAGAATCCTCTTTTAATTTACTCTCTTCACTCCTCTGTTTGTACACATCTTCCTTTGTTTGAATGGGGTAAGATGGTTTTTTGGTAGAGAATGTGTTGAGACTTTGAGTGTAGGATTTTTAGCTCCTATCACCAGTAGATGGAGTGTAGATTTTGAGTGTAGGATTTTTAGCTCCTATTCCAGATCTGTCCCCAGGATGTCTTTGATTAAAGTGATACATGGATAGAGCATTGCTTGATTTGTTCCAGGAATCAATTTTGCCATTTAAAGCAATGTTTTCTTCCTTCAAGATACTCATTTCATGTTCATTATCCTTTTGGGACTTAGAGCAGTCAGTCTTAGCTGTTGAGCTAAGTATGTCATTTTCAAGTTTTTGACATTTTTCTTCCAGAACCTCTTTGGTTGTTTCAAGGTTGGTGTTTTGGGATTTGAGATTTTCAATGGTTTTTGATTGCTCAAGGTTTTCTGTGATGAGGGCAGCAAAGCTAGAGTCTTGTTTCTTCTTTTGAATCAAAAGTGTGCAAACTAAATTTCTAAATCCATCAATGTTAAGAGAATTAAAATTATGTACCTCTTTAAGTTCTTCAGCAGCAGCTAAGGCTTTTAGGCCTTCTTCATTATCTGAGTCATCACATTCCTTTGCAACCAAATATAGTAATGCTTCTTCTTCATCACTATCTGAGTCTGATGATTCAAATTCTTTATCACTAAACCTAGAAGAGTCAGCAAGCATGACTTGTTCTTTATTTTTTTCATTCTTAGCCTTGACACAATTAAAGCAATTGCACCTAGAGCTATGAATATCTTCTTTATAATAAGTCATTCTTTTTGAGTTTTCTCTTGGTTTCTTAGGTTCTTTGCAATCAGCAGCATAGTGGTCTGGTTTGCCACAGTTGTAGCACTCAATGTTTTTCTTAACAACTTCTTGAGTTGAGTTGGATGGTGAAGGATTGTATCTTCTTTCAAAGGCTTTCTTTTGGTGCTTCATGGAATTTCTGACAGCCATGGAAATGAGACTTGGGATGTCTTCTTGAGAGATAGGCTTTGATTCTTGTTTAGGAGTTATGTTCAGCTTTTGTAGAGCATTAATAACAAGAGTGTCAATGTCCTGTTGAGAAATTTGTTTATGGGTTTGCTCTTGAGCTACAAGGGCAAGGGTTTGAGATATGGTGGACGCTGGTTGAATTTTGATCATTCCTTCTAGTTCATATGCTTCAAGTTTACCAAAGTATTGTTCTATGGTCATACTACTCCATTCAGCTCCTTCTCTAAAAGGAAGGGCTACTTTCTCATACTCTTGAGGAAGATTAGAGTAGATCTTTAATCATAGGTCAGATTGTTCAAAGGTTTTGCCATGGTCTGAAATGGCTCTTACAAGATCTTCAAATCTTGGTTTTGCAGCACTCACTTTCTCTCCAGGATAGAATTTGAAGTTGTCTAATTGTCTTAATAAGTTATATAGATTTTGGGTTCTAACACTGGTGTGTTTAGTGAACTTGGTGTTAATTAGTTCCCATGCTGCTTTAGCACTTGGTACTTTAGCTATTTCTTGAGCTAGGGAGTCATTTACACTTTTTTGCATAATGTTTTTTACTTTTAAGTTTCCAGTCATAAGTTGTCTTTGTGCATCAGTCCATTTTTCAGGAGATTTGAGTTTGCTACCTCCTCCATTGACTTCATCTTGAGTGGGAGGTTCAACTTCATTTTCTAAGACATACCAGTTCCATATGCTATTAGCATCTAGATAGGTTTTGATTTTTGATGAATAAATCTCAAAGGATCCACAATCATCAATGTGTGGAATGTCCTTTTCATTGTTTCTTCTTGGTTGAGGCATGGTGGGTTGAATGGATCTATCACAAGTTGTTATACTCTGTATGGTGAATCCAAGCTCTGATGCCAATTGAAAGGCCCTGTTATACTGAATGAATAGATTAGTTAAAACTTGGACAGCTAACTGTTTGAGGTTAGTTGTTGAGAGAAAATAATAATAAAAGAGATGTGCAGCGGAATATAAATGAATGAATAAATGAAAGGACAAGTGTAGCGTGTGTGTAAGTGTAAAGACAAGAGTGTACACAGTATTTTAAAGTGGTTCAGAGGCAAAACCGTTCTCTTACATCCACCCCCACTGTTAGAACAGTGAGACCAATTCACTATAATATTCTCTTCAATAAGAGTTATAAGAATCGATAAGGCAAGTTCCTTTGAACCCCCTCTACTTAATTGACACTTCAATTAAGGTTGCTTCTTTCAAAGCGAGAACAAAAGAAAAATGAAAATAATCACAAGTGTGTTTACAAAATAGCTTGGCTGTTAGCTGGCTGGATGTGGGTTGTAACTGGGTGCAAGATGGCACAATATATGCAGGGGATTTAAGCAAATATTTAGATCTGCAGTGTGAATGCAGGGGAGTTTTGAAGGTTTTTCAAAGGGAGAAAGGGTTGTAAAAAAAATTAGGAAGGGCACTTGATAACATGCCAGGATGTGTAGATGATAGGTAGATCATGTAATGACTTGACTGTTGTCTTGAATGGAAAACAGGGAAGCTTAGCTGTTGAGCTTCTGTCTTAGGCTGCCTGTGCTCAGGTCTTGTATACATCATATAATAAATGGATTGATTATTTATTTATCAAAACATATTTACTATGATTAATTGTGAGTTAAGCATAGTGAGGTACTAACAACAACCATGAGCAAATACTTGAACCCACGAGAAAAGCATAGCCAGAAGTACTTTTCATGTCATCAATACTTCCAGCCCAATCACTATCTGAATATGCAGTCAAAAGTGGGATTTTGTCGCCTTGTAACATATGCCATAATCCAACGTCCCTTACAAGTATCTTAACACCCTCTTGGCAGCACCAAAGTGAGCTTGACTTGGTTCTTGCATAAACCGTGAGAGCAGACTTGCAGCGAACATAATGTCTGGCCTTGTTGCTGTAAGATATAATAAGCTCCCAATGAAGCTTCTGTAAAGAGAGTTGTCAACTTTCTTAGCCCCATCATTTTTCGTTATCTTTTCATTTGTAACTAACGGCGTACAGACAGGTCTGCAATTCGTCATATTAAACTTCTCAAGAATTCCTTTTGCATACCTCTTTTGAGATATAAAAATCCCTTCCTTCATCTGAGAGACTTCTATGCCCAAGAAATAGTGATGCAACCCTAAATCACTCATCTCGTATGCTTTCATCATGTCTTCTTTGAATTCTTTCAACATCTTGGAATCACTACCCATAAAAATCAGATCATCCACATAAAGACAAACAACAAGTATGTCGTCTCCATTTTTCTTCACATACAGTGTTGCCTCACTTTTACTCCGTTCAAAACCATTTTTGAGAAAGTACGAATCAATCTCATTGTACCACGCTCTTGGCGCTTGCTTTAAACCATATAAGGCTTTCTTCTGTTTGTATACTTTATTTTCTCCCCCTTCCACTAAGAATCCTTGTGGTTGCTCAACATATATCTCCTCTTCAAGTTTTCCATTAAAAAACACAGACTTCACATCAAGCTGAAAAATCTGCCATTTCTTTTGTGCAGCAAAAGCAATTAAAGTTCTTATTGTCTCCAATCTAGCAACAGGTGAGAAAGTTTCAAAGAAATCGATA
Source organism: Campanula takesimana (assembly GCA_026119855.1). Taxonomy (NCBI): domain Eukaryota; kingdom Viridiplantae; phylum Streptophyta; class Magnoliopsida; order Asterales; family Campanulaceae; genus Campanula; species Campanula takesimana. The sequence continues at coordinate 155,474 of JAOWBW010001312.1, read as the reverse complement.
CCGGGCTTTTGTGTGAACCCTTTTGCAACGAGTCTTGCCTTATGCCGCTGAACCTTTCCATCCTGATTCAACTTGATCTTGTAGATCCACTTTAGCCCAACAATTTCCCCATCCCTTAGGTATGTCCACCAGCTCCCAAGTATTGTTTTTCTCGATCATATAAATTTCTTCTTCCATTGCCTGCTGCCATTCTTTATGACCGACTGCTTCTTCAAAACATTGAGGTTCAACAACCACAAAATTGCATGTTCTATAAATATCACTCACTCTTCTCATTCTTATTGGAGGAGATTCTTCACCATCTTCTAATTCAAAATTGGCTTCTCTTGGAGGAGCTTGTTCTTCTTCTTCTTCGGCATGTGAAGAACTTGGAACTTGGACAATGGACATGTCTTCCACTTCTTTTCCTTTCCAGTTCCAGGCTTCTTTTTCATCAAAAATAACATCTCTACTGACAATCAACTTGTTAGTATGGACATTAAATAGTCTATAGCCTTTAGTTTCAAGACTATATCCAAGAAAAATACATTTTTCACTTTTTTTTCATCAAGTTTTGACCTCTTTTCAACTGGTACATGGGCATAACAAACACAGCCAATTTTTTTGAAATGACTTACAGATGGCTTTGCTCCGCTCCAAGCTTCAATTGGTGTCATATTTCTCACTGCTTTTGTTGGACACCTATTGAGGATGTACACGGCTGTATTGATTGCTTCTGCCCAAAATTTCTTTGGTAGTTGCTTCTCATTCATCATCGATCTTGCTACCTCCACAATTGTTCTATTTTTCCGCTCCAAAACTCCATTTTGTTGCGGATTATAACCAGCTTCCAAATACCCCCATCTTTGCAATATTCCTCGAACTCGCGAGAGGTATACTCTCCTCCACGATCACTTCGAATGGTCTTTATGGCACATCCACTTTGTGTTTTCAACAAGTGCTTTAAATCTTTTATGAATGTTTCTGATTTCTCACTCAAGAAATAAACCCAAGTCATTCTTGAAAAATCGTCAATAAAAGTCAAAAAATACCTTTGTTTGCCCAAAGACAATGTCTTCATTGGTCCACATATATCTGTATGGAAAAGCTCCAATGGTCTCCTTGCTCTCCATGACTTTTCTTTTGGGAATGGCCTTTTATGATGCTTCCCCATTACGCAACTTTCACACGGATCCATCTTCGACAGAATCTCCGGAAGACCGCGCACCATGTTCTTTTTGTTGAGAAGCTTCAGACCTTGAAAGTTCAAATGGCAAAATCTTTTGTGCCAAAGCCAAGATTCATCAACAACTTCTGACTTGAATGCATTATAGTGAAAATGAATAGGAAAATTCCTATTTCTTTCCATCTTCACCTCAGCAACGGGATTATTCAGATTTTTCTTGTCAAAAATTTTACATGTACTGTTTTGGAAAACAAGATGATACCGATGCTCCAACAACTGACCAACACTTAATAAATTCTCTTTTTAATATGGAACCAAGAGAACATCATGAATGTACTTGAGACCCCTTTTGGTATTAACACCAATGGTACCTGTCCATTTAACATCAACAACAGCCCCGTTACCCATTGTGACCTTCGACTTGACTTCAGTGTCTAAGTTTACAAAAACTTTCTCATTTCCGCACATATGATTACTACAACCGCTATCTAGATACCAAACATTATCCTTTTCGTGACGGACTGACTGGCATGCATAAAATAAATTTTCTTCTTTTTTCTCCTCTTGCTTTTCAGAAAAATTAGCATTTTCCATTTTCTTAAATCTGCACTCTTTCTCAATGTGACCAAATCTATTGCAAAAACGACATTGGGGTTTCCCTTTAAACCAACATTTTTCAGCAGTATGACTAGTCTTTTTGCACACATTGCAAAATAATTTTGATTTAAAGGATGTCGTACCTTTATCGTTACTCCCCCACTTTTTATTCTCCGAACCTTCATCTTTCTTCTTACTCCAATCGTGCTTCTTTTGATCTTGACTACTGCCTCCCTTTTTTTAGTCTTCTTGTGGTTTCACCGGGTGTGCCTTTGACTGAAATGCATTCTCACTCGACTTTTCAGCCTGCTTGAACCTTCTCTTCTCATGAGCTTGAAGTGAACCCATCAAATCTTTGATGGTCAAAGTGGTCAGATCCTTCGTCTCTTCAATCACGGCAACAATATACTCATACTTATCTGTCAAACTAATTAAAATCTTCTCCACCACTTTTTGATCATTAACAATTTCACCATAAGTTCTCATTTGATTAACAATCTCCATAACTCGAGTATGAAATTCTTTAACATTTTCAGAATCTTTTATTTTTAAATTATGAAAATCTCTTTTAAGAGCTTGAAGATTGATACTTCGTACCTTTTCATCACCATGAAATTCAGCTTCAAGAATATCCCAACCTTCTTTAGCGGTTGCTGCTCTTGAAATCCTTGTAAAAATGTACTTTGAAATACCCATTTGAATCTTGTTCAACGCACTTGCATCTTTGCATCTTATGACTTCAAGCGCCTTCTTTTGTTCTTGCGAGAGTCCAGCTTCATTCTCCGGTTCTTTAAAGCCATCTTGAACAAGACTCCATAAGTTTTCCGCTCGCAAAACAGTCTTCATTTTTGCCTTCCAATAATCATAATCTTCTCCATCAAAGAAAGGAAGTAGAGTGTTTGTGGAGGAAGAATTTTGAATAAGAGCCATGATTCAACCCTAGAGTAGATCGAAACCTTGCTCTAGATACCAATTTGAAAGAAACGATATTTAATCTTTTGGAAATATTATTGAATCAAAAATGTTTATTGCTTTTCTGAATGATTTTCCAAGGCATGGATACATGGCTTTTTATACTTGCCAAGAGATGATTCTAGATTACATTTATTCAAAGACTTGTCTAGACTAATTAATTAAGACTTATCTAGATAAGATAGGAGTAGAATGTTCATGAACTAAAATGAAACATTGTTCATGAACTAGATGAAAAGACAATTAATGAGAAAGTGCATTAATTTCCAACAAATGATACTCCTCTGTAAAAGTTTGATAGTCTCTCTTTCTATTTATGTTTATCTTAAATAAGATAGTACTATTTCTATTATTGGTTGGTTAAAATGATTTGAACTTCCAAACTTAACCTTGTGACCAATGTATTGAGTGATGCATGGTTGTTGAAAGAGAGATTATTGGAGTAATATTTGGACTTCATTAAGGGTCGTAATGAAAACAAAAATATGTTTTAATATGTTTGAATTGTCAAATGAGACTATCATTATTATACGACGCAGGGAGTATGTACTTGCACAAAGTTCTGACTTGAGTTCAGAAAACAGAAGATTTTAGGAAAATATGTGAACAAGAATGAGCCAATGGCCTTGACCACAAGTCTTGTAGGCTGAGGACTCCCACTTATAGTACTGTAACTAATGGTTGTGAAAATTCCTAACAGAGTAATATATACTATGCACTATACACTGCCAGATACCAAAAATCTCAGAAACTATCTTTGGCTAATGGAAAATGACGCAGAACGGAAGCAATATTCGTGAATAGCAAGCGCTAAACACAAGATTTTACCAGCAATAAACCCTAGAACACGAAAACCTGGAATCCACCAGAAAATAAGAGAAAACTCTTTGAATTAAAAATAATAGCCTGACGGCTACAGAACACGAAAAGTGTTTAAATACTCATAGGGCAACTAAAAACGAAAAACCCTAAACCAACGAAATAAGGAAATAAAATCCGAAAATAAAAATAACTGTTTTAAAACGAAAATGAGATAGAGATATAGATATAGAGATATAGTAACATATCATTCTATCTATACAACCACCTATATATACAAACCCAAAACCAGATTCATTCCCACAACAACTCTTTACCTTTCTACAGTAATATCCCACTTTTCTTCCCTTCCAATTACATATCAATGGCTGCTTCAACAACATCTCTCTCCTCCACTTTTGCCGGAAAGGCAGTCAGCAAGGCTGCTCCCTCCTCCACCGCCTCGGAGGTCACCGGCGTATTCAAAATTACAATGCGCAAAACTTCTGCTAAGGCCAAGACTGTGTCATCCGGGAGCCCATGGTACCGCCTGACAGAGTCAAGTACTTGGGCCCATTCTCCGGAGAGGCCCCATCCTACCTCACCGGTGAATTCCCAGGTGACTACGGTTGGGACACTGCTGGGCTCTCAGCTGACCCTGAGACATTCGCCAAGAACCGTGAGCTTGAAGTTATCCACTCTAGGTGGGCGATGCTCGGAGCTCTCGGGTGCGTTTTCCCAGAACTTTTGTCACGGAACGGTGTCAAGTTCGGTGAGGCCGTTTGGTTCAAGGCCGGAGCCCAGATTTTCAGTGAGGGTGGGTTGGACTATTTGGGTAACCCAAGCTTGGTCCATGCTTCTTGGTCCATGCACAAAGCATATTGGCAATTTGGGCGACCCAAGTTATCTTGATGGGTGCGGTTGAGGGATACAGAATTGCTGGTGGCCCACTCGGTGAGATTGTTGACCCACCCGGGTGGAAGCTTTGACCCATTGGGATTGGCAGATGACCCAGAGGCATTTACTGAGTTGAAGGTGAAGGAGCTCAAGAACGGAAGACTTGCCATGTTCTCCATGTTTGGGTTCTTTGTTTAGGCCATTGTTTTACTGGAAAGGGACCATTGGAGAACAGAGCAAACCACCTTACTGACCCAGTAAACAACAATGCCTGGGCTTTTGCCACCAACTTTGTGTAAAAGCAAAGAACAGGGCACATAAAGAAGAAGGAGTCGTGAGAAATTTTCCTTGTGTATTTACTGAATAATTAGGTTACAATATATACAAAGGGCAATTTGCAATTTGGTTTCTGACATTTACAAACTTTTGCAATGTTGTTCCCAACAGTTTTTTTCGCCAATTGGTTCCCAACATTTACATTTTTTTGCAATGTGGCTATAAAAGTAACTGGCCGTTAGTTTTCTAACAGATTTTATGTCATGTGACTAGCACATGACGTTTTAAGATATTCTTAAAGCTACACATATTCGATTAATATGATTCTTCTTTTAAATTGAAGCTAATATTCAAATCTACAACATATATAATTTTTTGGAAATTTATTGGGTAGTTGGATTATTTTTACATTTAATCTTAATTTTAAATATTAAAAAAATAGAAAACACGTAAAATATAATCTAAAAAGATATTAGCCCAAATATGTTCCATATGAAGTAAATTCTATATCTAGATTATCAGTTCGTAAAAATGTTTGATAGAAAAAAAATGGGGAAGAAGAGGACGATGAATCTAGGGAAGAGTGTATGTGGAATGGGTGTTGCGGGAAAGTGGCAGAGGGGTGGAGAAAAATAAACTTTAGGAAATACTAGAAATTACTTCATATGAAACATACTTGGGCTAATATCTTTTTAAGATTATATTTCAAGTGTGTTTTTTTTTATTTTTTTAATATTTAAAATTAAGATTAAATGTAAAAATTATTTAGGTACCCAACAAATTTCCAAAAAAAAAAAATTATGCTGTAGATTTAAATATTAGTTTCAATATAAAAAAAGAATCATATCAATCGGATATGTGTAGTTTTACGAATATTTTCAAACGTCCTTTAAAACGTCATGTGCTAGTCACATGACATAAAATCTGTTAGAAAACTAACGTCCATTTACTTTTATAGCCACATTGCAAAAAATGTAAATGTTGGGAACCAATTGGAGAAAAAAAAACTGTCGGGAGCAACATTGCAAAAGTTTGTAAATGTCACGAACTAAATTGCAAATTGCCCTATCAAATATAGCAGCCGTGCATATCATTAGAATGATATGGCAATCTCATCTTATACTTTGTTCCCGGAAAGTGAGTGATTTGTTTTGCGAGGATTGTTGTAACATTGTATGATTATGGCGGACATGTGCTTGCCAAGAATGTAAATTAGTTAGACTGAATGAATGAGACATTGTATGACTATGGTGGAGTAATTTCTCCTCAAAAAAGCAGATAAATGTATCGAGGAAAATGACTAAGTTATTCAGGGAACCATTCCTGACAGTGTTAAAAGAAAATAGTTGGATATTAATAACTGGATTTTAAGTCTACTGTGAATTTAACTAAGATTAATACTGAAGTGAAGATTTGGGTAAATATCACATTATGCATCACGTCCACTTCTTGCTTATCATTACATTTCCGTCTAAACATTACATAATTATCTTTCGATCAACCAAACATGATTAGTTTCTGATCGATGTAGTATCAGTAGCGAACTCAGGACTAAAAGTAAGTGTGTACACTTAACACTAGTGCGAAAAAAATTGTACACTTAGCACTATAGGGAAAAATTATTTTTTTAAAGATAAAAAAGTGAAAATCGTATTTTTATGGAATAATTACCAAGTGGTATAACGTACTATACCCTCTGTTACACCAAACACGATTTACTTTCTAGTGACAACTTAATGATATGCACTTTCACCAATTAGTTCTTATATCCGTTAACAATTTAACGGATATAAGAAACTAACTTCTATGATTTGCGGGTCTTCCATTGATTCCAATCGTTGCAAGCTAAAAGTAGGTGGAATGCTTGAGATTGGAATTGGATTGCATTGCTTTCAGTAGAATTTGCTTCCATGGCCATTTCCTCTCTCTCTCTCTCTCTCTCTCTCTCTCTCTCTCTCTCTCTCTCTCTCTTATTTCTTTTATCTTTCTAAGGCCCTAATTTCGATTCTTAGCCATTTCTGAATTTTCACCATTTTTTACCCGAATGGATCCACAAATCTGGTCAGTTTAGGAATTCCGACCATGACCTAGCAACTTCTGTTGTGGTATATACCCTCAAAACCAAACAAATCGCAAGAATATAACACGCAAACCCAACAAGCAAGAACGATAAAAGAAGCAAAAACAGTAAAGAGAACACAAAGAATTGTTTACACAGTTCATCAATATTTTTGACTACGTCTGGGGGCACTACCAAGCTAGGATCTTATACTACAATATGTAAATTTGGAGTTACAAAGAGTTATAGGGCGGAACCCTGCTTATATAGCCAACCTAGAATAAGACCTAAACTTAGACACAAAGGAATCCCGAGGAAGCCTGAAAAATATCAATTTTTCCCGTCCAGGGGGGTCCGCCCGGACCTATTCCTTGCCCGCCCGGATCTGATTTACGTCGGAAATCACCAATTTTCGCCAAGCCAAGAAATCCGCCCGGGTAGTCTTCATGATCCGACCGGGTCCCTATGGTGGTCCGGCCGGATCTAGCTAATCCTCCTATTTTTCTTTCTTTTCCTCCTTTTTGGTCTTTTGATCTCTATCCTAACAATCTCCCACCTAGAGATCAACCGCATATATAAGCCCCGTATCCGTCTTCAACTCATCCTTAGTGCCTTCCTAGTGCTCACCTCGATCATGCTAGTGCCATCCTCCTCCCCTATTCTTCAAGCCCCGTTGAAGCTATACATAGCTTCAACTTTTCCTTACTTGAGAAACATAGAGCCTTAGCCGATTACACTCTCTGTTAGATCTGCGCAGCGGAATATCTGGTCCTGGAGTATGTAGTTCATCTTCAATGACCCCTTGATCTTGGTCATCATAAAATATTCTTCTCCCACCCGAGTTTGGAATATCCATGCAAATGTCATTCGCATCACAATATTCCTTGAACTCCCCGAGTTCATACTCCCCACCATTATCAGACCTCAAGCATTTGACCTTGAGTCTCGTCTGTGTCTCTACGAAGGCCTTCCACTTCTTAAACACCCCGAAAGCTTCATCTTTCCCCTTTAAGAAGTAAACCCAGTCGCAGTATTCCTCCAGATTGAGTTTGCCTTCAAAATCTGGTACCTGAACTTATATGTTTCTGTCTGAGCTTTCAAGTGCACGAGCCAGCCGCTCCATAGACCATGTATCAGACCTTCGAACTTGTGCCAAATCACTGGAAGTTGAGGATTCTGCTCCATCCTCGAATAAAGCATCATCTCGAAATCCTCCAGAATTACTCCTTCGGCTTCGAGGTGGTGAAACAACAGTTCGTTGCAGTAACTCAGCCAACATTTGATGTAGTGCTTGATTGGTCTGCTGGAGTACTTGATTGGACTGTCGTAACTCAGCCAATTCTGCCCTAAAGTTGACTTCTTCGATATTTCGATGCTTTGGAGGCATGGGTGAATGATAAAAGCTGGAAATTTTAGTATAAAATGCAGCGGGATCAACCGCTCTGATGCCAATTCTGATGCAGGCTAAAAACCCACACAAGATCAGAACCAAAGGATGTTGACAAAAATAAAGGTGATGGATGCCAGTTAATGTCACTAATCATGGACGCCACTCAACGCGACTAAGCTGATAGCTTGATTTAAGGGAGGATGCCACTCACTCCAAGCAAATGATATTTGCAAACAAGATTAATACATTAGACTCTAACTGAACAACTGAACTTGGACAATAGGACCGAACAGACACAAAACTTAACAACTTCTAGGATAAGTACTGACACTAATTATGGAAAATAAAGAAATAAATAAGTTGTTTTTTACTGACTCTTATGTTCCTGCATCAGATGGGGTAGACTCTAATGAGATCTTCTCACCAGTGGTCAGACACACTTCGATCAGAGTGTTGCTAGCAATAGTAGCACAGAGGGATTTGGAGCTTGAGCAACTAAACGTCAAGACAACTTTCTTGCATGGAGAGTTGGAGGACGAGATATACATGACACAACCGAAAGGATTCCAAGTTCCTTGTAAGGAAGATCAGGTTTGTAGGTTGAAGAAGTCCTTGTATGGACTTAAGCAATCGCCTAGGCAGTGGTAAAAGAGATTTGACAGCTATATGATAGCAGCAATCAAGAAGTCAGAGATTCAAAAGCTGAAAGGCTTATTGGTCGCAGAGTTTGAGATGAAGGATTTGGGTAACGCGAAAAAATTCTGGGTATGGAGATTTATAGAGACAGAGCCAAACGAAAACTGTTCTTATCCCAGAAAAGATACATCAAGAAAGTTTTAAAGAGGTTTGGTATGTCAACAGCTAAGGCTATAGATACTCCGAGTGCAGTAGATGCACAGTTCTCAGTCGCGTTTTGGCCCAAATTGGCTGAGGAGAAAGAGTATATGACTCAAGTACCCTATGCTAGTGCAGATAGTAGTTTGATGTATGCTACAGTGCGCACTAGAGACGTCAGTCTCGTATATGGAAGTGGAACATAATGTGCAGTCAAGGGTTTCTCAGATTCGGACTATTCAGGTAATGTTGATATAAGAACATCGATGACCGGATACGTATTCACGCTTGGTGGGTCAGTTGTCAGTTGGAAGGCTACATTGCAGGCGACAGTGACATTGTCTACAATAGAAGCAGAATACATGGCATTGACAGAGTCCGCTAAGGAAGGAATATGGTTGAAGGGATTGATCAGCGATCTTGAGATACATCAGGATCAGGCTATTACTTATTGCGAGAGTTTGAGCGCGATTTGTCTAGCCAAGGATCAAGTTCATCATGAGAGGACCAAGCACATTGATGTCAGATATCATTTCCAAAGGGATGAGAAACGGGTAAAGGTGAAGAAAGTAGGGATGGCGGACAACCCTGCAGATATGTTCACAAAACCCGTGACGGGAAGAAAGTTCCAACATTGTTTGGACTTGCTGAATGTTCACAGCTATTAGATAGCAGAAGAGGCGAGGGGGAGAAAAGGTTTGTTGTCATGTAGATTCAAAGTCAAGGTGAAGATTGTTGGGTTAATGCATTTGAATTTGGGACGCCGAGTTAAAGGATTAAACAACAGAAGAATTTCGTAATTCCGGGACGAGCACAGAAGGGGTCCGGCCGGACCAGGGGAAGGACCCGTCTGGACCAGACGAGCGTCGAAAATCTAAGTTTGGCACAAGAAGAAAATCCGACCGGGTATAGCATGGGGTGCGGCCGGACCAAGCAAGGATCTGGTCGGACCATGCCTATGACCAGTCCAGACCAAGGAGTCCAAACAGCAGCAAATTTTGGACAGTTGTAGTTTCGCAGAAGGGAAGGTTTCAAGTCAGTTTTGGACTCGGATTCCAAGTTCCTACCAGATTTTGAGCTAGGATTTGAGTGGTATAAATAGAGGCCATTAATTTAGATCAAAATCACACCTCAAATTGTCATAGACAAATTATTAGAGTTCTCATAGAGATCTGTAATTCTACAGTTGCACAATTAGGAATTTTGTGATCAAAATTTGTGCAGCAGTAATAGTATGATCTTGTAATCGTTTCTCTAGATTGATAATAATATTCTGTCCCCTTCCCGTGGACGTAGCCAATTTGGTGAACCACGTAAATATGTGTTCTTGTGATTGCTTGCTTTTCTTATCAAGTTTTGTTTATTGCTCTAACATCGTCAATATTTTTAACTATGTTTGGGGACACTACCAAGACAGGATCTTACACTATAATATGTAAATTTGGAGTTACAAAGAGTTATGGGGCGGAACCCTGCTTATATAGCCAACCTAGAATAAGACCTAAACTTAGACACAAAAGGAATCCTGAGAAAACCCGAAAAATATCAATTTTTCCCGTCAAGGGGGGGGGGGGGGTCCGCCCGGACCTATTCCTTGCCCCGCCCGGATCTGAATTACGTCGGAAATCACCAATTTTCGCCAAGCCAAGAAATCCGCCCAGGTAGTCTTCATGATCCGACCGGATCCCGTAGGTCCAACCGGGTCCCTATGGTGGTCCGGTCGGATCTAGCAAATCCTCCTATTTTTCTTTCTTTTCCTCCTTTTTGGTCTTTTGATCTCTATCCTAACAACTTCCTCGTGGATTTGGCCCAATTTAGGGGGTCGGTTATGTCACTTTTCTTTCCTTGCGATTTTCCGGCGAGTTTCTATGATTCCGGTGAGATTTTGATCTCTGTTTTCTTGTTGTTTTCACTTGAAACAGTCCATAAATATTAGTCGCCTTGCATTTCTGAGTGTAATCATGATATTTTTGAAAGATTCAACCTGTTTCATACTCAAAAAGCTTCGATTGGTCTCCCCTTCGTTTTTCCGGCGAAGTTTCTGCGGACCTTCATAATTTCCAAATTCCGGTGAACTTAAATTCTACACTTTTTACTGTTTTTGAAGGAGATTATTACATAAATCTTGTTCATTTCTTGATTTTGAGCACAAAACAGGTTAAAATCAACTCTGCCTCTCTTTTATCATTTCCAGCGAAGATGGAGAAGAAGTAGAAATGTGTTTCCATCTAACGGGACTAGTGTTCTTTTTTAACGGGTGTTAGTGTATTTAACGAATTTGTTTCCCATTGTGGCTTGTTGATTAGGATGTCACATTGGTATTTCCATTAAGTTTCCAACACCGTTAGTGTATATTACATTATTTGTAAAAAATGCCAAAAGTACGTATCATTAAGATGTCACTAAGTAGAACATTACACTAATTGTAAAAAAGTGATAGTACATTATACCGATTGGTCGTTTGGCCATATTTTTATCCAAAAGTAACAGTTATTTGGACCAAATCTTTTATCCAAAAGTGATATTTATTTTGGAACGGAGAGAGTATGTGCTAGAATGACCTGTCGTTCTGGGGCGAAATGTTGGTGATTTTAGTGTCATCAACGATTTTATGTAATTGTGATTTACTAGAGACCAATGCGATTTCATATTAGGCTCGGATACGAGTAAGAGAAAGTGTGGAGTACACACTCGTTTGAGTTAATATGTTTTCGACCAGGATAAAGAAGCAGGGGTCAAGGGGGCTGCGCCCCCTTGTGGGTGCCCCGAAACCTAAACGGTATTGTTGGTACTCCAATTGATTCCCGCCAGTTTTTCCCGCAACTCCAAAGGACACTACCGTTGGCTAACAGGTATGACTGTTTGATGCCAACAGTCATATCTGATCCTTTTTCCCATCTGTTTATAAAACAGATTTTGGTCTCATGTTTCTTTAACGAAAATTTTTCACATAATTCTCAGAGTTTTGATCTGTATTATTTGCCTTGAAACAGATTGTTTGATTGTCTTATCCCGGTAAAGATTTCGTGATACCCAGGCAATAAAGGGTCGAAATACTTTATTCGGAAAGCGATTTGTACGCGATTCGATCAAATATCCAGGATTATCAATTACCCTAACCCCAAAATTTCTAACAATCAATAGGTGGCCAAAAGGAAAATGAAATCCTTATCTTTTTATCTTCTGATCTTTGTTTTTATATGTTGTCGTCATGACAGAGTTTTCCTGGTTTTTGTCCTTTTTTTTTGATGTATGTTATTTTAACATAATTTCACAACGCCTGAATTTCCCAGGTTCCGACAATCAAGAATAACACCATTATAATGTTTCACACTTGTGATTGAAAAAAGTAACCAAGTTCTTATTCAGACTTGTCATAATAGTGATGTAAATAATAGTAAATGGGAATTGATCAGTAAGACAATATCCGGAAAAAAAAAAAATGCTATAAGCTAGCTCAGAAATCTCATCCTACTATTTCTTAGTTTCAAGATGAAGGTTTAAACTTATTTTAGAACGAACTGATGACTGCAAAACCATAGGGAAACATAAAAAATAAAAATATCACCAATCAAATAAGGCAATTATTTTGGGGGATACAGCCTTCATCGAACTTGGATATTCTATTTTCTAGTCATTAAATGCCGATGATATTTGTTTCAAAAAATATATAACGTATAAGAATTGTCCCTGAATTTCATTCTTTAAAAATATTTTCTAATCTATAATTGCATTCTATTTATGCCTAGTATTTTCCATTTTTCTTACTCATAAATATATACTCCCTCTGTCCCTAAATGAGTGTCAATTTTCAAGAAATCTTTGTCCCTAAATGAGTGTCTTTTTTTAACATAACTTTCTCCCTAAACGTTTTTTTTCGAAAAAAATTTCACCGGTTTCTTTATACGTGTAAAACTAAAGGTTTGGAAAGGAGATTACAAGATTATATATGAATCGTTGTTATCAAATTGTTCAAAAAGTTGAGATTTTTCAATGTCCCTTAAAATGAAATTTGGACACTCATTTAGGGACAGAGGGAGTAGTATATATGCACTTGGTCGGTAACCTTTATTTTTTGAATGGAATCGCTTACCGTGAAGCAAAAAATGAAGGTTACGAACAAAGGAAAGACAAATCATTAGTGACCAAATGCATTATCAATCGAGGGGCCAAATAATTACTTAATCCTTATTTGGATAAGAAACCCATGACATGAACACAGTCTCAACTTAAGCAATACAAGTCTTTCTTATAATCTGTTGATAAGCAGAGTATTGTCTATTTAAGGCTTTTCAAGTCAGATGCATACATATATTATTTCATTGAAGGTCCAAAGAAATAAAGTTGTTAAAATGACACAAATGTTTCAAATAATCTTATTGTAAATTTCCTGAATAAGAATACAAACCAGCTACTGATGTATCATGTATACTAATAAAATTTGTTAAAAAAAGTATTCCATCGTACACACGAATAGTCTCCCCTTTAAGTTTAACTCACTGATTGTCAATAGAATAGTTTTCCCTTCAAGTTTAACTTACCTGCTTGACAATATAATATCCATAGTATTATTCAACTAAAATGGTTCTTGCGACATCTAGAATTTTGTTAATCTGCAGCGTATGCGTTTTTGTCCAAGATGAATAAATATTAAAATATGAAAATGTCAAACTGAAAGGCCATGTTTAACTAAATGAACAGATAGATTAAAACTTGGAAAACTAACATGTTAGAACCCTAGTTTCTTAACTAAGTGTTTTGACAAATAATTAATGAACTTGAAAAGAATTATCAAGAAGTTAACTGGAAATCATCAAGTATTACAGGTCCACTATCTTCACTATCGAGATAACCAACCTTCAAGATAGCAGACCTTATCTCTTTTGCCAAACTATACTTCCAGTCAAAGTCAAACCTGACTCAAACACTGTTCACTTAATTTATGCCAGTCAAAGATTAATGACTGACATATGCATTTCCAAGATGTTGAAGACCGTTGGAACTCAAACGGATATATCATAAAAGCCTATAAAAGGAGCTCAACACTACTAAAGAAAACATCGCTATCTTGGCCATATTCTATACAATTTGATTAAAGCTTCTAAGCAAACTCAATTGTAAAAGCACACTTGATATTTATAAATCTGTGCTAAAATAGATAACCAAATATAGATCTCACATAGCTACTTTAGAGCCATCTTAGAGATAACCAAACCCTCACACTTGTGAAATCTTTTTTTTTTCTTTTTCGGTACTTTGCAACAAGTACATAACTTAATTAGTGAGGCTAATTAGGTTTGAAAATTCTGAAGGAATTTTCTTGCAATTGATTGTAATTTCTTGACGAAGTATTATAGTGGATTGCTTCTTCACTGTTGAGGACAGTGAAGCGTGGATGTAGGAGAGTTGCTATACTCTGAACCACGTTATATCTTTGTGTTTGTGTCTCATTTACTCACACTTATTCACACACATATCACTTATCATTTACTCATTTATTTCTTCTATTTATTTCATTATTATTCCGCTGACACACACCCACTACACATCAAGATAGTTGACCTACTCTGCCAAGATATTCGACCTCTTGTGAACTAACATCTACCTGTTTAAAGTGTATAAATAGAACAGGTTCTTTCAATTGGCACCAGAGCTGGTTTCTAAAAGACTTAAGTGTCTTCAAGCTTAACATCTTGTGAAGGATCCAGAAGCACCAACATCATGCATCAACCCAGAAGAAACAATGAGAAAGACATTCCACATGTTGATGACTGTGGATCTTTTGAAATATTCTCTTCCAAGATCAAAACATACCTTGATTCAAACAGTGTGTGGAAATGGTTTGTTCTTCATGAAGAAGTCAGAATACCCACCCAACCTAACACAAATGGAGGAGAGGACAAATACAAGACCCCAAACCTATGGAATGAAACTAAAAGACACTTAGTAACAGCTAATCAAAAAGTTAAAAATATTTTACAAAAAAGTGTTAATGACTCTTTGGCCCAAGAGATTGGGTAAGTTGAAACTGCTAAAGATGCCTGGGATTTAATCAAAACCAAGTTCACTAAGCACACAAGTGTCAGACCAGAAAACCTATATAACCTTTTAAGGCAACTTGACAATTTTAAGTTTGCTACTGGTGAAAGAGTTAGTGCTGCTAAAGACAGATTTGAAGATCTACTTAGACTTGTGTCAGATCATGGCAAGAAATTAGATCAACAAGATCTATGTCTAAAAATATTTTCAAGCCTCCCTCAAGAATATGAAAAAGTTGCTTTACCCATAAGAGAAGGTAGTGAATGGCCAACTATGACTGTTGAACAATACTTTGGAAAATTGGAAGCATATAAACTTGAAGGGACTGTCAAACTACCCACCATTGCATCATCCTTAGCCAATGCTCATACCATGGCTCTTGCTGCACAAGAAGCTCCTAAAGCTTACTCACAACAGGACATTGACTCCCTAATCTGCAATGCTATTCAGAAAGTCAACATGTCCCAAAAACCAGAAGTCAAACCTTTAACTCAAGAAGATATTCCTAGCTTGATCACCATAGTTGTTAAAAACGCTATGAGACATCAAAAAAGGATGTTTGACAAAATAAACACAGCATCCTCCTCTAACCAAGTCCAAACTGAGAAGAAAGATGTCACATGTTATAACTGTGAAAAGTTAGGTCACTACTCTAAAGAGTGCCCTGAACCAAAGAAATCAAGAAACTTTTCAACTCAGAAGAAGCTTTCATATTCTAAAGACATTATACACAGTTCTAGGTGCAATTGCTTCAACTGTGCTAAAGCCAAACAAGTTGAAAAGAAGGAACAGGTCATGATAGCATACCTGTCAAAATTCAGTGATGATGAAAGTGACTCCTCAGACTCAGATAATGAGATGGAAGCCATGATATGTCTCATGGAAAATGATGAAGATGACTCAGAAAATGAAGAGGAACTTGAAGCTCTTGTAGCTGCAGAAGAACTAAGAGAGGTAAGTAATTTTAATTCTCTTGACCTTAAAGGTCTTAAAAAATTTGGCTTGTACTTTGTTTATTCAGAGAAAGAAAGAAGAATCTAGCCTTAGGGTCTTAATAACTGAAAACTTAAAATTTTCTAAGGACCTAGACAATCTTAAAACCAAAAATTCCCTCCTTAAAACACAAAACCTCTCCCTTTAAAACCAAAACAAGCAGCAAGAAGATGAGATAGTAGACCTTCATGCTGATGTCTTCAATGCAAGAAACAATCACCTTCACATCAGCAGTCAACTGAAAGAGCTCAACCTCAGAATAGAGGCCCTAAATGATGAAAACCAAGCATTCAAAACAAAAATTGAGTCTTAGAACAAGTCAAGTTCAGCAATGTCACATTTCTTTTATACACAAAGGCATCCTTTTGATAAAACTGGACTTGGTGCAAATAACCCAACCTTGATTGAATACAAACTACCAGAAGGTGAAAGCAAACTGGAGAAAATGCTACTTGTCAAGATGGGAGACAAAACTATAAGAAAACCCATCTATCCTGTCCAAACAAAAACAGGATGTATACAAGGCTCAAGAAAAAAGAGGTCAGCTATCATGATCAAGCATCCAGTAGCAGCATTCAAATGACCAATCCCAACAACAAAAGTGATGTTCTAAGCCCTCAAAAGCAATTCCTGACTTGGATGAACAATCAAAATAGTCAGTACAACTACAGACAAAAGAGCTATCAAGGACAATCTAGAAGACAGCAGACCTATCAAGCATATCCAAGAAGACAGCAGACCTATCAAAAAGGAAACAAAGGAAGAAAAAAAATCAAAATTATAGCTCTTCAAAGTTCCCTAAAGCCTATCCCTCACCTAAATCATATAATTCCCACCCTCATCACAACTACCATCACCAACAATTCAAGATGACACCCTACATATACCAAATCCTATCCTACCTAAACTCATTCAACCAAAAATCTTTTGTCCCAAAGAACAATAGCCCTCCTAAGAAAATTGTAAAAGTTTGGGTCCCTAAGGCTGTCTAACCTCTTGGACCCATAATTCAAAGGGGACCATGTTTATTTCTCTTTAATTGTTTTGTAGGAATTTAATATAGGAATCCGGTACCTAGACAGTGGCTGCAGGCATATGACCTTCAACAAACAATGGCTGCAGAACTTCATTTTAAAAGATGGACCTAATATTGTGTTTGGAGACAACTCTCAAGCCAGAGTCAAATGACATGGAGACTTGATCACAAAGAGCATTATCTTATCAAATGTCTCTTATGTGGAAGGTCTCAAGCACAACTTGATTAGCATCAGTCAGATCTGTGACAAAGGATTTCATGTTGTGTGCTCTCATAACCTATGTCAAGTGAAGAATTCAAATGATGAAGTCATTCTTACTGGATTCAGAAAAGGAAATGTATACTGCATATCCCTTGAAGTGACTAAATCTTCCAATGCCAAGTGTCTACTGTCTTATAATCAGTCTGATTTGGCATGACTCTGGCATAAGAGATTAGCTCAATTGAACATTAAAAGAATAGCAAAACTTTCATCCTCCAACTTGTTAAAGGACTTCCAAGATATCCTTCAAAAGGATAAACTGTGCAATGCTTGTCAGTGTGGAAATCAACAAAGGACTTCTTTTAAAGCCAAAAATAGATTGGATACAAAAAGGCCACTTGAACTTATTCATATGGATTTATTTGGACCAATCAGAACCAGAATGTTGGTAGTGGTGCCCTAGGCACGGTTAATAAACGTTGTAATTGTTATCATTTATTTCATATCAATAAAGAGATGTTTTGATTATTATTGTTGTTCATGTTTACTTATAATAATCTCCGTCCCTAGTTCTTGTTAAGCACTAGTATAAAGGCTAAATAATCATGGGATGATCATGTTAGATTTATGGGTACTTGTTTGGAACAAGGTACTGGACATGACCCGTTGTATGAGATTTATGTCATGGTCTATGTCGAACATATATCTCATATTAGTTATGTCAATTGAATCCTTAGACATGAAGTTATTATAGTCTTCCACTTGATGAACATTATGTTTGACATATTCAAACGCTACTTTTAACCGAGTAGTTATAAAGGGTATGATTGGCATAATCGGATTTCCGTTGGGAAGAATAATAAGCTAAATGGATTTGTCCCTCCACGGAGAGATGTCAAGCTTGGGCCCTCGAAGGAATGATGTTGATGAAATGTTCGGCCGGACTCAAATGGATTGATTGGATCAATAGCATTTGAATTATCAACATATTCGGAATCGATAAAGTATTGAACAAAACAAGTTGACTGTTTGACCATGACTTGTGTTCAATGACATCGTGGACAAAGGGATTATGACATATTCTAAAGGAATGCGAACTTGTATCTAGTTATACTATTTGGGTAGGTATGACGGTTTGCTAGAACCTAATCATATCTTATGGGATCATGTTTGAGCCCATTGCCAACTTAGTATAATCCTAGAGGGTCACACACAATAGAACGAATTTTAAATAAGAGGACTATATTGGAATTTAGGGTCGAAGAACCTCAAGGGAATTCTGGAATTATTCTGGACTTCCTGGTCAACCAAGCGGGCGCTTGGGAGAAACCAGGCGGGCGCCTGAATGATTTCTAAATGGCCCGGACCTTCTGGTCATTCAACCGGGCGCCTGGTCCTTTGCAGGCGAGCGCCTGGTGCTGCCGACAGGAAAATTCCTAATTCGATTAGGAAAGGTTTTTGGCACAAGTTACCTATTTGGAATAAGTCTTAATTGTGTATAAAACCCAATTCGGCCAGACCATATTTACTAGTGCTTTTGTGAGTCTCAAAGAGTTTGAGAGAGATTTTATTTTGTTCTAAGATATCATTGATTGAGGAACAAATAATTCACAAATAAATTCCATATAGTTCTTTATTATATTGTGAAGTGTGTTTCATAATATTGGTCTAGCAACCAAGATCAAAGAAGCTCCTTTGATATTCGTTCGAAGTGTGGATACCGCTAGAGGGTGAATTTTTTCATCTTACAAAGTTCGTGATTTGTTCGTGATAAAGCTTCAAGATCTCCACCAAGACCAAAGAGAAAAATTCATAGCCATCAAGGTAGTTATTCCTCTTTATTCATCTTGTTGTATTTGATTTAATCATATGAACGGATCCATGGCTTTGGGTTTCTTAAAATTTTAATTGCTATATTCCGCTGCGCATGTTACTTGGAAACCCAACAGTGGTATCAGAGCCCCGTTCATGTTGATTAATTCAATACTTGGATCATGTTGTGTGTATATAAATTGTTTATGTACCAAGCATGATATGAATATAGGATTATATGATGTTTATGTGTTATGTGATTTTATGTGGTTTATTGTTTTCAACTTTAATCGCACGATTCAATCGCAATAATTATTATGGTGGATTCTAAATTATTTCGATTATTAATTTTTGAATTGATCAAAGTTTTAATAATCGGGGAAGAAATAATTTTGAGACAAATTTTTCGAACTTTAAAATTCAGTGCCATTCTGACCATTCAGGCGCGCGCCCGGTCTTGACCAGGCGGGCGCTCGCTGGTCAAAATCTGTTCTGATTTTGGTAAAATCTGAATATTGAATTTTCGATAAATTCAACAAAACCAGTAACAAAACCCGTCCAGACTTGCTGATCTGGAATGGGTTTTGGGTAGTTGGTTTGTGTGTGGATTTTGAGGTTTGATTTTCCTATTTGTTTTAGTCTTGTGATTCCTAGATTGGTTCAAGTTTTGGATGGCTAATCTGCGTTCATCGAGATTGTGTTTCCCAAAATTGATCGCAATCAAAGTTTCAAAGATAAAACGAAGTTAGAATTATGAAGAGTTCATAATTGCTAAAATTGAGAAACAAAATTCTTGATTCAAAGTTTGGAGATCCATGTGGAATTGTGAATGCAATTGGCCTACGTTCATCGAGACCATCTATTCCTTAGTTTCGGCCACATGGACTACTTTCTTGGTTTCTTGAATTAGTGCGGGATTGTGGTTGCCTAATGGCTTAGTTCGACCGCACTTCTTGTTGTCTTGATTTGGAGATAATAACCAAAATTGAAATAGTCTCATCCTCATAATTATAGAGAAACTAATGACACATAAATATCACGCTTAAATTAATGGAGATTAATTTAGTGGCTAAACTTGATGTGTAACATGTTTATATTATGTGCTCATAAATGTGTTATATGCTATATGTGATGAACCTTCAAATAAAGTTTTAAGTCCTTCTTTGCCATGCCATGATTAAGACACTTGTTTATGCATGGGTAATCTTGATGTGGGTTCGCCTCCGCGAGGTGCATTAATCTTATTCATGTATGAGCAATATGAGGTTCATTAATTTAATGTGGGCTTGCCTCCGCAAGGTGCATTAAATTTGAATGGTTCCTATGCGTTTAAATGGTTGGACTTAATTAGGCATCAAAACAGTTTTGGGCCTAGGCAAAAGATGAGATTAAACATGCCTTTTAAAAATTGGATTTTTCAAAGAATCTCATAAAAGGATCTAAGAATCATATGGGATATGATTGACATGATTGTCTACCTAATTAATTTAGTTTTGAGCGGTCCGCCTCCGTGGACTCAAAAGTTAAATTAAAGTTGGATCTTAGCCCAATTAAATTATATATGCATTGGATGTATATGAAGGTTATATAATTTAATGGGAGTATTTTCGTTGAAAAATACATTATTTATTTCTTTAATGAAAAATTGGTACTTATTAAATTTTGGAAATTTTGCATATTTGTAGATAATGACTAATAACACTCAATCAATGTCGTTGCGATCGATCCTTGAGAAGGATAAGCTCGAAGAAATGGTACAACTTTATGGATTGGATCCGTAGCATAAGAATCGTTCTTAGGCAAGAAGATAAGTTGTACATTCTCGATGGGCCTCTCCCCGCTGAACCACCGCCTACTGCCCCTAGGGCAGAAAGAGACAATTACAAGAAACATCGTAATGATTCTAGAGATGTAAGTTGTCTCATGCTTGCTGCTATGTGTTCAAAACTCCAACAAAGTTTAGAACATTTGGAAGCCTATGAGATAGGCGTGGAGTTGAGAACCATGTTTCAAGAGCAAGCTAGGCAAGAGAGGTACAAGACTATTGTTGCATTCACTACTTATAAAATGAATGAAGGGAAACAAGTGACTCCTCACTTTCTTAAAATGAAAGGTTATGTAGAGTACCTTGAGAAACTTGGCTATCCAATTCCATTGGAGCTAGCCACGGATCTCATTCTTAATTCATTGCCTAAAAGTTATAATCAGTTTGTGATGAATTATAACATGCATGGAATGGATAAGAATCTCTCTGAGTTGCATGGGATGCTCAAAAACTGCAGAGATGAAAATTGTGGAGAAAGGTTCTCCCGTGCTCTTGGTTCATGATGGGAAGAAGGCTAGTGCCAAAGGAAAGGGTAAGAAAGTTGTCAAACCCAAAATAAGCAAGCAAAAGGTTGCCAAGGCTTCTGAGGCAAAACCCGATTCACAAAAGGATGCAATCTGTTTCCATTGTCAAGAAATTGTCATTGGAAACGTAATTGCAAGGCTTTCTTGGAAGAGCAACAAGAAGAAGAAGGGCAGCAAGGCTGCGTCGACTTCAGGTATCTCTATGATAGATATTCTCCTTTCTACCACTGATTCTTGGGTATTGGATACCGGATGTGGTTCTCACATTTGTCTAAATGTGCAGGGACTAAAGAATAGGAGACTGCTTAAAGAAGGTGAAGTAGATCTACGCGTGGAAAATGGAGCAAGAGTTGCTGTATTAGTCGTAGGGACTTATGAAGTCACTTTACCTTCCGGATTAATTCTTGTTTTGAACAATTGTTATTATATTCCGGATTTAAGCAGAAATATTATTTCAATTTCTTGTTTGGATAATGAAGGTTTTAAGTTTCTTATTGAGAATAAGAAATTTTATATTTACTTAAATGATGTGCTTTATGGTATTGCTATTTCATTTAATGGCCTTTATATCTTGGATGTCAAGAATGAAAATAATGACAATGTCTATCATGTAAATAAGAAATCTAAACCTAATGATGTAAATCATACTTATTTTATGGCATTGCCGTCTCGGTCATATTAATGAGAACGTATCTCAAAACTCCATGGGGACGGACTTTTGGGTTCATGTGACTTAGAGTCATATGATTACTTGTGAGTCGTGTTTTCTGAAAAATGACTAAGACACCTTTTACCAAGTTGGGTGAAAGGGCAAGCGACTTATTGGGTTTGATACATTCTGATGTATGCGGACCATTAAGTAGCAATTCTAGGGGAGG